>BPLQ01004503.1:289019-411638 GCA_021605075.1 Caerostris darwini
TTATCTGAATACGTTTTACTACCGAATTTTTCGCTATCGAATTAGCCAGGGAGGATTGTTACTGAACCGAAGTTAAAAGTTTCAAAGTAAATCATAAAGCAGCAGTAGTAAAGAACAATTCATCTCAACTCGATCGTCATAATTTCTAGCGGTTCAAGGTTTATGAAACAAAAATAAGTAAAACCACACGCAGAAAGAAAAAAAAAATCCATCAAAAATAAAATAACAAAAGAAAAAAAGATGGGGGAAGAAAAATAAAAAGGTAGACGATTCTTTCGGTAACCTGCCCCTACGCAGGGGTCAGAGGTCGGATGAGGGTTCCCGAAGAGCACATAGGAACCACCCCCTTTCCGGCCAGTTGCAAAAATGTCAAGTGTTGACTAGCAATAGTCGGCAGGTAGTCTGGAATAAAAGCACGGCAAAGAAAATATTCTTCAACCTTTAATCTGCTCTTGGAGCCTCGTACTTAGAACGTTTTTGTTTCTGCTTTTTCTTTCTTAGATTGGGATTTGTCTTTTTTCTTCTTCTTTTTTTTCTTCCGAAGGGGTTTTCATTTTGTTTGAACTTTTGGTATTGTGCAGTTTACATAGTATATGTATGCTCAACACGGGGTGTAAAATTTCAAGGTCTGACAGGTCAGAAAGGTACAAAAAAGGCGCTGGCGTTGTGGTTTTTAATTGGTGAATTGTAATAAACAATAAAACGGGCTGGATTTTTTTTATTTTTTTATTTATTTTGCGTTTATCTTTTATTTCTGTCTTAACGTTATCCATTCCTTTGTATATTTTAATTATTAAATTAATACCGTATGATTTAAAAATCAATATACCCATATAACTTTTTAACACATACTTATAATGTAGGTGAAAATATAGTTCAATTCATGTTCTAGAGCAGCGGTCTTCAAAGCGTGGTACGCATAGCCCAAGGGATACGCAAAGTGATATTTGCGGAAACGCCAAAAATTTAGGCTAACGATCATTGGCGAGTATAGGATCACGTCAGGGCGAGGTTCTTTCATTGATTACTGTGTATGGTGTCAGTAGTGTTTGGGGAGCTCAACATCATAAATACATTTGTTTTAAGGCGCATGCTCATGAAGACTTATGCTCTGCCTTCGGAGGGAAGATACCTCTGAACTTTCAAGAAGAAACTGCCATCTTCTTAAGCTTACGTTTTAAAGTCGGTGCATTTGTGATATTGAGCTCCCCAGACGCTAGGGCTTGGTTTCACATCCTGGATACTCAGTTGGGGATTTTTCCACTGCAGGTTCAGCGTTGCGAATTTTCACCATATTCCTGTCACGCATTGTGGCAAAGTAATGAGAAAATTATGATTTTCGATATTGATTTTAATTACATTTTGAAGCGTTTGAATATATAAATATAAATTTCTCGGGGAAAAAGCTTGTATGAATAAAAATAACACTATACGCTTTTCATTTTTAGTCTAATAGTAGATCTATTACAGTTGTTGTATAAGTATTAGACTGAAAATAAAACGTAATGAAGTTTTCTCTGATATATTCGTTCCGATTACTGGAGTTACAATATAAAGTATTCATATTAGAACTATTGATTTTTTCTGTTTTATTGAAATTATATTAGCTATTGCTTGATTGGAAATATTTCTGTTATCCAATTCTTTATTGTAAATATTTCTACCATTCTAATTCTTCATTGGAAATACTTCTATTGTCCAATTTTTTTATTGAATATACTTCTATTATTCCAATTCTTTATTGAAATTATTCTATTGGAAGTACTTCTGTTATTCTAATTCTTCAATGAAAATACTTCTATTATCTAATTTTTTATTCAAAATACTTCTATTATTCTAATTTTTTATTGAAAATATTTCTATTATTTCAATTCTTTATTTTAAATATTTCCATTATCCAATTCTTTATTGGAAATACTTTTTATTCTAATTCTTTATAGGAAATATGTCTTAAATCTAATTCTTTATTGGAAATACTTCTATTAACTAATTCTTTATTGGAAATATTTCTATTCTCCAATTCTTTATTGGAAATACTACTTTTATTCTAATTCTTTATTGAAAATTCTTCTATTATTCTAATTATTTATTAGAAATACTTCTATTGACAATTCTTTATTGGAAATACTTCGTATTATAATTCTTTATTCGAAATACTTTTATTATCCAATTCTTTATTGGAAATACTTCTTATTGTAATTCTTTATTCGAAATACTTTTATTATCCAATTCTTTATTGAAAATACATTCTTATTATAATTATTTATTGAAAATACTTCTTATTCTAATTATGTATTGGAAATACTTCTTATTCTAATTCTGTATTGAGAATACTTCTATTGCCAATTCTTTATTGGAAATACTTCTTATTATAATTCTTTATTCGAAATACTTTTATTATCCAATTCTTTATTGGAAATACTTCTTATTATAATTCTTTATTCGAAATACTTTTATTATCCAATTCTTTATTGGAAATACTTCTTATTATAATTATTTATTGGAAATACTTCTTATTCTAATTATATATTGGAAATACTTCTTATTCTAATTCTGTATTGGAAATTATTAGATACTTCTTATTCTAATTCTTTATTTGAAATAGTTCTATTATCCAATTCTTTATTGAAAATACTTCCATTATTCCAATTCTTGAAAGGAAATACTTCCATTATTCCAGTTTTCCACATCGTTTGATGAAACTTATCTTTTTAATCGAATTTTTTTAACACTTTTCCCTACTCTAATTAAAATCATCTTGTATTAATTATGATTTGAAAGGCGATACTTCTATGGAATCCATGTTAAGAGTAGAAAGGAATCTTTCGGCGGGTCTCTCTCTTCCACCACTGTTTTTCACCAGCTAATCCAGATAGATAGAAGAAACTAAGAAGAAGAGCAAACACGAAGGAAAAAGAGGAGACGTCAAGGATGGTTACACAAAATTCGGCTTATTATCATCAATTGTTGCACGAGACGTCAGAGGCCGGACGAATCAAGATTGATGATGGCTTGGCTAAAGATTGCTCACAGTATTCCATCAATAGCCAATGATGTCATTCAATTGATGTCTTCAAATGAATCCGAAATCTATTGCAATGAAATGAAATCGATTCCTTTTAAAAGAAAAAAAGGACATTGTATACTAATAAATCGTTCAATATAGACTCTAAAAGAATTTAATATGTTCTTCAAGGTTCTTTGAAAATGAACAAAAGTAATAACTGTTAGTAGAATATTGCTGAAAATTTCTTTTGTAGCGAATAATTATGAAACCAAATTACTACATGCAAAAAAGAAATAATAATTGTTTAATGTTGCAACTTTTTATTTCAAGAAATTAGATTAAAAACTACTGTAGTTTAATTGCTTTGGAACCAGTTTATCAAATCATATACACTTAAGTACGTAGCAAAATTCACAAATATAGGTTTAAATCCTTTTATGATATTCATAAAGAGGTTAAAATATCATTTAACTTAGAGAAGATGTCATTCAATTGATGTCTTGAAATGAATCCGAAATCTATTGCAATGAAATGAAATCGATTCCTTTGAAACAGAAAAAAGAGGACATTGTGTACTAATAAATCGTTCAATATAGCCTCTAAAAGAATTTAATAAGTTCTTCATTCAAGGTTACTTGAAAATGAACAAAAGTAATAACCGTTAGAATATTGTTGAAAATTTCTTTTGTAGCGAATAATTATGAAACCAAATTACTACATGCAAAAAAGAAATAATAAATGTTTAATGTGGCAACTTTTTATTTCAAGAAATTAGATTAAAAACTACTGTACTTTAATTGCTTTGAAACCAGTTCATCGAATCATATACACTTAAGTATGTAGCAAAATTCACAAATATAGGTTTAAATCCTTTTATGATATGCATAAAGAGGTTAAAATATCCTTTAACTTAGAGAAGATGTCATTCAATTGATGTCTTGAAATGAATCCGAAATCTATTGCAATGAAATGAAATCGATTTCTTTTAAACAGAAAAAAGAGGACATTGTGTACTAATAAATCGTTCATTATAGCCTCTAAAAGAATTTAATAAGTTCTTCATTCAAGGTTATTTGAAAATGAACAAAAGTAATAACCGTTAGAATATTGTTGAAAATTTCTTTTGTAGCGAATAATTATGAAACCAAATTACTACATGCAAAAAAGAAATAATAAATGTTTAATGTTGCAGCTTTTTATTTCAAGAAATTAGATTAAAAACTACTGTAGTTTAATTGCTTTGGAACCAGTTTATCAAATCATATACACTTACTGTACGTAGCAGCAATTCAAAAATGTAGGTTTAACTGCTTTTATGATATGCATAAAGAGGTTAAAATATCATTTAACTTAGAGAATATGTCATTCAATTGAAGTCTTCAAATGAATCCGAAATCTATTGCGATGAAATGAAATCGATTTCTTTTAAACAGAAAAAAGAGGACATTGTGTACTAATAAATCGTTCAATATAGCCTCTAAAAGAATTTAATAAGTTCTCCGAGGTTCTTTGAAAATGAACAAAAGTAATAACTGTTGAAAATTTCTTTTGTAGCGAATAATTATGAATCTAAATTACATGTAGAAAGAAAATAATAAATGTTTAATGTTGCAACTTTTTATTTCAAGAAATTAGATTAAAAACTACTGTTGTTTAATTGCTTTGAAACCAGTTTATCAAATCATATACACTTACTGTACGTAGCAGCAATTCAGAAATGTAGGTTTAAATCCTTTTATGATATGCATAAAGAGGTTAAAATATCATTTAACTTAGAGAATATGCAAAGTTAATTAGAGTAATCAAGTTGGCATAATGGCGGAATGAGATATAATGTTAAAAACTTTTTATGCAATGTTGTACAGGCAGAAGATTCATACTCTTATTTATATTTTGACATAACTATTCACTCTTAACCATAAATTGGGTGTGCTATTTTAAGCTTTTAAGATTTTTTAATTAACATTATTTAAAGTTTGTTTTTTTACGTTTTAATAATACAACTGTATTAAATTTAATTTTTTTTAATTCATTCCACATTTTACTCCGCCTTTTCCAATTACTCGTTGAAAATAATCACTTAACACTTGCAAAGGCCAGTTCATCGTAACATGCTATTCTTTCTTTTGTGTAAGATAAATTCGTCCATGCCATGAAAAGGTCAAAGTCAGGATTTTCGTGGGCGAATAATACATAATGTTGATATGCAAATTAGCTGAAAGGGTGCTTTAGGCGATATTTGCCGTGAAGCATAATTTAAATTATTTTATTTCTTCATTTGCAATGCTTTGGAATAGATATAGAAAATACATGTGCAAAAGGGAAAACATGTAGAACAGAAAGTTAATTATAAAACGTTTCACTAAAATTTAGATATGTTTTAAGTGTATGATATTTTTTAATTGCGTGCATAAGTAAAAGTAACGTGCATTAATTTAAGGAATGTATAAAACACGTAGAACAGAAAGTTAATTACAAAAGATTTCTCTAAAATTTAGGTGTTTTATGTGTATGGTATTTTTTAAATGTGTGCATAAGTAAAAGTAACGTGCATTGATTTAAGAAATGTCGAAAACATGTAGAACAGAAAGTTTATTACAAAACGTTTCTTTAAAATTTAGATACGTTTTAAGTGTATGATATTTTTTAATTGTGTGCATAAGTAAAAGTAACGTGCATTAATTTAAGAAATTTAGAAAACATGTAGAACAGAAAGTTAATTACAAAATGTTTCTCTAAAATTTAGGTATGTTTTAAATGTGTATATTTTTTAATGGTATGTATAAGTAAAAATAACGTGCATTGATTTAAGAAATATTAAACGATGATAATATTAAATATGATTGCTACAAGAAAATAAAATTGTTTACATATTCTTTACATGTTTTATTTACCTTGTTAATATAAAAAACTGTAACACAACAATCTTATTGTGTATATTTCTACAAAAATATAATTCTTATTACATAGTAATAAAAGTAAAGAATATTATTAGAATATGCATCGAAATCAGGATCTTATTTTTCATTAAACTGATTCGTCAATAGTTTTTAGGCTATTGACGAATCATGAAAAAAAAAATGCCCAAATATAATGATGTCTTACTTTTGTTTGATTAAACACTGGTCCGCTAAAATAAATTATCTTAAGTTTGTTTCAAAATTATTTCTTTGAATTTCGATTATAGACTCTGATAACTGACATTCGTAAACTTTACAGGTAAGTCTTCCAATATTTATTCCTCAGTTTATTATTAGCGGACTGGTGGCCAAATGGTTAGCGCTCTGGCCTTTGATACCATCGACTTCATGTTCGAATCTAGGGGGTATTATGGATGTTTGTTAGTGGTTCGGAATATACTTTAAACTGTAGGTCCCTGTATAATTAACCTAAAGTTTGCAAAAAATGACCTTAGAGCGACAAACCAAACTATATGACGTAGGTCTTGGGAACATTTTGTTAATAAGATTATTATGTAGTTTTGTAAATATTTTAGGATACATTTGTAGGAATTCTTGCCTACATTTTGGATTTATATTACAAGAATAAAATTCACGACATAAATTTTTAGGTCTTGAAATTAACTTTTAGGTTATCGATCGCTCCATTTATCCCATACCGAATGCATTTAGAATTTATTGAATTATTCCCTTGCAGTGTGCAAAATAAAATGTCCGCTCAATTTTTCAATAAACATAATTTAAAGAAGTCTCAGACAAAAACCGAGACATAATGATCTATTTGATACATCAGTATATATATGTTACTCCATTAACCAGAGTATACCTTTGTTTAGCCCTACATTTTAGCAGCCTTCACACTTCTGACTCCTTGACAAGTACTTCCCCATTCACCCATAAGAACATCCAAGACTGCCTTCAGCTCTAAATATTATTCTACCACAGCAAACTCCCATGAATCTCTTGAGGTAAGATTTCAGCATGAGGCTGCTCAAACAGTTGCAGCGAGTCCCCGTGTGAGTCCATCAAGTCAAGTGGATGATGTTGGGAAGTTGGAAGAGAAATTCGATCCCGCATCGATTAAGGAATGTTTTCCTTCAATGGCATGAATGCTCTTAACCTCTTCGTGTCAGCAGAGCACGAGACAGGTTTTAATGTTTTGTATATTTTCTTTTCAGAGGGGGTATCCCACAAAAGTACCTGACTACCAGATTCCGTGTGCCCCAACTTATACTTCACTATTTTTGGTGGAGTACTGCAATTGGTAAATATAAAGTTTTCTGTCATGTATTTTTATCTGCAACGGAATATTGAATTTCCATACGTAATGCACATATATTTTCTTGCTTGTTTCCTCTTGATACTTTTCTATGACGGAAACTCGTAAATCTGTATAAAATGAAAATTTGAAACGTGTAAAATATCAATATCAATTTTGAAACGGGATATCAATTTTGAAATGCGAAAAAAAAAGTTTAAAGTGCACATATCTTTTCATACTTTTTTCCTTCATCTTTTCTTACTTATATAGAAACTGTTAAATCATTATAAAATGAAAATTTGAAATGGGAAAAATATCAATATCAATTTTGAAATGTGAAAAAAAAGTTTAAAGTGTAATGTACATATCTTTTCTTACTTTTTCTTTTTCTAGATATTTTTCTATGATAGAAATTGGTAAATTTGTATAAAATGAAAATCTGAAATGTGAAAAATATCAATATCAATTTTGAAATGTGAAAAAAAAAGAAAGTTTAAAGTGTACTGCACATATCTTTTCTTACTTTTTTTCCTCTTGATATTTTTCTATGATAGAAACTTGTAAATCTTTATATAAAATGAAAATTTGAAAAATATAAATATCAATTTTGAGATGTGGAAAAAAAAAAGTTTAAAGTGTTTAATAATTTGTTTTTATCTTTGGTGTATTTAATCCAATCAGTTTATCCTTTTAGTGCAAAACATAAAATAAGAAATATTGAGCTAATTTACCTTTCTTAAACAATAAGTAATGAATATTAAACAATAAAAATAATTTTAATGTTGCACATTTTTATCAACACCTCGTATTTAGCAAATATGATGCAAATGAATAAAATAATTAACTTAATTATATGCCTATATATATCATATATTATTTAAAAGAATGATTCAATATATATATATTTTTTTTTATTGAATTGTATAAAATGTAAGTTAAATTTTGAAATGTGAAAAAAAAGTTTAAAGTGTTTGATAATTCCATTTTATCTTTGGTGTATTATTTTGGTATACTTTTTGTGTAAAACATAAATAAGAAATATTCTACTAATTTATCTTTCTTAAACAATGAGTAATGAATATTAAATAATAAAAATGATTTTAATGTTACAAATTTTTATCAGCATATCGTATTTAGCAAATATGATACAAATAAATAAAATAATTAACTTAATTATATGCCTATGTATATTATATATCATTTACAAGAATTATTTTAACGTAATAAAACATTGATAAAATTGCGTTAGTAAATTTTAACGTTAATGTTAAATTTAATGTTAATAAAATTCAAGTAACTTTAAAAAATAACTGTCAATTAACTACTCAAGTAATTTCTTATCAGAAAAACAGTTTAAATTAATAATTTTATAAAAAGCTTTCTAAGTAGGTACATGAAAAAATATTTTATTCAATGATTTAAACTTTATTTTAGATGTAAATAACTAAAATATTATTTTACCGAAAATATTTTCTCTGTGTATCATTTTATTTTGTAGAAAGCAATGAAATTGTATTTATTCTGCAAAATTTACTAATTTTAAAAACAAATGTTCCAGTTTTTAAAATTTTGCCGTATTTTATCACAGATTTTTGTGTCATATTATTTTTAATAAACATTATATAAAATAATTAACGGGAAATTTTAAATAAAGTTGTTAAGTTTTATAGAAACAATAATTAAAGCTTATGATAAATAGCGTTATTTAAAACATATAATATTTTTATTTATTTTTTTAATACAGCATTAAGAAATAATAAGTGATGGGGTGACAAATATGCTAAGGAATTCAGTCATTTGAACAGTATTAAAAATTCTAACAGACTTTTGCCTAATCATTGAAAAGAAGACATTCTTATTACAAAGATATATCCTAGCAATGCTAAACTCCATAGGTTTGGCCTGACTTCATCTCTACATTATGCCCGATCTGCAAAACTCCGGAAACAATTGAACACATTTTGTTCCAAGGCATAAAACATATAGCAGCACGAAATAAACTGCAAAGCGCTTTTGAATATAGAGTTCTGTCTTACTCTTGGATATTTGATATGTCAGAGGATGCTTATTATAAGACAACAACAATACTTCAATTTCTACGGAAAGTCTCGTAAGCTATGGGGTACCCCACATGTTCTTTCTGGGGTTATCATTTCTTTTTCATTCTTTATTTCAAGTACTAGTTGTACTTCATATATTTTAATCGTCGTTTAACTGTTAAAATGCTATGACCTATTTAATCAGTAGTTTTTTCTAATTTCTTTCGTTCTGAAATTTACCCTTCTTAATTATATTCTTTTGGTTGGAAAATACAAGCAACATTTCTTGTATTTTAAAAATAATTTTCAAGCCGCCATAGGCCATGATTTCTAGATTTTTGAGTTTTAGAGTAATTCCTTTATAAAGTTTCATTTTCACTTCTGCCAAATTGTTTTTTCTGTTGTATTTTAAAAAAAGAATTGAGATAAAGCAGCATCAGCGAGCATACAACTCAAAGCACCCAATCAAGCCAAGAAATATAATAATTTAATAAACTATTGTCTTTTTTCAAGTTCAGAATTTTATGGAAGAAAAAAAAAACCGACCAGTAAAATATCTCTTTTTTTTTTTCCTAAATTTAAAGATTTTTTACAAATAAAACTTTGATGCTATTATTTTTTCATTGTTTTTATAATTTTTGGGTCAATAATTTATACATCATACTACTACCAGAACTGTAAATAATATGTTTTTGTTATTTTCCCCGTCAGTTTCTGTTCCTTGTCCTTAAAGAACATGTTTCAACGTTTCAAGAATGTAACATTTATGAAAGCGCTCATTGTTTAGCTTTGCGGTTCCAAAATATTATCTACTGCTTTTTTTTTTGACATGCTTTGAGTAATTACAGAACAACAGATTGAAGTTTCGTTAAGTTATTAAATCTAGTTCTTAAATTTGGTTTATTCATATAGATCTTTATCTATTATACAAACTGAAATAACTTTAGAGAATTTTATTTTTAATTAATTCTTTCTTTGTATTTATAGTTTTAAAACGACATTTTGAAAATGAAGAAATGAAAGCGGCATTGAAATTGAAGTATAAATACTGCTTTAACTTATATAAAAAAATAGTAAAGTTTTACAAAGTTTATTTGCATTAGATCGTGTAATTTATATTAAATTTTCCTTGAATATCTGAATGACTGAAATCACAAAGAATCTTTTTTTTTTTTTTTTTTTTTGAGTGTGTTTAACAAGCCGGCTAAAAAAAGAGGATTTCGTATCCCCGGGTCTGTTCTTTTATAGCAGGTGAAAAAGAATTTATTTAATAGAAGGATATGGATTAAGAACAGTGTACATCCGTTCTCATGAATTTTAGTAAATTATATGCTTAAAGAAAATCTTATATAAAACAACTATTCAAGTGTTTAAAAAGCAATTAAAATAGAAAAAAATGAACCTTTTGTGATTCATTTTTTTTTGCAGTGTATTTTTATTTTACGATTTTAATTCATAAATTTCTAATTTAACAATTGAAATGGAAAATTAAATAGAAACTGAACGAAAAGAGCAGTTTGTTTTGCAAAACTGGCTCATTAAAATCTCGATTTTAATGATTTCAATTCAGGAAATTTTCAAAATTCAAATTTCAATTTGCAAAACTGCTTCATTAAAATCACTATTTTAAAGATTTCAATTCAGGTAATTTTCAAAATTCAAAATTGTAAAACTGCCTCCTTAAAATCTCTATTTTAAAGATTTCTATTCAGGAAATTTTCGAAATTCAATTTGTAAAACTACCTCATTAAAATCTCTATTTTAAGGATTTCAAATCAGGAAATTTTCAACTTGCAAAACTCATTAAAATCTGTATTTTAAAGATTTCAAAATTCAAAGTGCAAAACTGCTTCATTAAAATCTGTATTTTGAAGATTTCAAAATTCAAAATGCAAAACTGCCTCATTAAAATCTCGATTTTAAAGATTTCAATCCAGGAAATTATTTCAGGTAAGAATAATAATAAAAAAAAATTCATGAGAACGGATGTACACTGTTCTTAATCCATATCCTTCTATTAAATAAATTCTTTTTCACCTGCTATAAAAGAACAGACCGGGGATACGAAATCCTCTTTTTTTAGCCGGCTTGTTAAACACACACACAGGAATTTCCTCTATAAAACACCCAAGGGGACAAAACGACTCTTCTGAATACAACAGGAGACCTAAAACCTCATAACTTAAGACGCTAAAGAAGAGAGGGGGATAGCACCTCAGAGTAATAATTATATTTCCCTCCAAATATGTCAAGTCTGATAACTTAACTAGACCGGCTTTAGCCTATAAATAATCATCACCAAAGGAGAAAAAAAGAGCACCTTTTAGCTGTAATGTTTGACCGGGAACAATATAAGTGAGAAAACAGTTTAAAATAAAATACAAAACGTGAATTTGAGCTACATATTACCCTGTCAGCCATTTTGAAAAGCGTCTCAAAAATCGTTAGTTCTTCTGTGACCGCAACTCAACGTAACTCTGAAAAGACCGGAAGCGGTTTTAAACTGCAGGTACTTGCGCGCCATCTATTCTCAAACAAGAGAACTGTCCCACACACAATAGGAACAATGCATTTTTCGTCTTTTCATACGGAAGATCGTCTTTTTGCCAACGATCTATTTCTTTTTCTTTTTTTCACTCCGCTGCCGTAAGCTTTCGTAATAAAGCAATAAATATGTCCAAGCTTTGGTCCTAAGGATTTTTTTACGAGGCTAGTTGTATTTCCCACACGAGCTATTAAGAGTGCAGGGAAACGGGGATTTAGAGCTTTGTGAAATTGAAGGCAACGGAGTGTAAAATTGCTAGGTCTACCAGTAGTTATTACGGTTATTTTTTAATCTGTGCTCCCATGTAGTAGAGAGTTTTTCGATCTTTTACGGAGCTTTGCTTGGGATTTTTCATGTAATGGAATTATACAGATTGTGTATACATTGTGATGAATATTTATTTTTCCATTTCTTATTGAAGGAAACATTGCTGCATGGTTTAATATTAAAGATATATTCCATTGCTTCTTCACTTTTTTTCACCCATAAAATGCATGGGTATTGTTTTGGGAAGGGTGGAGCAGTGATGTCCTGGACAACTTTCATTCTTTTTGATTGGTTTATTTATTTATTTTTAAATTTTTTTCGCGAGATATTCTTATTGGTTTATTTAAATTTCTTTCACGTGCTTTATTAAATTTATTTCGCGTGCTTTTTTATGAAATGGTTTGAAATTCTATAGTTTTTAATTTTTTTTTTTTTATTTAATCTGTTTTCTTTTTCTGTTTTGAAGAATAACCGATGAATGTCGTCGAGTTTTTCCCATCTTCTACAGAACTTTGCTTGAGTTTGTTGGATTTTTCATATAATGGAATTATACAGATTGTGTATACATTGTACTGAATATTTTTTTTTTCTTTTTCTTATTAAAAGAAGCATTGGTGTGCATGCTTGCTATTATTAAAGAGATATTCCATTGCTTCTTCACTTTTTTTTCACACATAAAACACATGGGTATTGTTTTGGGAAGAGAAGGTCAGCGATGTCCAGGACAAACTTTCATCGTTTCTTATTGGTTTATTTATTTTTTTAATTTCTTTCGCAATGTATTCTTATAGGTTTATTTAAATTTCTTTCACGTGCTGTTTTATAAAATGGTTGGAAATTCTATAGATTTTAATTTTTTTATTTGATCTGTTTTCTTTTTTGCGATTGTGAAGAATAACCGATGAATGTAGTCGAGTTTTTCGATCATCTACAGAACTTTACTTGGAATTTGATGGGATTTTTCATGGATGATGACGAATTATACAGATTGTGTTTACACTGTAATGAATATTTATTTTTCCTTTTCTTATTAGAGGAAGCATTGATGTGCATGCTTGTTATTATTAAAGAGATATTCCATTGCTTTTTCACTTTTTTTTTACCCTTAAAATACATGGATATTGTTTTGGGGAGAGTGGATCAGCGATGTCCTGGACAACTTTCATCGTTTCTTATTGGTGTATTATTTATTTTTAAAATTTCTTTCGGGAGATATTCTTATAGGTTTATTTAAATTTCTTTCACGTGCTTTTTTTATTAAATTTCTTTCATTTTTATTAAATTTCTTTCATGTGCTTTATTAAATTTCTTTCATGTGCTTTTTTATTGAATTTCTTTCATGTGCTTTATTAAATTTCTTTCACGTGTTTTTTTATTAAATTTTTTTCATATACTTTATTAAATTTCTTTCATGTGCCTTTTTATTAAATTTCTTTTACATGCTTTTTTATAAAATGGTTTGAAATTCTATAGTTTTTACTTATTTTTTTTATTTAACCTGTTTTCTTTTTCAGTTTTGAATGATAACTGATGAACATAATGTATTGCCTGAATATGATTTATTGATAAGTCTTTCTTTGTTTAAAGTTGTTGTTATCAGTTTTGTTCTTACACTAAATTCTAAAGTTTATGGGTAATCTGTATATCGGCCCATTCGATTATAATTGTATTTTATTTATTTTTGGTTTTCAAAAATGAATAAAATAAATTATTTAATAAATTATTAAAATAAATTATGGTATTATTTTTGGTTTGGCAAATTTTATAGACATATTATTTCGGCTCTAACATTATAGGGATTTATTATGTAATTTTATTTACATTTCAGCATCATTTAATTTACATTTCAATAACTGAATAGTCTTTTGATTATTATTTAATATTTTAATTTAATTATTTATTATTTTAAATGCTCTTTAAGAAAAAATTTTTAATCTCGCATTTTCTTTTTTTCCCATCACATTTTAAGATTAAAAATAAAATTATATTCTGCCAGCTACATAACAGTAAGAAACTATATTTTTAAAAAACGTGAAACTTTTCTGTGAAATCGTTCTGGAAAATTTAAATAACTGAATAGTCTGTTGATAAAAAATTTTCCTTCATTATTTTAGACGCTCTTTAAGAAACATTTTTTAAACTCGCATATTTTTTTTAATTATTTTTTTGTTATCAAATGCGCATTTTCGAAAATACTTTTATATATATTTTGTTTAAGAGTGATTTTAAAATAATTGAAATGAAGGCATATGAGTACTGTTTGTGAATAACATTATTAATTTTTTTGTGTCTAACATGAAGCCCTTTATTATGATGTTGAAAAAAATTTAGTACTCTGTATTCAAATAACTGTGTTATATTTTTCAACCTTTTTCAGATTTTGAATTTGAAACTGTTATAAGTAAAAGTTAAAAGACTTTATTTTCTAAACTTTATTGAAATATTACTTTCAACAACCGTATAAATAAATTTTGATTTCTTAACACGAAATAAACTCCTCTGAAGCAGTTTTTTAAAATAAAAATGAGAAAAAAAAATCATTTTATACTTATTTTATCCATTCAATATCCGCTTGATAACAAATTCAAGTAGTTAAATAGCTTAAAATAAAATAACATCAAGAGTGAGATTAAATAAGTTCTTTGAAATAAATCTGAAACATTCAACAAAAAAGTTGTATTCGAAAAAAATTTATTTGAGCTTAAAAATTTATTTAAATACACCGTCATAAACTGCGTGACCATGAGTTGCATATGAATAAATATTTTTTTTATTAAAATTTGGTTTCTTATAATTATAAATCATGCTTAACCATATAAATATAATACTGTTAGAATAAGCATATTAGCATTAGTCATTTTTGTTTGAAACTTGCGTAAAGAAAGTTTCTTTCAACAAAATTTTTACACTTTGCAAGGATTGCAAAATATTATTTATTAAATATTTTATAATTTCCATCAAAATATTTTAGCATTTCGTTTTCAAAAATCTTTAGGACAATTTATTTATAAGAGAAATTTATTGTTCATTCTATCTTTTTCAATGCATTTTGTAACTTCTGCAAAGAATTTTTCGAAGCGCATTTGTTTATTTCATTTTTAATCTATTTTGCCAGTATTTCTCGATCAACAGGTGCTGAAGAATTTTTAGAATTAGTTTAATATCGACACAATCTGGAAGTATGGAAGCATTGTAAAATGTAATAAATTAAGAATTACAAACCTTCAACTGAAAAAAAGTTTTCTCTCACCTTTTCCTTTATTCAATTGTTTATTTTCGTAAAATAGGTGTAAATTACTTTTAAACTCCAGATTCCATGCCATTTTTTCAAAAAATGAAAGAAACAAAATCATTTTCTACTTATTTTATCTATTTAATATCCGTCTGATAACAAAATCAAATAGTTAAAAAACTTTTAAGTAAAATAACATCAAAAGTAAGATTAAATAAGTTCTATGATAATAAATCTCAAACCTTCAACAAAAAACAGTTGTATTTCAAAAACTTTTATTTGAGCGTAAAAATTTATTTAAATACATTGTCATAAACTGAGTAACCACAATATTTTTCTAGTGTCTGATAATTCTGTAAAACAGCCATGGTCTTTTAAATATCTAATATATCCACTATTATCTTTTCTTGCCTTGATAAGTCTGCATTGCATGTTTGCAGCAAAATTTCATCAGAAAAGCCTTGTAAAAACTTTTTTCTTAATTCTCTACATAAACTATTTTTTCATGGCTTCATTAAGTTTGAATTATAAAGGGATAATGAACTTTAATGAACTAGTAAACTGAATGAACTAGAGAATATTTATATAATTTTAAAGTCGCCATTTACATTTGGCTTAAGTCTAAACAAGTTCTTACATATTTTAAAAATATGACAGTTTTACATCTTAATAATAATGATTGTAAAATAAATATCTAGCATTTTTTGTTATGCAGTTGAATGAACAGAATTTTAAGAGCTGGAAATTTCTTTCTTTATTATATTTATTATGCTATTTGTTAAAACCGTCAATTTTTTTTTTTTTTTTTTTTTTTTTTTTTTTTTTTTTTTTTTTTAATATAAACGGAAAGTTTAAAACTTGTCATTTCAAAAATGCAGTTTTAAAAAACGAAATTTCTAAAGAAGAGTAGGTTTAAAAATAACATTTTACGTATTTTTAAAATAAACTAATTCTTCACTTTATTATTTCATTACTATAATGCAAACCTGTCAATTTTTATTGATCAATGTTTAGTGCATCCATTGTCATCAACCACCCAATTTTTTTTACTACCTTTTTGACAATTTATTTTATTGTAGTGTACTTACCCCTACTTTTCTTTATTCATCTTTCCTCAAAGAAATCCTTTTGTAAAAGAGAAAATTTATTGCGCAGACAAGTGTAATAGTTCGTGAATGAATTATATATGGTTTCATTGAAAACTCAGTGTCACAATATTTTATCATGTGATATACATTAAATTCCCTATTCAGTGTTTGCGCACGATATTTTTTTAATATAAAATACTGGATGTTTACAATTTTCTTCTGGATGTTTTACAATTTTAATTCAAACTGCTCAGCTTTGAATCAACAATTTTTCAATTTAAAAATTGTTAATTTAAAGCTGTAATGTGATATACATTAAGTGATTTGCATATAGTAATGTGATATACATTAATCGATATACATATTGTAATGTGATGTACATTAAGTGATATACATATAATAATGTAATATATATTAAAAGCAATAATGTGATGTACATTAAATTCACTATTCAATGTTTGCCCACGATATTTTTTTAATATAAAATACATTCTGGGTGTTTTACAATTTTAATTCAAATTCTTAAGCTGTGAATTAACAATCTAATCTTAACAATTAACAATCTTGATCTTATTTCGTCTTTTCCAATTTAAGGTCTTATTTAAGTATAATAGTTCCTGAATGAATTATATATGGTTTCATTCAAAACACAGTTTCACAATATTTAATAATGTGATATACATTAGATTCCTATTTAGTGTTTGCGTACGAAATATTTTAATATAAAATACATTCTGAATATTTTACAATTCTATTTCAAGCTTTTAAGCTTTTAATTAATAATTTTTGAGTTCAAAAATTATTAATTCAAAGCTGAGCAGTTTTATCTTATTTTGACCTTTCCAATTTAAGTGTAATAGTTCGTGAATGAATTATATACGGTTTCATTTAAAACACAGTGCCCCAATATTTTATAACGTGATATACATTAAATTCCCTATACAGTGTTTGCACATGATATATTTTTTAATATAAAATACATTCTGGGTGTTTTACAATTTTAATTCACACAGATCAGCTTTGAATTAACAATTTTTTCAATTGAAAAATCAGTTTTGAATTGCTTCAGCTGCTCAGCTTTGAATTCACAATTTTTAAATTGAAAAATCACCTTTGAATTGCTTCAGCTGCTCAGCTTTAAAAATTGTGAATTCAAAGCTAAGCAGTTTTATCTTATTTCGTCTTTTCCAATTTAAGGGTCTTCTAAAGTTAGGAAATTTAAAAATAAAATTTCACAGAAGAAATTTTAATAAGTGCTTAATAAGTTCTTAACTTTCTGTATAAATAGAAACTGGTCAAACTAATTTAATGTTTGAAAGCTTCGAAAAAAAATTACTTAAATTTTTGCCTCGTCGCGTTTTGTTCATTTTATACTAACAGTAATCCAGAAAAAATTATCAAAATATGAAACCATTGAACTTTAATTAATATTTATGTATTTTGGGTGTAAAATATCTTTAAATTGTTCACAAATAGAGTGAGTTCGTCTAGTAGAATTTTCTTCAAGATATTTTAGGAATTTTTGAGTTCTTTTTTGAGACTGTGATTTATATCACTGCAGTAGAGAAAAAAATTTGGAAAATTGCCCTTTTTTATTTATTTATTTTTTTAAATTCATTGAAACTTTTTGTTATTAAAATTATTTTTTTCCTTTTTAATTTTATTTACATTCTTGTAAGAACTATATTTAATCATTAATAATCTTTTGATTATTTACACATATTTTTTTCAAAGTGAGTTTATCATAATTATGTAATAAAACATAAAATATATTTTTTATATTTCATTAGTTTTCATATCTTTTCATAAATTGATAGCGAGTGCCCTTGAAAATTTTTAAATTTGAAAAAGAGCCTCGAACGTAAAAAAGTTTAAGAACCATTTAAGTATATAATCTAACCATACAAAGCAATGCTATTATGTAGAATAATATATTATCTGCGCTGACGTCTGACAAGTTATTTTTTTTCTCGTTGAAGAATTTTGCATTAATTATTCTCAATAGATTTAATTTTTTTTTTATTTGAAACAATTTTAATTTGGGGAAAAAAAAACAAAAAAAAAACCCGAATACTAATCTAAAGAATACGTGCTGAGGAGGTTTAAAATGTGTGCAAAATGACCGTAGAGCGGCTAAACAAACCTATCCTGAGGAGGTTAAATGGTTTTTCAAAAATGAAAGCATATTCGTATATAAGTTGCCATAGCAGAACAAAAGTCTGAAGATAGACATTATGTAAAAATGCATAATAACATAAGATATAAAAATTATGGTTAAATTATTCTTCTATTATGGTTAAAAATGCTGCTGAATATATAGCTATTCATTTGATATTTGAAACATGATCCAAGATTTTGTTTTAATTATATGTGTAAATTATTTAATAAGTATCAGTATATATATTATTTAATAAGTAATATCAATTCATTTTGAATTATATGTACTTACAAAAATTTATATCATTATATATCTGATTTATATTATTAAAATTTGTTCTTCTATTATGATTAAAAATGTTGCTGAATTCTATTCTATTCATTTGATCTATTTACAACTATTCATTTGATATTTAAAACATGATCCAAAATTTTGTTTTAATTATATGTGTAAATTATTTAATAAGTATCAGTATATAAATTATTTAATAAGTATCAGTATATATATTATTTAATAAGTAATATCAATTCATTTTGAATTATATGTGTTTATAAAAATTTAAATTATTATATATCTGATAAAGTATCCTCGGATACGTTAACCAACACATCATCTATAAGCGGAATATAACTGCTATATATTTCCGAATATAAGCCGATTCGTATATAAGCCGAGAGTGCGTTTTTTCTTCAAAAAATTGCTCCAAAGTTCATATATGTATCAATTATTTATGTTTTCATTCAATTATATATTTTGTAAAAAAAGTTTATTTTTTTATGTATGCAGGGATAATAAGGGGAAAACATATAGCATGCAGTAACAATGAAAAATATAAATATCTCGGATAAAAGTTCGATATCAAGTAATTTTCAAACAAAGGAAAACTGTACTTTATTTTAAAAAATTGTACCTCATTAATAAAACAGAATTAAATTAAAAGTGGCTTACCCTCGCATACGTTAATCAACATAACATCTATAAACTGAATATAATTTCTATATATTTCCGAATATAAGCTGATTCATGTATAAGCCGAGAGTGCGTTTTTTCTTCAAAAAAATTTATCCAAAATTCAAAACCCGTGTATACGCTTGGCCAGCAAGATTCATTGGAGAAGACTGATTCATCTCGCTATATTTTTCATCTATGAAGATACCATCTGAAGTAGTAGTTCAAGCTTTTGAATAAGTACTGAATCAATAACTGTATGGATGACAGAGAGGACAATTTTGTGTATGAAGAGGACATGAATTCTAGTACGAAAGCATTGAAAATGATGACGATATGCATCAGAAATCCCAATTAATAACAGTAAATTTGATGAAATGCTGGGAAACTCGAATTCTAACACGGACTTAAAAGGATTTATATAATTTTTTTTTATATAAAGTTTACATTCAAAACACCCAATAAGTAAGTTAAAGGATTAAGGTAATTTTTATGTGTTGTTTACAGTATTCTATTATTATTTCTGGTGTACGTTTTGTACTTTTCCGTTAACCGGGCATACATTTCATCAAAATCAATCTTTTTCTTTCGGTAGAGAAACAACAAACCGGCAATATAAAAAATTTTGAAAAAAAAAAAACTCATTTCATAAAATGAATAAGTCATTTCATTTCAAATTAATTTTTTTCTTCAAAAAGTAATAAAAAAATAAATAAAAAATTGCTGTATCAGTGATATTTGGCCATTTATTTCTACGTTTAATTTAACGGAAAAGTACCTACGCTATCGGCGAGATGAACGGATCCGTATATTAACAGTCTCCATAATTGTAACATTGTATCAACTTTTACCGTAATTATAACATTGTAGAATGTCAACAACTCCTTTTTATATAAAAAGAGAGCTTTAAAATTTAAATTTAAATTTAAATATATATGTACTATTCTAATAAATAATAATTGTATAGGAAGTATAAATTCTATTGTTTGTCATGAATTATGTTCTGTTTATTATCAGATTGGAATTCAATAGAAAATTTGAAATAAACTTACTTTCTTTTACTTATATCAAAATAATATAATTTTGATAACATTTACCCTATAGTTAGTCAAAATAAGTGAGTAAAATTGTTTTTACTTTACTAATCATTATTTTTTTTTTAAATCTGATTAAAACGATCAGATACAAATAAATTGGTATATATACATATATATATGTATATATATATACCAATTTATTTGTATCTGATATAATATATATATATATATATATATATATATCACTTCAGAGAAATAATATATATATATATTATTTCTCCTAACTTGTAGAGTTCAATGCATGCCTGTTTATGACTTAGCATGATCTGAACAAAAGATTGCAAAATTAGTTTCTTAAAGACTGTGGCTGATCATTGACAATGTACAATTAGATGAAAAAAATAAGGATTAATGAAATTTCAAAGGAAATGTGATGAGTCACAATTATCGATATTATTAGTTAAAAAATATTAAATACTAAAAAGTGGTTCATAAAAGTAATTATGATTTAGCATGTTCTGTACAAAAGATTGCAAGATTAAAGATTGTGGCTGGTCATTGCCAATGTACAACTAGATAAAGAAAAAGGATTAATGAAATTTCAAAGGGAATGTGATGAGATACAATTATCGATATTATTAGTTAAAAAACGTTAAACACCAAAAAGAGGTTCGTAAGAGTAATAAGTCGCTCGGACTTCAAAGTTAACACCTAACAAGCTCTAAATGCCCTCGAAAGCGAATTTGAAGAGCACCAAAAACCTCGAGGGTCCCTCTGTCCCCCCTTCCCGCATTACAAAAATCCAATGCCCCACACATGTCGGGCTCCAATCATTAATCGGTGCATTCAAGAAAAGAGCTACCCGCGGGCCATAGGAAGGCCGAGTAATGTCGAGGTCACGTGATCTAGGTAATACAGGAACCCGGATCTCGATTAAGCATTCTTGCATCGTGGGTTATTGTTGGTAGTCTACTCGACTATCCCCCCCCTTCTTCTATCTATCTATCTATCCATTCGAGACACACCCAGTTCTCTGTTTTAAGAGGCAACTACAAGACAAAAGCGCACTGGATAATTTGGTGGTACTCGTCAGTAGCGATATACTGCGAGAGCACCTGGCAAAATATGAAATTCTTGGATTATGAATAACTTCTGCAATTTTGTCCATCTCCCCCCTTTCCCCCTATTGGCAGTTAGCTCCCATTAAAAAAGATAAGGCAACTTCATTTTCTTTTTTGGTTCGTTATTATTGTTTTATTTCTTTTTAATAGTCCCAAAAGGTCGGATGCTTGTGTTTTTTGTGTGATATCCGCCAACTATCCCAGGTGATAGCAGTAAATGCAAGTCTGGGGGATGGCGCAACTTTCCTGTCCTAAGTCCCCTATGCCTAATCGATTAAGCAACAAGCCGTATCATACGTCAAAGACAGGACGGCTGCTCTATGCTTAAAGCGAAGATGATGGCCAATGGTTGCAGGGATGGCAATTAACAAATAGAATGCATGGAATCACCAATCGAGCAAGCGTTTAAGGGACTGCTTGTCCTTCAGAAAAACCTATCCATCAAAGTGTCAGTTTTAAAATTATCCTTGACTTCTTTAATATCCGTAACAAATATAATATTCCAAAGAGGGATCTAGGCACACTGGAAAAGGGGCAATTGGGACCACGAGATTGGCGTAATTGGACGCGTTTTTTAAAGTGTGCTTTAAAGGAATGGATGGAAATGATCTAGGGGAGGTAAACTCATTCAAAGGGTTGCATCTAATAACAATATCAATTTTTCACATGCTGTTTAACAGGTTTTGAGAAATCGTAAGACAAATACTTTCTTTTTATATTAAAAGTGCTTACAGTAAAAAAACAGCTTTCACATGATTTTAAACGAAACCATTTCGAATTACATGATATAATTATAAAACCAATTTCAATTAATGTAATTTTAGATAATATTTTTACTTGAGATAAATTAAACAAAATTTCATGCTCAGAAATTGAAATTAATTTTATACTTTCTTAACAATTCTCATACAAAATCTAAAAATGGAAGAGCTATTATATAATGTTGAAAAAATCCTTGCTAGAATTAACAAGTTTTAAAACTTGTTAATTCTTTACTACTTGTTGTTGTTTGTCTTAGTTACTTGTTAAAACTTTTTTAGTAAACAAGTTTAATATACAAGTACAATATACAAGTTTTAAAACTATTTTTAAAAAAATGTTAAATTTAATTGTATTAATAAATTAATTCGATTTTTATTTTTAAAAAATCCATTAATATTTATCTGATTATAGGAGACAATTTTTCTCTGAAATGATGATAGTATTGAAAATGCTTCGAAATTAAACATTTGTTAGTTAATGAAAGAAGAAAAAATTTTTTAACTAAGAAAATTTGTGATTTTTTTTTTTAATTTTATTGTTTATTTCTGATAAAAATACTTTAAATAAATCAAAAAAATTTAATAGGAATTAGAAAACCTTGAACTATTGATGAATTCTTCTTCTTTAATATCGCGACAGCCATATGGTGGGCCAAAGCCTTCTGCCTACTGACAGATTCTGAAATTTGAGATGTTGTTTTATTTTTTTATGAGGTTAGGTTGTCAAACCTACTTCCAAAGTTCTACAGTTATATTAGACCTGGACCTACTATTTAAAGTGGATTCCGAACCACTACAAACATTCATGGCCCCGCCGGAACTCAAATCCGAAACCCGTGTTACCGAGCGTCAAAATTGATGATGAATACCCAAATAAAATTAAAAATTTAAATAGAAAATTAACTATAAAATTTTAAGCAATTTTCCAGATCAAAAAAATTATTTCTGGTGATTAAAACCATTTATTGTTCAATGTTTTCTTAGATTGATCTTTTGTTATTCTAAATTTTTAAATCTTCAATGTGATTTTGTATTTATTTAAAAGATTAGTTTATTGGTAAAGAAACAATTTAAAAACGAGTCGTCCTGCGAACAATATTCAGTGAATAAAACGTATATAAAACCAATCCTGCGAGAAATATTCAATGAATAAAACCTATTTAAAAACGAATCCTGAGAGCATAATCAGTGAATAAAACCTATTTAAAAATGAATCCCGCAAACAATATTCAGTGAATGAAATCTATTTAAAAACGAATCTAACAAACAATATTCAGTGAATAAAACCTATTTAAAAACGAATATTCAGTGAATAAAACCATTTAAAAACTAATACTGCGAACAATATTCAGTGAATAAAACCTATTTAAAAACGAATCTTGCGAGCAATATTCAATGAAAAAAACCTATTTAAAAACGAATCCTGCGAGCATAATCAGTGAATAGAACCTATTTAAAAACGAATTCTGCAAACAATATTCAGTGAATTAAAAATGAATCCTGCAAACAATATTCAGTAAATTAAAAACGAATCCTGTCAACAATTTTCAGTGAATAAAACCTACTTAAAAAAGAATCCTACGAACAATATTCAGTGAATAAAACCTATTTAAAAAATCTTGCAAAGAATATTCAGGGTATAAAACCTATTTAAAAAATCTTGCGAAGAATATACAGTGAATAAAACCTATTTAAAAATTAATACTACAAACAATATTCAGCGAATAAAACCTATAGAAACGAATTTTGCAAACAATGTTCAGTGAATAAAACCTATTTAAAAAGTCTTGCAAAGGATATTCAGTGAATAAAACCTATTTAAAAAAATCTTGCGAACAATATGTGAATAAAACCTAACTTAAACTTTTCTACGGAAAAAAAAAGGTGGCCTGTGTCTAAATAAATGGTATTTGAATATTTAAACTCAAAATATTTGTGTTTATTTTATATTGAATACAAGTTTATTTACTGTGTAATTAATTTTTTCAAGTTCGCCTTGATTCCAATGAAGGGCTTTAAACGCCTCTTCTGTCAACGACTGATGACATAATTCACTGGTGCAGCACTGTATCAGAAGTTGAAAAAAGCTGCACCCACATGTTTAGCGCAATATTGGATGAGTATTTCGGTAGCTGCTCCGACCAACCCAGTTGTGTTAACATAAGAATAGGTGTGGTATGCCTTTCCTTTGAAACGTCTGTACTCGTTGAAATGTGCGGCATCTACATACACGCGCTACTGGCATTGCGCGCAGCAATGGAGACAGCCTAGTAAGCTAGCATTGGAGAGAAAGTATTGTATGGAGGGGTTTTCTACAAAATATAAGAAGGAATTGTTATTTATTCATCTTAGGGACTGGATTATTGTTAATTTATGTACCTTTGCAGTTTCTAAATACGTTTTAAAGTTCATGCAATCCTAATCCTTTAGGGAAATTTTTATTATTTCTTGAATTTTCTCTTGTTGAAATAAGAAATCGGCTCGCATTTGTGGGAAACGAAAAATATTTTGTTGAAATTCATGGGCTTTGTGAGATTGTTTAGTTTGGTTTGGCTTGTCGCTTTACGGTTATCTTGTGCCACGAGGGCTAAACAGACAAGGACCTATAGTACAGTTTAAAGTAGGAGATTGTTTAGATTTCTGAGTAATTTATATTATTATTATTATTATTGGATTACTGTTTATCTTTATTATAATTATTGGATTATTGTCAACTCTAATCCTTTATGAAAAAGTGTTTTGTTGAAATTCATGGGCTTTCTGTCTCTAGATTATTTAAGCATGTAATTGAAGCTGCATTATAAAAACTTAATAATTTTTAACATTTTAAAAAGCTTGGGGGGGAAAAAAAGTTATTTAGATTTCTCACCATCGAGTAATTTGAACTATTTTTCAAATGTCACAAAACCTATTATGTAAATAATGAGGTTAAACTCTAAAAATCGAAAATATCTTTTTGAAAAAAATAAAAAAGTAAAGAAATAATAGTAAGAAATGTATCTCTTATTTTTAATGTTGCATCAATAAAATGCAATTATTAGAGAAATTATAAGCCAGAAATTTGATGAAGCTGGATTTAAGAGGAAAATGATATTCATATTTGAGAAGAAAATGATAGCAACTTTGTGCGGCCTGATGGCCAATTGGCTAGCTCTCTGGCCTTTGGTACAACATACTCCAGGTTTCAATCCTGGCGGTGGCATGAATGTTTATTAATGATTCGGTATCCACGTTAAACTGTTGGTCCCGGCCTAATTAACCTAAAGTGTGCATAAAATGATCGTAGAGCGACAAATCAAACCCAAACAGCAATTTTTAAAATATCTTATCAACATTCATGATGGATGGTAAGAGATTTCTGTTCTTGTGTTCAATTTATTTCTTGGTAATGCTGTCGTCATGTTTATTTTTGCAGATAAGGTAACTCTTATGTATATGTTTTGTGATGCAGTAGACGTTTATGCGAATGGAAAAAAGTACAGCATTTGCTTAAGTGCATTATATTTAGAATAATTGTAACACGATTAAAAAATAGTGGGAAGTTAAATATTTAGCATTTGCTTTATCATCAACTAATTATGAAAAATGTAACAATGTAAACAGGTATAAAACAAGAGAATATCAAAAATATAATATTTTTGTTATAATTTATTGTTATCTAAACATCAGTACTGGCAGACAAAGCTGTAAATAAAGTATTTGCAGTATTTGCAACTGCGTTTGCATCATGTAAAGTATTTGCAGCTGAGACAATGTCCCGCATCCTATCTGAAAATAAAAGAAAGAAGCCTGAGAGAAATTTAATTTCAAACACGTGAGATTTAATTTTTTTCTCAATTTAAGGTAATTTTTTAAATTTATGATTATTTTAAATCTTTTATTTTCTCCACCTACTCTCTTATTAACAAAAACTATGCAATATTCTTTTATTCAATTTTGTTCAACTATTAATTAAGATGGAAAGGTTTTTTGTGATTTGACAACTTCTCAAAGAACTCTGCAAAAAGTACGTTCGTACTGTTGAATTTTTTTCGACTACTTTTTATTTGACATGCATGTACCTTAAACCTTTCCTCACCCCTGAATATATGGACATTTATATCTCTACTATGTGTAAGGTTTAGTATAAAATAGAGGATTGCCTTCATAGAAATATTTGATAATTGGGTTGCGTATCATAAAAAACCGGGAAAACATCCACTCTTCCGGCCCCAAGAATATTGTAGGAGCTACCATCAATCAAGCATTTTAAATAACCTTATTTAAACAATGATGGGGGCAACATTACTCGTATGTATAGCATTCCGTAAGCTACCCGTGCTCCCAGGGTGGTGCTAAATGAGTAACAGCTTTTTGCAGCTGAGATTATGTTTTTTCCAGATCTTCGAGAGACCTTCTAAATTCTTTGAAGACTTGATCCTGTTTTAATGTTTTGACTTCAATCTGTCCTGCTTCTTATCTATTTATCTTCTTTTTGTATAATTTTTTTTTCTTTGTGCAATTTGTATTTTTACTGTATTTTTATGATTTTCTGGTTCTCCGTATGACATAAAGATAACTGTCTCTGTATTGTCTGCATTAGAAATAAAAAAAATTAACAATGACAAAAACCGAACTTTAAAAATAACCACATCATACCATACCGACAATGCTGTAATAGACAAGGCAGGACTAAAATAATGAAGGACATCATTGTCCTTAATTGCTTATATATCTACTGAATATATCTCTGATTGAGTATATACCCCTAGGAGAATCCCTAGTATCCCTAGGAGACTCTACAGATATGTATGAACATCAATTTATGAATTAGAATATTGCAGAAAGCATAACATTAGTGCCTACTTTATTTTCATTTGATTATGGCGACTTATCTGATGTAATTGGTAATGACTTTTTGCATTAATATCGCCCGTATAAGTTCTAAAATATTAATAAGGTATCCAATTATGCGTATTATTTCACTAATATATAGCTATTTTATTCGGACACTTCGAATGACACACTTAAGTATCTAGTTATTTTGAAACCAGAGAAATAAAGGGGGAACTTTGTAATTATTTTTTTGTCTTAAAAACTCTGAAATTATTGAGGGATATCAATATTCAGTCATTCGAAACTTTTACCTTCAAGAAATATGTTATGTCTAAATCTTTTAATTATTTTTATATAACAAAATGCCAATAAATATCATTTGTTTAGATATTTTAACTCATTTCTTCAATGCGTAATTGAAGGAAAATTATTCAGCAATCACGAATCGATCGAATTATCACGAATAGATGGAAGAGAAATCAAAATGGCGTGCTACTTTTAAATTCAGTTACTCTTCCCCAAATATATTAATATTTAAAATTAATCCTTGATTTATTCTCAAATTTTATAATTATTTCTATTATAATTTGAAACATTCGTGAAACTATGAAATAGAAACAGGGATTCAAATTTCAAAAATACAAAACATCCGTTTTTTTTTTAATTATCACATCATTTCTACAGCATTCCCTACCGTAGACACAATTGTCTCTGATTTCAAATGTCATAGTTATTTTTATATTATTAGAAATGGTAAAGGAATAGAAAGAAATTATTTTGATTTTTCAGTCAAACAGTACTATAACTATCGCACGCATTTTCTACATCATCCCCCTTACACAGACAGAACTGCCTCTGATTTCAAATGTCAAATTCATTTTTGTCTACATAAGAAAATCTAAAAAGCCTTGAAATAATAACGGCATTGAAACAAATTATTTTGGCTTCTCCTTTTTTTTCAATCGACAATACTACAACATTCCTACATTCAACAATCATTCATTTTATTCATTTTCTTCACAGCATTCATTCATTCAACATTCCTATATTCAACATTCCTATATTCAACATTCATTCATTTTCTACAACATTCCTATAAACATTCCGTCATTTTCTACAACATTTCTGTATTCAAGATTCATTCATTTTCTACAACATTCCCTTTCTGTGAGACATTTTCCATCGCTTTCAGATGTCTTAGCTATTCTTATATTAATTAGAAAAATCCAAAATACCACGAAATGGTAACGACATAGAAACAAATCATTTAGGCTTCTCCTTTTTTCAGCCGAAAAGTACTACAAATATCGGACACATTTTCTACAGCATTCCCTTTCGCCAAGACAACGCATTCTGGGTGGAGTTTCACAATATAGTGAAGGGGGAAATGATTCACACACCCACATCCTAAGGGAGTTAGTTGATTTCTGCGATAATAAACACAGCCTTCATTTTCTTTTTCGAGTAACTCATCAATTATAAAACATCCGCTATAAAAGAACTAACAATTTAAATTGGTTCCCACGCATCAAAGGAGATTGTAGTAAGTTTTCCCCTTTCCAGCACTGTATCAATTGAAAACTTATGTCCTCAAATCTTTGACGTTAGAAATGTCCTACATACATCAGTGAATGTTTATTCAAGAAAAGAGTTTTTGAATTATTTTTAACACGCGGTTTAATTACGAACTGGAAATTAAAGTTGAATTGGATCATTTCTTTTCTTTGTCTATTGTCTTCGTAATAGAATGTTTGTCTCAAGTGTTTATTTCGAAATTTAATGAGGAAATGGCGTGGTTCTAAAATTTGTGCACTTTCATTTGGCGAAATGCATTTTTTAAAATTGTGTAAATATATTTCATGAAGGCAGAAAATTTTAATTGTTTTTTTTTTTTTTTTTTTTTTTTTTTTGCATTATAAATAAAAGAGTAAAAATTTAATTTATTAAGTTAAATTAATTTTGGAATTCTTTCTTTTTCGTTAATGAAAAAATAGTAAATGTATTTTAGTTAACTTCAAAATTGTATTCTCAACCCATAGTGTTAATTTGACAATAGACAAGCAAATTAAATTTCAAAGAGCGGTGACTTGACAAAGTGTGTAACACTGAAGCTTAGACTTTAGACTGAAGCTGAGCTTCACTGAACCTTTAACAAATCAAATACTGAGCTTTTAACAAAGCCTCTCAAATGACTGTTTTATCACGGCTTTGTTCTCTCAATAGAATTAATTTCAAATGTAAAAACTTAGTATCATTTAAAATTAAATATCGCCAGAATGGTGATCTTGTGGAAAAAGTCAGGGTCGGTTTCTGAGTTTGTGGTAATTAGCACGAATTCAGAGCATTGCCATCACTGATTTCAGATATGAGGGGACTTGACGGCGATTGTGAGTGCATCTGTGAACTTGGATCAACAGTTGGGCTACCTAGAGGTATCTTCTGAGTTTTCTCCTATATGACATTTTATTGCGAAGTATATATTATTGAAAATTCTCCTGACAAGCATTATTGTCCTCCTCGTTAGGCAATGTTCGTTGAATACTATGCAGAATTCCTGATATAAAAAACAATACTAACATGTTTTTTTCCTTCATCTTTTTCCATTTGAATCAGTTGTAATTTCCTTTTTAATTTCTATAATTGAAAAAATATGAAATTAAAAAGTATCTCAAAGAGGGAAAAATATTCAACTATTGATAAACTGAATAAAACTCCCCGATCAATAAAGATATACACATTTTACTAGCATTACAATTAATAATGATAAATAAATAACATTAACACAACAATACAAGAAAAGTTGTGAAGGAAATAGTATTTACGAGTTAATATATTTTGGGAAAACAAAATCTAAGAGAACATGTGGCACTATTTACACAAAAATAATAAAAACCTAGTACAGATAATTCTATTAGTCTCGAACCTAGTACGCTTCACTAGGACACCAGAGCATTCCTTACTTTTTGTTACAACGAATATCTAGTAATTCTTTGCCGTTAGTCAATATACTATTTGCTACCAGAGGACTTTTATTTGAGCAAAAGACGAAAGTTGATTATATATATAATCAACTATCGCCTTTTGAATAAATGTTATTGATACTTAAATGTTCCTACAAAATCAACATATAAATAAAGTAAATCGAAATCCCTTACGAATTTGAATTTAACATGCATAACATATATAACTTATTTCCTCAAAGGAATTTGAATATATAATGTTAAATGAGGGTTAAATTAATTAATTAATTTTTATAATTCTATCTCATCCTTAGATGATTATTTTTTGAAAACTGAAACGTGAATTACGCTATTTAAATAACAGTATTTTTTTCCAAATTCTAATGTAATTTCTAGTCATTTTTCTACAAAAATCTCACTTCACTATCAATCCAAATTTCTCATGGTTCCCTAGAATATTAATCTGTTTTAAATAATAAGTTATGCTCTTACTTTTTTTCCTCCTACGCATTTTTTATTGACACCATGGAGCCCATACCAGAACATCATGTTCACATATGATAATAAATTTCAATCCAAATTTGTTGCTGGATTTTAAGTTTCTTCTTAACTGTACATGATATAAAACACAAGGCGAAACTTCAGTTTAAAGCCAGTAGGGCTTGCACTAAACTTCCAGTGTGAGATCCGGCTGTCGGAATCGTCAGTTGTGGAAATGATTACGGTAAGTGTCATCCATCATCAATCACAGGCGTTGAAATTTCGTGCCCCCCATCCCGATCGCCCCCATTGTTCAAAGATTTCAAGTTTTTCTCGAGATATGTCTTGATTGAACATTTCATTACGCGGTGAGTTCGTCACGATTGGAAACTGGGAGGAAGTACAAATTGTGCTTTCTTCATTGCTGGAACTATTGGAAAATTAATCTAATGGTTGACGAATGGTAATCATTGAAATGTGATCGCGTTTCGTTTATCGATTTTTCATTTCGACACAAAAATTTGGGATGATTGTATTCCAAAATCGATTTGCTATGATTCTTGGAAAAAGTTAGTTGTTGGGGAATTATTTCAATAAAAATCAGAAAGTTAGAATAAAGTAATTGTTAATTTCGTATTTTTTTAGTAATGTTTTTGTTAATTTTCGTTTTTGCAGTTATTTTTTTTTTTTTTTTTTGGAATGTTTTAATAGTTGTTATTTTTTTAGTAATGTTTTAGTAAAGTAATTGTTAATTTCGTATTGTTTTTCGTATTTTTTTCGTAATTTCATTAGTTCATCTTTGCCATCCTTGGCACTACAGCCTGTGGTGGACCATAGACTCCATGACAACACTTTCCCCTCCCCTCTCCCATTACTTTCAGATCTTTCTTTACTCCTTCCTAAGTCTTCCAGGTCTTCTCTTATCCTGTAATTTTTCTTTATAAATGTTGTCATTTCATTGTTCTCCATTGATTCCAGAAATGGCCCAGTCACCTCATTCTCATAGACTTAAATTTATTTATGAGATCCCTTTATTTGTATATTTTTCGTATTTCAATATTGTTTCGTATTTTTCAAACCCCATCAACTTGGGCATGTACAAAAATTCTGTTTATTCCTTACCTAAGTTATAAGCCCTTTTCTTCTATATTTGCATTAAGGTTTATGTCTCAGAGCCTTAACTTGTGGCTGGCTTAGTAACGGTCTAATATATTTTAACTTAATTTTCTTTGAGGTACTTACAGATGTAAGTATGTTTGTTGTGCATATTGTGTATGTTAAATTTAGTAAGAACCAATGTCATTTCCTACCAGAGAATTTTTTGTTGAAGTTATAATCAGAATTGATGATTGTATCCCAAAACTAATTTTAGGATCAATTTGCTATGATTCTTGGAAAGAACTATTTACTGGGAATTATTTCAATAAAAGTCGGAATGTTAGAATAAAGTAATTGCAATTTCTTATTTTTTTCAGTGCAAGTATGTTTATTGTGCATATTTTGTATGTTAAATAAGTAAGAGCCAATGTCATTTCTACCAATGAATTTTTTGTTGAAGTTATAATCAGAATTGATGATTGTATCCCAAAACTAATTTTTGGATCAATTTGCTACGATTTTCGGAAAAAACTATTTGTACGGGAATTATTTCAATAAATGCCAGAAAGTTAGAATAAAGTAATTGTTAATTTCGTAGTTTTTTCAGTGCAAGTATGTTTGTTGCGCATATTTTGCATGTTAAATTTTAAGAGCCAATGCCACTTCCTATAAGTGAATTTTATGTTGAAGTTATAATCAGAATTGATGATTGTATCCCAAAACTAATTTTTGGATCGATTTGCTACGATTCTTGGAAAGAACTATTTGTTAGGGAATTATTTCAATAAAAGTCAGAAAGTTAAAATAAAGTAATTGCTAATTTCGTATTTTTTTAAGTGGAAGTATGTTTGTTATACATATTTTGTATGATAAATTTAGTAAGAGCCAATGTCCTTTCTTAGCAGTGTATTTTTTTGTTGAAATTATAATCAGAAATTTAATTATTACCAAGACTGAGAATCCCTTTGAGGTGTTTCACAAAATCAGAAAAAAAAGGGGAAATTTTGTTAAAAAAATGTTAAAATTGTCTTACTTAGCTATTTAAAGGTGCAAAATGAGCTTGAAAATTTTTGGATAATGTATATTTTTAATGTTTCTTTCTCTCTCAAAATTAAAAAGGATTTCAAGAACAGGTCCTTTATTTTATTACATTTAATATATAATCCGTCCCTTTATCTTCAAATTTTTCATCATCTGTGGCACGCTACGTCAAATGTCATGAAATTCGGCCGAATAATCTGACATTTAATTCCATGTAGCCTCACTAACCTTTAACCACCACTACTACCCCTTTTTCTCCTTACACATCTAATTGATAAGTTTCTTTTTTCTAATTTTTGTCTTTATCTGCTTTTTTTTATTCTTTTTCCCATTTAATATAAAGCAAAAAAACATGAGATATGAAAGAGGCAAGCGTGAAGATTAATTTTAGTTGGATGTTTTTGACTGACAACTGCTTGAGATTTGCAAAGATGGATAAAATATCTGATTGATTGAAAACAGAAGTTTAAAAAAAAAAGATCTTTTCAGTAACATTTATATTCTTCACATATCTTATATAACCTTATATCGCTCAAATTCCATATGTTTGTATGTTTATATTCCCTTTTTTATATTTTTCTTTATTAACAAATAAATTCACATATTACATATTATTGAAGATGCAAAGAATCTTTATTTAATATTTCTTTATTAATTACAAAAAAAAAAAAAAAAAATCCTGTTCATTCTAATATATAATATTTGGCGACTTTCTTTGGCGATGCTATCTATGAATGCCATTTAAATAGAAAGGAAATACTGATGCTAACTCTTCACAACAACAATAAATATATCTCAAAACTGCCATAAATGTTATTTTATAATATTCGAAGTAGTTTTCTTCTCGAATATTACTTTTTACATATCTTGCATCAAAATAAGAATTCATCTTCTGTTCATTTGCATGTTTACGTTTAAATGTAAAAATATTTTTCATTTCAACAATAAGTAGTAAATTTTAAAAAGCTTGTCAAGCATTCAGTTAAGTTAATTAAATTTTTCATGTTCCTTCAGATATTTTTGAATCAAACAAGAGAAAAAAAAATTACCACAAATGTTTGAAGAATTTGTTCAATAAAAAATGCTGAGATATGCGTCATTGGCCACGCAATTAAAAGTGTCGCCAAGTAAAATCGCCACGCAGTTTTTATCAGTTATAATGAACAATAACAAAACTTTTTTTGAAAACGAAATTGGTCGTTTTCATTCGGATATTTTTTAATCAAACAAGATAAAAAAATAATCACCACAAATGTTTTCAAATTTGACGCAAATGTGTAAGAAGAATTTGTTCGGTAAAAAATGCCGAGACAAAAAGTTTTGATAATTAGAAAAAGCAATAAATTTCATTAAAAAACACTTTTTTTTATAATAAGTAGATCTATTTCTACAAAATGCTTCAACTCTAAGGAATTTCAAATAAAATTAATAAACTTAAACTCAAGCTTTTTATGTAATTCATAATTTTTCTCTTGGTTAATTTGATTATACAATAGTTAAAAAACCTTGGTTTTTCATTGGTTTAAAAACTACTTGTTATGTCGTATTGAACAGAAAACCACAAGATTAAAATAACAACCAATCTTGTCTGAAAGACGCATATTAAGTACATATCGGCAATCTCAATTTGTGGTTAACCTCGCATTTATATAATTATTGTGTATTCTTAATCTTATTTAAATAACTAATAATCTAAGGTTTACCCCCATCTAATGGACTTGCTCTAAACTAAAAAAAAATTTATTGAAAAATATACAATTTTACGTTCAATCTTCAGTAAATTAAAAATTCCTGAGAACAATTATAACATAATCATTCCTCTGGCATTATGGTTTTAGAACTTTTTAGAAAATTATTGCTTAGACAGATAGTTTTCTATTACTTAAACGTATTTTAAAAACTTTTGAAACAAAAACAAATGTAAAATCCAGGTCTCATTTTGAAATACATCCTCTCTTCAATCAGGAACCGTATGGCATTCAAAAACAAGCACCCAATTCAGAAAGAAAAAGGGAAAAAAAAAAAAAAAAAAAAAAAAAAACGATTATTCGAAAATGAAAGCAAAAGAATCCTGTCAAATTCCTACAGTCAATCGCATATTTCTCCCATCCAATGAGAACACGTTCATTACAAGGGGGGGAGGGGGGCACCGTCGAAGAAGAAAAACCGCTTCATGGCCGTAGGTTACAACGAGACCAGAAAAATGCCAATTAGTTATTAACTGTGGCCGAGCGCAAATAAATTACAAGAGCAAGCATTCAACTCTATTGCAAAACGTGTGAGGTGCCACGGGCCGGTCTTCAGTTAGAGGGGGGAATGTGTATAAATATCGGGGAAGTCATGGCGGCATCGTGGAAATCGTGACTTAGGGTCGTGACACAATCCACGTGCCGAAGTCACGACGATCCAACAGTGAATGTTGAGTCAATAAAAAATGCAATTAAGTAAAAGCAAGAATAATAATAAAACTTTGGTGAGTGCGCGTGCCAAACGTCGTGATATCTATTTTGGCGGGAAGTAACAATAATCGTTTGGTCACGAAGTGATGCACCTCCTTGAAAGGAAGATGCTTTGAAGTGTGATAACGAACTCAATAACGTATTTGCGAGGCGTTTTCAATAGGTATCGCCAATAATGACCTATCATCTATGCCACTCATTGGCTTGGGGAGGGACCTTCTGCTTAAGCTGTTAAGAACCAATAAGGCTGATTCATCTTGACGAAAATAATTATCGGGGTATAAGTGTGCCAAGTAGCTGCTTTTTTTTCCTTCAAAAGAAGTGGAGTTGTCATTTTTGCTTCCATTGTCGAGGTTTGTTTTTTGTTTCTTGTGGCATTTTAATGTAAGTCGATAAACTGAAAAAGCATGCAGATGTTTAAATAAACTTATTCACAATGGGGAAATTTATTTTGAAGAATTTTGAAACCTCAAGTAACAAAAGCAGGCTAGAAAAATAAAAATGAACTACTAATGGAAGAATTTCTACGTAGGTCATGTCTTGTCTTGTAATGTCATGTCATGTACTATAGCACGAAATCTTTGTAGATACTTACTAGATTTGCTTTTTGTTTGTGGCATTTTGATATAAATCGATGCAAAATTGTCGATAAACTTGAAAAAGCATGCAGATGATTAAATAAACTTATTTAGACTGGGGAAATTTATTTTGAAGAATTCTCAACCTCAAATAACAAAAGCAGGCTAGAAAAATAAAAACGAACTACTGAAGAATTTCTATGTAGGTCATATAAATTTTAAGAACATGAAATCTTTGCAGATACTTACTAGGTTTGTTTTTTGTTTCTTGTGGCATTTTGATGTAAGTCGATGGAAAATTTTAAATCACAGTGTGAAACACATTTCAGACTGAAAAATCATGCAGATGTATAAATAAAGTTATTTACAGCGGGGAAATTCATTTTGAAGAATTTTTAACCTGAAATAATAAAAGCATGCTAGAAAAATATAAATGAGCTACTGATAGAAGAATATCTACGTAGGTCATGTAGATTTTAAGAACACGAAATCTTTATAGATACTAACATTTCCACTTTTTATACTTCTAATGATATAGGAATTTTTAAAGCCGCTGCTTTTGTTAAAGAACCCAGCCGAATGTCTATATAATTACCATATCTCCCAAGATCATATTCTTGAATGTTAGCCAATGATGTGTGTTATTACTGTTCATCATGTTTAAAAAAGTGAATATGATTTTATCTTTTCAAATATTGCTCAATATTAAGAAAAAGGACATGCCATTATTCATAAAAGTTTTCAAAATTTTGTAACAAGAATATTTTTTTTTTCTTTTTTTGAATTCGAATTTCTATTTTAAGCCAAATGCATTCGTTATGATTTGTGAAGCAAAAATAACTTTGTAAAGCATTTAGATTTCATCCCCTGGTATTCATATACTTCAACAACTCCTTTATGGTAAATTTAATTCAATATTATCCCACATTAACTTATTATTTACTATCAAACTTTAAAAAGGATAAAGCCTAAAGACCAATACTTAAGTATTGCTCTTTAGGCTTTATCCTTTTTAAAGTATCTTTTAAGTAAAGTATCCTTTTTAATTATCCTTTATCCTTTTTAGTTAGTTATGATGATATCATAACCAACTAAATGAAATTTTAAAATTATGATAACAATTCTATTTAAAATGTCAATAAATAATTTCAATAATCGAAACTTAAAATTATCTGCTCCAATGTAAAAAATTCATGTAGATCAAGACTTATTATGTAATCAGAACCTTTTTTTTCTGCTATTGTTGTATATTGGTGGATCTCGTATTCCACTGACGAACAGCCACCGATGGTCATGGGGTAGTGAGCCACGTTCCTTCCGGGAAAAGTTTTAGAGGTCCACACATCCATCATTTGCTTGTCATAAGCGAGAAACCTGATGCACGCACTACAGGCAGCCTGATTATCAATGCAAGTGCTGTCACAATTGTCATCGAGTTTCTTCGTTTCTGAAAACAGTGATTGCAACAGATGTCTACAGCAGATTCACCCATGAGCATGCTAGCTTCGTAGATTGATACTGGGCTGCAAGTTGTTTAATTATAACCTTGTCTTGGAACTTTTTAAGCATTTTGGCTATCAAATTCAAATCTTCATTTTGGCCGTTGAAGTTAATGAGCAGATCCAGATGCTCTCGAAATTTGTTAAAAGATCTAATCATTATGAATTCATTTTAGATTCCTTTTATTGTAGGGTTGAGAATTATTAATAAAAAATGTATATCAGTGAAACGTATGAATATTTTGGCTATCAAATTCAAATCTTCATTTTGGCCATTGAAATTAATGAGCAGATCCAAATGCTCTCGAAATTTGTTAAATGATCTAATCGTTATGAATTCATTCTAGATTCCTTTTATTGAAAAGATGAGAATTATTAATAAAAAATTTATATCAATGAAACGTATCAATATTTGGCCTTCGAATTTTGGACAATCAAATTCAAATCTTCATTTTGGCCATTGAAGTTAATGAGCAGATCCAGATGGTCTCGAAACTTTTAAAAAGATTTTATCATTATGATTCATTTTAGATTCCTTTTATTGCAGAGATCAGAATTACTAATAAAAATGTATATCAAGGAAACGCATCAATATTTTGGCCACCAAATTTGATTTTGGCCATTGAAGTTAATGAGTAGATCCAAATGCTTTCGAAATTTGTTAAAAGATCTAATCATTATGAATTTATTTTAGATTCCTTTTTTTTTGTACAGTTGAGAATTATCAATAAAAAATGTATATCAATGAAACGTCATATAACTTACAATATATTTTTAGAAATAAAAACAAATTTAGATAGTCAAAAATTTTTTCAAAAATTAAACCTTTCTTTATATGCCAATACGTTTAATAAAACATTAATCCAAAATAACTCCCGGCAAATACAAGAACTCCCTGACAGGGACCATAAAACAACCCAATATGAGGTCGCAATGGATATGAAAAATTCATGTGTCCGGAAGCCCAACTCTGTGTCACATAAATCGTAGACCACCCCCAACTCAGAAGTAAGGTTACACTGTTTCCGAAGTAGTACCCAAATGTTCTTTCGTTTAACACTGGAGTGCCTCTTCCCAACAGGTGAGCTGTGCTGTCACTAACAATTGATGCGCAGAAGCTGACTAAAAACAAAGGTATTGCAGCAAGGATCCTGCAGAGAAGGGTCAGGTACTGGGAAGAGAGAAGCCCATAAAAAGAACTCCTAAGTATGACATTGAGACTTGGTCAGAGTGCAAATTATACTGTGCATGGTGTTCCAAAGGGACTAGCAAAAAATTGCGATTGGTACAGAAATATATTTTTGTACTGGAATTTAATGTTTCATTATCAGAACTGATTTGCTTTCAAAAATGGTCTATCTAAATAAATAAAATAAAAAATTAATTAAAAGAATAAATTAAAGAAAAATTAAAGAAATGACATCTCAAGGGTGGTGAATTTTTATAATCAACTGTAAAAGCATTCCGTTGAAGACTAATCATGGTAATTTAAAATGTTTAGCATCTGTGTAAATGTTTGCCAAGTCATAATTCTTACGATTCTTAATGATCATAATCGTTACCTTTAAGAATTAGTATCAGAAAACCTCAAATGATGTAACTTCTATTATGAATGGAACGGATATTTTTAAACGAATATTATTAAAATTAAAGAAACGACATCTCAAAGGTGTTGAATTTTTATAATCAACTGTAAAAGTACTCCGTTGAAGACTAATCATGGTAATTTAAAATGTTTAGCATTTGTGTATATGTTTGTCAAATTCAGATCATAATTCTTTCCCTTAAGAATCAGTATCAAGAAACTTCAAATGGTGCAACTTCTAATATGAATGGTTTGAAGTAATTTTAACTAAACATCTTATCCTGCTAAATTTTAAACAAGAAATTCAACTATAATGAAATGGATGAACCTGAAAACATTGATTTCTTTATACTGCAGGTTTCATAGGAACGTATTCGTTTAACAAAATAACGCAACTTTTGCATGCAACTAAACCACCATTGAAGGCTCATGCAGCGTATCATCTGTGACTTGTATTATGCGAAAATAAAATAATTGCGTCTGAAATATTTACAGAAGCTTTAAAGAGTTAAAAGTAAAAGTTTATACTCTGTTTTCTGTTTTGCATTTATTTATTTATTGTTTATTCCTATTTTTGAAAGTGAGTACTAAAAAAATTACTTGGATATGGTTAAGTAGCCTAATTAAAATTTTTTCTTTCATAATAGTATTCTAATTAAATAAATAAACTTAAAAGCATTAAATAAGATGATCTTAAATTATATATTATTAATAATGTAATATTAATGCAATTATTGTATTAATTGTAAAACTAATGTATTACTGCTAATTATTAAATTATGTGTTAATTGTAATTTATTTAAAGCATCGGTCTTCAAATAGATTATCCCAGTATCTAAAATTTATAGCATTTCAAAATAATTCTGGATTATTATTTTTTTTAATTGTGTGTAATGTAGCTTTAATTTTGATTCAAGTGCATTGCAAACAAATTGAATCAGATTGCAGGAAAATATATTATGTTAGATTTCGAAAATAAGGTACAATAATACTAATTAATCGCTGTGTGGTGACTGGAGAATAGTCCCAACGTAGTCCATGCTTGTCGTAAAAGGCGACTAAAATGAGTAAATTATTAAAGTATACCCCAGGGTCTGGGGGTATAGCTGGGCATCCTCTTTTGAAGTCGAGCGTTGGACTAACAGCCCAACCTGGTAAAAAACAAACATTGTTACGAAATCAGAGCAACAGAAAAAAATTATGGACTACTTCAAATAGAGATTTGATTTGAATATGGCTACATGGAATGTCAGGAAGATGCTCAAACCTGGTAAGTTGCAAGAGGTAGCTGAGGAAATGATAAAATTTAAATTGTTTAACAATAAAAAGAGATGAAATCAAGGGAAAGATGGATTGATAGTGTCGAAGAAGATCTTAGACAACTGAAAATTATTAACTGGAAGAGATTGGCATTGGTGCGAGACAGATGGAGAGCTGTTATGTTGTAGGCTCAAGCCTGTACAAAGCTGTAATGCCAGTAAAGAAGAACACTAATTACGAAAACTAAATAGCTGACTTTATGTATATGACAATATGTATTCTATAACTTATATATATGACAATATGTATTCTATGACTTGTATATATACATATTGTCATATATATAATAGATATTTTATCATGAAATTATAGACCAGTGAGGAAACTTCTAAGCAGTTTCCCATAAGCCATCTTCCCGGCGGTGCCATGGATGTTTGTAGTGGTTCGGAATTCACTTTAAACTGTAGGTCCCGGTCTGTTTAGTCCTCGTGTGCACAAGATAACCTTAGAGACATAAGCCAAACCAAACCCATAAGCCATCTACACCCAATATTTATTTATATGTTTATCAAACATCTGTTTTGTTGTTGTTGTTTCTTATCCCACTTGGCTGGCCAAGCCCACGAGCCCATATGGACTCATGATTGAAGGGGAAGGAAGCAGCTTCTGTTGTGATGGAGCACCCGTAGGTAGAAGCCTGACTTTTGCTCCGTGACGCTCTTACAGTCATAGAAGACCGGGACCTACGGCTTAAAGTGGATTCCGAACCACTACAAACATCCATGGCACCGCCGGGATTCGAACCCGAAACCTATGGCACCGAGCGCCAGAGCGCTAGACACTCGGCCACCATTCAGGTCCTTAGTTGACTATTATAAATTATTCTTCATGATTGTGTATAATAAAAACAATAAATTAAGAAAATAAACAACCATGGTAAAATCCAAGATATTTCTAAGAAATCAATTGGCATATAAATAAACATTGTTTACATTTATACTGGGTGACCCAGAAGGAAGAATACTAAAAATAAAATTTATCATTATTGGAAATTATGTAAGATACTTCTTTAATATATCAGCCTCAAAAAATATTTAAAAAAATATTTCAAGCCCAAGCATCTTATCAAATGTTGATTACATGAATTAGAAAAAATTAGTGAATGAATTTTTAAAATTTAATTCATTAATTAATCTTTTGTTAACGAAATATTACAGATTCTCCTTTGTAACGATTCTTCTTTGTTAACGAAATACTGCAGATTCTTCTTTGTAATGATTCTCATTTGTTAACGAAATATTACAGATTCTCCTCTGTAACGATTTTACTTTGTTAGATTTATCCTTTGTTAACGAAATATTAAAGATACTTTCAAAAGAATTTTTGAAAAATTAGTCTGGTACCAAAAGAATAAGATTTAATTTTCTTCACAAATTAATCTTTGAATCAATCAAATTTATTTTCCCTATGTTGGCAATATATGTATTAAGATTTGTTATATTTCTTTAACACAAACATATGTTCATATTTTTGTACGTCATTAATAATGTATCCTTAAGTTTTTTTCTTTGAAATGCAACCTTTACCTGTAACATTCTATAATTATAAGACTAAATAAATCAAATTAAATACATAAATCACTATTAATTTTATCAATCCAAAGCACTTTTTCATTGTTTTTAATAATAAATCGTGATTCCTCATTAATTTAGTTTTGCTTAATATTTTATAGTTAACAATACTGAAACCATTCTTTATTCTACTAAAAATGTATTATCTGTAGAAATATGATTTGGTAATTATTTTTTCTTCCACGAAGACATGCATAGTTCTCAATATTGGGCAAATCTTGTAGTAAGTGCTGGCAGGCTAAGTGCGAACATAAAAAGCATAAGTTTTATGACTTCCTATTTTGTTCAACGCAACTTTCAGTATACGATAATCCAACTGTGAAATGTTTAGGAAACAGGATGTGGAAGTCAACAGTCTTCGCATAAAGTAAGGTGCGAAAAAACTCGTGGGAAAACACCTGAAAATACATTAGTGCTTTATGGAAAGCAAGCAGTAATAGTGTACAGGAGGTACATAAAGATACTGGTTGAAGGGAGGAACCGCATATTTTGAACACCTATCCGCGACTGTTAAAATTTATTTTGTTCTTATCCTATTTCAACGCATATCACCGCGTTTGTCTCCGTACTGTTTCCAACTTATCAATTCATCGTACTTCTAGGACCTCGGAAACAAAAATGATAGCGGAAATAAATCCTGTTACTGCTTGACCGACCGAACCTTCCGAGAATTTACTGCTGCAGAAACTCTAAAAAGCAAAGAAGGGAAGATTTCGATAAGAAGTTCATTTCGTACGGGCTTCACTTAGACAACAGTCCCTCAAGGTGAAGTTAAAGTCCACATAAAAGTACTTCCAGTCTAACACTACTTGGAGGAGGTCTGTTACTATTTTATAGACTAGCACTACGGTTGGAGACGCTTGGACAAGTACAAGAGCTGGTGTAATCAGAGGCACGTCTTCGAGTCTGATTAGGGCTTTTTGGAAGTAGCTCCAGTGTCTTATCAGAGGGCTTCTGATGTCTTCATTTTGGACGTTCCGTGGAGGCCCTAAGTGAAGGAATCCGTGTGCAACCGGCGGAGACGAATACAAAGCAGATTGTATATTAATAAATCACTAAGCATTCACGATAGTTCACGATATCCCGTGGAGCTTTTAGTACACCATTACGGAAGACTGTCTCTCAGCAGGGGTGCTGTAGTTCGCTCGTTTATTATTTCTGCTTTAATTGGCCACACAAAGTAAAGCTCTTGTGTGTAGTGAAGTAGGAAATGTTTCGACACAGCCATACATCATGTATAGACTTTGCCATGTTTTGTTGGCCGAAGTAAAGCAATGATTTAAAGCATAGTCGCTAAATAAGGCAAGGGACCTTGAGATGAAATTGAATGAGAAAGCATCATTAATTATCTGAACAAATTTAGTATCAGTGTAGCTTTGAAAGATAATTGTTCTACTAGAATCCGTTTCATACTTAAAATTTATGTTTAAAAGATGGTATTAATTTCTCTTAAATTTTTTGAATTGGGATTTAAAAAGAAAATCTAAAATGGATAGAAATGATAGATCTGTTTTGAATTTCGTTTAATAAAAACTAACACTCGTAATGACAAATGCTTTTGCAGTAGGAAAATGGAGAAAAAAGCAGTAAAGCACAAATTAAAATAAAAGTAAGCATTAATTTATGAAATTCATTTAATGATTATTTATTAATTTGTAAGTGGATTTTTTGAAAATAATTTGTGACAGAGAACAAAAGTTATTCTAGTGCAGGAAAAAAATATATTCACTGTAGGTTTAAAGAAGTAAAATGAAAAATATAAATATGTGTAAGCGTATAAATATGTGGAAAGTACATATGAAATATGAATATAAATATTCGTAAATGTATAAGTATGAGGAAAGTACATATGAAATGTGAATATAAATATGTGTAAATGTATAAATATATGAAAAGTACGTATAAAATATGTGTAAATGTATAAATATGCGAAAAGTACGTATGAAATATGTGAAAATGTATAAATATGCGAAAAGTACGTATGAAATATGTGTAAATGTATAAATATGTGGAAAATACATTTTGGCTGCTAATAATTAACTTTCTGTATTAAAAATAATCAAATTATTGGATTACTTTCAATCAAATGTATGATTCTGAAAAGTAGATTGAAACAGAACAGCATTCCGAATAAATAAAATGAAAAGCCACTTTTTTCACTTACTACCGAAAAGTAAAATATTGCTTGTAAGCTTCCTAGTTTAATAAATAAATAAATAATAAAGCCCACGAAGATAAACTTTGACACACGTGTCATTTTCGTCTATCGTAAATATGCGGCTTAAAGTAAATATGCTGCTTTAGTTTTGGGATAAATTGAATATCATGAATATTGCATGCAACATCGAAGGTTCTCTGTTTAAATGGAAGAAAAAAATTGACCTTGATTTCTGAGATCATAAGTTACATTGACTAACAATCAGTTTAAACTGAAGAAAGCTTTTTTTATTAATTTATTTTAGGTCCGGTATCAACAGAACTGATTATTAATATTGTGCGAACAAAAGGTAAAATAAACCACAGAATTTTTCTTAACTTATCCTGTTCAGGTGTCTGAAGTCATGCCATACGAAAATTTATATCCGTATTATCCTTCTGATAAGAACTGGTGTATTTTAATTTCATGGTTATGCATGTAAATTATAATTAATCCATTTTGCTTTGCTTTTATGATTGCACACAAAGTATTCTTGAAAAGAATGTGCATTTTGAGGAATTTGGTAAAACAATATTGATAAAAAACATTAATTTATATTATAATTAAACATTATTGATATTGAACCTTAAACATTATTTTGATGGTAAAGCATTACAAAATTTTAGAAATTAAAACTGTCTAATTATACGTTAAAGGATAAAAACTATTGATTATTTTTTTTGACTCTAATACAGGAGAAATTAAATTATAATTGCAGTTTAAAAAATCATTCATTGCAGTTATACGATTCTTTAACTTAATATTCATGATGAAAAATTAATTCAATTAAGAAATATAAACATAATTATTATTCTAAATATCTTACTGGAATTATGATGCATATACTATTTTTGAGATGCGGCATTTTTTCCTGAAACAAAATCATTGCCTCGACGTAGAAATTTTTATGTTAGCAATTAAAATTAAAATTTTTTTATACATTAAATTAAAATGTTTAAATAATTTTTAAATTTAAATAACATTGTCATTGATTTTTGTATATGCATGAGATTAATTTGTTGTCAGCAATTATTATTATTATGATTTTTATTATCAGATTTTTTTATGAGAAGTAATCTGAAACCCCATAATCGTATTTTATGGATATCAATTTAAAAAAAAAAAAATCTGTTTTAAAATGATCTCAAGAATCTAAGCATGTATGACTTACACTGCAAAAGAATTTTTGTTCCAAACTTCAAAAGAAATATGTTTAAAAAAATGTAATGATCTTTGGCTTACACTGCAAAAAGAGATTTTTTGTTCCAAACTTCAAAAGAAATATGTTTAAAAAATGTAATGATCTTTGGCTTACACTGCAAAAGAATTTTTGTTCCAAACTTCAAAAGAAATGTGTTTAAAAAAAATGTAATGATCTTTGGCTTACACTGCAAAAGAATTTTTGTTCCAAACTTCAAAAGAAATGTGTTTAAAAAAATATAATGATCTTTGGCTTACACTGCAAAAGAATTTTTGTTCCAAACTTCAAAAGAAATGTGTTTAAAAAAATGTAATGATCTTTGGCTTACACTGCAAAAGAATTTTGTTCCAAACAAAGAAAAAAAAAATGTAAGGATGTTTAAAAATTTTTTTTTGTACAAAAAAAAAAAAAAAAAAAAAAAGGTGTTTAAAAATGGTCTCAAGAAAGTAAGGATCAAAGTTTATAGACGCCTTACAACTTTAAGCAAAGATGCCAACAGAATTTTTGTTCCAAACTACAACCAACAAGTTTTTGAATAAAGTTGAAGTAAATTACTAAAGCTTAATTCAATAGAAAAAATTCCTAGAAGGAATTTTTAGCATGCTTTATTTATAGTTTGTAATTTTTAACTGGTTTTATTCTTAAATTTACTCAACTTTTTTATAAATTCAAATATTAAACCGAATAAAAGTAAAGTAAATACGTCCTTTCTGGCATGTAGTAGAAAAAGCGAAAGACTACTACGCCAAAACACACTGAGAATAACTTTAAAAAGTATTGATAGTAAAATGTCTTGCAGCAGAACATAAAAATGATAAGAAAACCATTGGCCGTACATAACATCCGGACTTAGGATAAAAATGATAATCTGCTTTTTTTCTCCTTCTAAATGACAAGTAAAGCTCACATCGAGAACCACCCGGCTTAAAGACAGCATCCGAAACAGGTTGGTGGTTTACTTTCTGTCAGACATCAATAATTCCGAGAAACTCGGGGTACGTGGTATGGATGTTAACAGCTTTCTCGGATTTGTTGCTGATGGAAATCTTAACGGTATTCAAAATACACGTCTCTATTCGAGATATTAGAAAATGCATTGAGACGATATTGAAGAATAAATGGAATCTGGGTTGTGTAAAGAAAATTTTGTGGGTAAAATTTTTTGTTGAATTACAAAAAAGAAAAACTAATCTGATTAATACATCAATACAACATATGTGAGAAAATAACATTAAAACAAACATTAAAAAATACACGTACCATTCTGGGGCAACGGGCGTACCGGTTACGGAGTTCCTAGATGGTTTTAAGAACCACAATACCTCCACATCTTAATTTGATTAAAACATTAGCATAAAATGAAGTTGCTTAAAATTAATGAACACGTACCATTCTAGATATCAGAAAATATAGAATAAGTGAATAGCTGAAATGATGAATAGGTGAATACTGTATTGAGACGATACTGAAGAATAAATGGAATCTGGGTTGTGTAAAGAAATTAATTTGGAATTAAAAAAAAAAGTTATAATCTTATTAATATAGCAACACAACATATCTGAGAAAATAACGTTAAAACAAACATTAAAAATTACACGTATTCCATTCTAGACATTAGAAAATGCTTTGAGACAATACTGAAGAATAAATGGAATCTGGGTTGTATAAAGAAATTTTGAAGGTAATTTTTTTTTTTTTAATTAAAAAAAAGAACTAATCTTATTAATACAGGAGCATAACACATGTGAAAAAATAGCATTAAAACAAACAATAAAAAATTTTAATTTTCTATGTCTTTTGCGTTAATTAAATAAGGATTTATATTATTACTATTAAACACGGTTATTATTTTTCAGTGTAAATTTATTCTTCAAAATATAAACAATATTTGAAGAATTAATCATGAATTCCTTGCAAATGATGAATAGGTGAACTTGATGTGTTCATTTAAATTGATACAAACTGGTTTACCTTATTTCATACTTATGTTATTGAATTTCCGATATGTAAGTTACAAAAAAAAAAGGTCAATAATTGAAGTATTTTTTCCCAAATTAATGTTTCTGAAGTATTATTTTTTTATAGTATATGTTGTTGTTATTGCCTATGGCTTTATTAGAACTCAATCCATACAAATTTGGCCACTTACCGTAGAAACAAAAAGAACATAAAAAGAAATCAAAATCACAAACGGAAAAGACCAGACATTCTTAACAAAAATGACCAAAAGGCCTTAAAACAGTTAAAAACAAGTTAAATGTTCTAAGAATAAAAATTTAAAAAGCTAGAAACACCATAATAAAAGTCCTTGTCATCAGGACATGTTTTCTCTGACCCTCCAGTAAAGAGTACAAATAATCATTCTGTTGTAAGTTAAAGTCCAATACCGAGTTAAAAAGTTATGAGTTAAATTAAAAAATCGAATAATAATAGAATATTAAAAAATATATTTCTATATTAATGATCTTTCAATATCATAACTAACCTACTATTTCAGTTTTGAAAAAGAACAGAAAAATTATTCTTTTATTACCATGAATTTTAAATAAAGTAATCATGGCATACAAATAAATTTTTAAACCTATATTTTCAATTAAAATTTCATAACAATTCCATTGAAATTGCTGACAGTTTTTAGACAACTCTTAAATAGACAATTTTATTGTAATTGGTTTTTATAAAAAAATAAAGATATTACCTTTACAAAATAAATAACAAGATAGAATTTTGAAATTAAATTACTTTGATAAATATTTAAGCATCATTATTGTGAACAACTGTCACTTCAAGCTGTCCGCCTAAAATCATTTTGCTATTTGCCCACCTACAACATTTAATTTCCAAAGACACAAAATCTATTTTTATTTTGCTTCTTTTCTCTTCCATTCTAAGAGGTAGTAAATTTCAAGAGCATCTTAAAATACTTAAGACCAGCTTTGGAAAAAGATTTTATTACCAGATTTACTTCTTCAGTTGGACAATTTTATTGCGTCTCTTATGTCTCATAATTTCCTTCATTGTAACGAGAATCCATGCTGCCCCTGTCTTATCCAATTTTCCTTTATAGCCATTTTATCTGTGCAATTTTTTCTCCCTTTCTTTTAACATAAGTAGGTAATCCTGAAGCTATGTTTTACGTAAATCCAAGTCCAAGAACAGGGATTTTGTAACATAAAATCCCTCTTTCATGTTCAGATTTAATTTCTTCTATCACTTAATTATCTATAGTTTAAATTTACTTAATTCTTAAGAATATGTGCATAAAATATGCTACAGATTATAACAAAATTTTATTAATATAATTTCCTTCATTGTAACGAGAATCCATGCTGCCCCAGTCTTATCCAATTTTCCTTTACAGCCGTTTTATCTGTACAATTTTTCCCCCATTTCTTTTAACATAAGTAGGTGAAACTGAAGTTATATTTTATGTAAATCCAATTCCAAGAACAGGGATTTTATAATATAAAATACTAATTAGTTACTAGTAATTAGATACTGATCATGCAGAAATCTGTACCCAGAGTATTACTGGAAGCAATCACAGTCGTGTATATATCATGTTATGAGTATCTTGTGGAACAGAGTTTGGATGACATTTTACACTGCTTCAGTCCTTGAACATTTCACATTTCACTTGACTTCAATTCTCTACCAGAGTTCATCAATGATACTAACTGGCGATTGGTGTTATGATAATCTTTCATCAACCATTGTCAGGCCTTCTTAAATGGTGGCAGATCTGGAGAATACATTGGACAGGGCAGCATTCAAACACCTTTTATACTCAGGATAGGTTAAGACAATATGCAGCTCTACATTGTCTTGTTGAAAGTTATTATGACAGAGACCACTTTTATTTTATGAGAAAATATAATATATTTCATTCAACAAAACTTTACCATTCTTTCACTGTTATGAAAAAGTAAATTTACTTTAATTCGTAATTACAGGGGAAATGTTAGGATTTATCGGGCATTAGTGACCATTGAGATCCTATTCTGTATGGCCTTCCGTACTTATAGATTCCATATTCTAATGACAGTTATGTGATCTCGATCAACACGAACAACAATATTGCGAAACTATAAAAAGTAGTCTCGATTAATCAATTAAATGAATCATATTTACTTAATTTATTCATTCAGTAAGGTTTGTTATTGTTCTGCCGTATCCATTAAACTACACTATTGTCATCATTTAATTTCATGGAACTGAAAACGGTTTTTGTAAAACTTACGAAATTTATTAATTTCTGTAAATTTATGTTGATAAAGTAACAACGAAAAAAACAATATTAAATATATTTTTTTAATTTTAAAAATTTTATTTTATCTCAGTAAAAATCATTTCGAGGTCTTAAAATTCTGGATTGATTCAGTTTCTTTTCTCACATTCATAATTCTGAGATGAACATTCACATTCATAATTCTGAGATGAACATTCGCATTCATAATTCTGATAATTCTGAGATGAACATTTACATTCATAATTTTGATAATTCTGAGATGAACATTCGTATTCATGATTCTGATAACTCTGAGATGAACATTTCCATTCATAATTCTGAGTTGAACATTCACATTTATAATTCTGATAATTCTGATCTCACATTATGATTCTGATTTTTCTAATTCTACTTAAAATTCAATTTAATAAAAAAACCTATTAATAAAAACTTAAAAATTTTTTAATTCAGTTAAAATTTATGAAAAAAATTAGGAATAGGTTATTGCTTTATTGAAAAGTTTTCTTCAGTTAAAAGAAAGAAGAATATTATTGCGAAACCTATAACTCATTGAACAAGTCAGGATAAATAATTGTTTTATCTTATCTATAACAACCACTGAATCATAAACTTACTTAATGGTGCAGCTATAAATTCTCATATTCCCTGTAATTACTGATTAAAATAAATTTACTTCTTCATAATAATAGTGAAAGAGTGACAAAGTGTTATTGAAAGAAATATATTGCATTTTCACAGAAGAGAAAAAAGAATTTACAATTCATTTAGTATGCGAAAAAAATGAAAGTGAGAAAATCAAATTATTACGGCAGTTGTTTACATAAATTTTTTATCAAGTATCAAAAATTAGCCATTAAATGTATGCATATGAATTGCATGAGTGAAATATGTTCGATTTTAAATGTACATCAGAATAAAAAATAATATTCTGCCTTTATATGATGTTTGAATATTTAAATGTGTGTTGATATCTAAACATTATTTAAGGACAAAATAAGAATTCCCACTTCTGATTTTTAAAATAATTTAATATCAAACAAGCCTTGTATATTTATGAATTAGAATTATGCTATACATTTGAATCAATTTTATGAATTATTGTTATGCTTTTTCATATATTGAATATATATATATATATATATATATTCTATGTAGAATATATCATATATCAATCTATATTCTATATATTCTGTCTAGAATATATAGAATAGAAATATATTGCAAAAATATTGCATTTTCATAGAAGAGAAAAAAAGAGGAATTAACAATTCATTTAGTATGCGAAAGAAATGAAAATGAGAAAATCAAATTATTTCATAAACAATTATTATTCCAGTTGTTTACATAAATTTTTTATCAAATATACTTATCAAGTTTTTAAATTTTTGTAATTTAATTGATAATTACATTTTTTTAAATTTAATTCTTTATCAAGTTTACATAAATGTTTTGTCAATTAACTATTAAATGTATGTGTATGAACTGTATGAGTAAAATGTGTTCGATTTTGAATATACATCAATATAAAAAATAATATTCTTGATATACAAACATTATTTATACAAACATTATTTAAGGACTAAAAAAAATGTTTTGATATACAAACATTATTTAAGGATAAAAAAATCCGTAAATAACATTATTTAAGGACTAAAAAAAAAAAAAAAAAAAACTCCTACATCATATAAAGGCAAAATATTATTTTTTATTTTGATATGTATTCAAAATTGAACACATTTCTCACTAATGCAATTTATATACCTACATTTAATGACTATTTTTTGATACTTGATAAAAAATTTATTTAAATAACTGGAATAATATTTTTTTATTAAATAATTTGATTTGTTCAATTTCATTTCTATGGCATACTAAATAACTAATCTTCTTTCCCCTTCTGTAAAACTGCAATATATTTCCTTCAATAACACTTTGTCATTCTTTCACTATTATTATGAAGAAATGAATGTTTTTTAATCAGTAATTACAGGGGATATGAGAATTTATAGATGTACTATTAAGTAACTTTATGATTCACTGGTTGTTATAGATAACATAAAACAATTATTTATCCTCAGTTGTTCAATGAGTTATAGATTTCGCAATGGTATTCTTCTTACATTTAACTAAAAAAATAGAATGAAAATAAACTACTTAAAACAAATTAAAACAAATTCTTGTAAATTATAGACAGAACTCATAAACATACAAGGCGTGTTTGATAATAAATTATTTTAAAGTAGGAAGGTTCAAGTAGTGTAGTTCTATCATGTGAAGTAGTTTTTATCAAGTGTCAAAAATTAGCCATTAAATGTCAGTATATGAATTGCATGAGTGAAATGTGTTCAATTTTGAATACACATCAAAATAAAAAAAATAATATTTTGCTTTTATATAATGCTTGAATATTGATATCCAATACAATATATCCAAACATGTTGTTGATATCCAAACATTATTTAAGGACAAAAAAAAAAAAATTCCTACATCTGACTTTAAAATAATTTAATATCAAACAAGCCTTGTATGTTTATGAGTTCTATCTATATTTTTACAAGGATTTGTTTTTAAGTAGTTTATTTTCGCTGTATTAATTTTTCTTATAATTCGTTCAATGTTATATGTTTAAAAAAATTTGAATGCGCATTTATTTATTGTAAAATACATAACTCAGCATATTTAAAAACTGAGGTATATTATATGCATACATATAAAAAAAAAAACTTTATTATTATATTGTTTAGAAAACGGATGTTTCACTATCTAAATTTCCTCAAATTTATTTTCAATTTGAATTCAAATTATTTTGGCTATTTCTTTGATTTATTATTTTTTTTTTTTAAAATTAACAGAAATAAATATGTCTTTTATTTTCTTGTTTGTACAGTTACATAATATTCAACTAATTAGAGAACAGTTATTCTATTTAACTAATTAGAGAACAGTTATTTACTTTATATTTTTAGGTTCATTAATATGTGTTCTTAAAGAAATATTTGGGAATATCCCAAATAAGAAAAGAAACATCTTGAAAATTTCCAAGTGTCTTCTGTTAGCAATTCCATAGATTGATTTGGTTTGTCTCTCTACGGTCATTTTGTGCACATTTTAGGTTAATTAGACCGGGACCTACAGTTTAACGCGAATTCTGAACCACTAACAAACCAATTCCATAGGAAAGTCAGAATAACCTTTGTTTTTCTTGTAAATGACTCAAAAGCAACTCGGTAGATATTAACTCCCTTGCTAACCATTTTTAATTATATTTATCAAGAAAAGTTACTAAATTCACTCGCATTCATTCACTCTAATTGTATTCCATGTTATTTTGCCCAAAATAACATGGAGGATATAATTTATATAATTTATTTTGGTAATCTTTAGGCATTTTTTTCAATTGGGCAACTACTGTAATCTAATATTATCCTTATCATTCACTGCATCGGTCTTCTACTTATTTTGTACTTCCTTTTTATGCAATTTATATTGGAATATCTTACTAATATTTGTTCTCCTTCTATAGAAAACTTATAAACTGTAAAGTATACTGTTTTTAAGTTTCGTATGTACGGACCTGGCAGTGGCATGGATGTTTGTTGGTGGTTCGGAATCCACGTTAAACTGTAGGTTCCTGTCTAATTAGCCCAAAGTGTGCATAAAATGACCGTAGAGCGACAAACCAAACCTATATACGACCCATATACCTGTATACCAAAGCAACCTATATACCTACATACCAAACAAACCTATATACCTATAACCAAACCTTTATTAAGATTCTTATAGAACTTTCCTATATACGGTTTATAAAAACGGTTTTTCTATATTTATTTCTAAATCTTTCCTATATTTATTTTTTTAATCTTCTAATTCCCCATTAAATTACTTGGCATGATTTTAAACAAAAGTTATTTAGTAATCCTTAATGAGCCTATTACAAAGTTCAAAAGATAATATCCAACCTCATAGATTACTAATTATTATTAATAATGCGTTTAAAAATAGTCTCTTCGGAAAGGAATAAATTTAGAAACACGTGCATGTAGAAAAACGATAGAAATACATCTTTCTCGTTTAATTAGCTTTCGCAAAATCACAGGACACATCTGAAGAAAAATACATGCACTTAATAACATCCGATGATTGATGCGTCTGAAATACCTGTTACCTAGAAACAGGGTTATCACCGAAGCAATTTTAATGACCAAGAAAGAATTCTGCGAATTCTTGCATAATAAGATTGACTTCATCTCCATTACAGCACTCGCTACTGACCCACTACAGAAAAAGATACAATGAAGAACGAACGTTTTTTTCTAAAACGAATCTCCCCTTAGTGGAATCAGTACTAATTGCAGTTTGGCGATTGCGAATTCAACGCAGAGGGCCAGAAAACCACAGATGGTTAATTTTTATACACGTCCAGCGTTTTAAAGAGGATCATTATAGTCGAGGAATAGACATCCGGTTGACATCTTCACCGACGGCATACAGCAGAAGCATGGAATTCGACCATGACTTCAGTCAGGTTCATTAAAATCGCCAAATGTGTCGCCAAGAAACCAGCATCATTTATCAAACCGATTAATTAATAAAAAGTTACGTGAGAAAGCAAGATTTTTAAGCTGCAACGTACCGTAAAAGGATAATTAAGCTTCGGTAATGATTTATCTAACACATTAAGGTTTTTATAAGTTTCTATTGAAATAAAACACCTGTGAGTGAACGAAAATATTTAGGGGTCACTTTCGTAATGTATTGAAAAATACCTTGAAATTTGTTATAATATAGATATATTAAGGATTTATCAAAAGAAGTAATTCATAGGGAAGGTATATTATTTACAAACGAAATTGTTTTCTAATATATCTAGTTAATTATAAGAAAGGGCTCGATTGCGGTATAATGTATACTGAATAACCCTGCCCTTAAAATTACTGAATTAACATGATGCACTTATCACATTGCTGTAGTAGATGTCTGAGGGAATACTCAGACAATCATCCCTTTTGGATAACGATAGTGTCTTCTAATATTTTCATAAAATGTAAATTACTTTTTTATGAAGTATTTTCGTATTTTTTTGAAGTGTTTTTTATCAATAATGTATCGTAGAGCGACAAACCAAATCAGACTAGTAATTTAATATTATTAGCTATTTGAAACTGGTAATCGAAAGAAAAAAAAGAAGTACGGGGAGATATATTAATTTTTGGTCACAAAAATCTTTTTGTTTTAAGTTTGTTTTCGTTTTCATAAGGATGAGTCACAGGAGACGCGATATTCCAAATAGCATAATTGTGCACATATTGATATTTCGTAGATGTCAATTCCAAGAAATCTGTTTCTTTCGAAAAAAAATCTCGCATCAAATTTTCCGAACCTCTTCCCTTGAACAGAAAAAATAAATGTGGAATCCCAAATAAATGAAGTTTATCCAAAACGAATTCTACGTCACATCCAAAGACGAGTGTCCCCATTCATTTGGATCCAATTCCATCTATAATATGTCCACTTGTAATTTAACATTATTAACTATTTGAAACTGGTAATGGAAAGAAAAAAAAGTACGTGGAGGTTAAGGATTAATTTAAAGGTGTATTAATTTTTGTCACAAAAGTCTTTTTGATTTAAGTTTGTTTTCGTTTTCATAAGGATGAGTCACAGGAGAAGCGATATTCGAAAAAGCATGATTCTGTACATATTGATATTTCGTAGAAGATGTCAATTCCGAGAAATTTGCTTCTATCGGAAAAAAAGCTCGCATCAAAGTTCCCAAACCTCTTCCCTTGAACAGAAAAAAATAAATGTGGAATCCCAATTAAATGAAGTTCATCCTAAGCTAATTTTACTTCGCATTATTACATTGCTATAGCAGGTCTGATGGAACACCCAGCCAAGCATCCCTTTTGGTTTACAATAGTGTCTTCTGATCTTTTAATAAAATATAAAATCCTTTTTTGGGAAATATTTTCCTGTTTTTCGAATAGCTTTTTGTCAATAATCTGTCTATTAGTAATTTAATATTACTAACTATTTGAAACTGGTAATCGAAAGAAAAGAAAAGAAGTACGTGGAGGTGCATTAATTTTTGTTTACAAAAATCTTTTGGCTTTAAGTTTGTTTTCGTTTTCATAAAGATGAACCACATGAGACACGATATTCTATATAAAAAAACATAATACTGCACATATTGATATTTCGTAGACGATGTCAATCCCGAGAAAATCTGTTTCTTTCAAAAAAAAGTTCCCAAACCGCTTCCCTTGAACAGAAAAAAAATAAATGTGGAATCCCAAATAAATGAAGTTCATCCAAAACGAATCCGACGTCACATCCAAAGACGAGTGTCCCATTCATTTGGATCCCACAAGATTTCACGGTTTTTCCCACCTCTTGAGACGAATCTCACGCTCTCTTACAAAGTTCTGGTCTGAAATGCGTTTTGAATTGAGATCCTTGATGCCCTAGATGGAAGAAGATCCGCAACGAATCGCAGCAACCTTCGCGAGAATCTGACGTCCCACAGAAAGACAGCTATCTATGTCAAGCCATTCACTATTCCGATGCGAATCACAGAACCCTTCTGATAGTTTACACTCTCTTCACCTGATCTTCAATAAGGAATTTTTTTCCTTATTGAAGATCTCAGTCACCTTTTTTGTTATGAAAAAAGTTTGTTCATCGTTTGAGAGGAATTGCATCGGAAATAACAGTTATGTGTGGGATAAAGAGGAAGTAGTTTGAATATCGTCTTCCGGTGTGAAGTCGTGAAGGTTACTCATACAGTAAAAACATCAGAATTTTTGTGAAATCTTTTTCATATTAGAAATATTAGCTTTATTAGGTCACTTAGAATATTACTTGAATATAGAAGATACTTGCAGAAAATTTCAGAAAATGTTTTCATGGGAAAAGTAGTTTTTTTCTAAAATTTTCTTTCGTGTTCTATTTTCATTGTTAATAAGCAATTGAAAATGTAGGGGGAAGGTTGGAGGCCAGTAATATGTGAAGGTTATTCACAGAGTAAAAACATCAGAATTTTGCGAAATCTTTTTGATATTAGAAATATTAGCTTTATTAGGTCACTTAAAAGATATATAGTTTATTTCTAAAATTTTCTTTCGTGTTCTATTTTCAGTGTTAATAAGCAATTGGAAATGTTGGGAGGAGTTTGAAGGCCAGCAGCATACCTTCCGAGAGCATTCCACACATTCCCCATGGAATTAAGGTCGAGCCATTCCATTTGTACCATAGTTTCTTCTTCAAGAAATTGGTAAGTGTGAGGATGGGGATTATCTCTTTGCAAAATAAAGGTATAGCCAATTGCGGCAGCATAAGTGCAAGTGATAAGATTCAGTATGTCGTAACTGTACCTTTGAGCATTGAAAGTTTCAAGTGGCCACACATACAGGTCTGTGTTCTCATTTAAAATTGTACCTTACTGTTAGTTTGCTTTTTAAAAAACTCTGGTTAGACTTATTCAGAATCTTAAGATCATTACTAGACTAATAAATAATGAAAAGTAAATTGAATATTAGGATTGTCGTTAATTAAACCATGGTTATTTACATTCGAGAAAATCTCCCATCAGATAGTCTGATTGTTGATGCCAGATGCTGACACACACTATTACAATTGTCATCGAGTTTCTTCACTTCTGAAAGTAGTGATACTATTCATATTTTACGTATCTGTTTTTAATTCATCGATTTTACTAACTTGTAAGAATTCATATTTAAACATTCATCTTGAGTTTTTAAATCAGACAATGCAGTAAGAAATGATTTTCAGTAATGTAAATAATAACAAACGTGTCTTGTTTTACTCACATATTCATATTATATATATTTAAAATTTTTTAATCATATTTTATTATATTACTTTTAAATTTATTTTTATTCATAAAAGCAGTTTTATAATTTCCGAACATAAGTGTACTTTAAAAACAAATCCTTTGGATTTTACATTAATTTTTCTCCCTGCTTGCAATTTTGGTGTACTTAAAATTCTTTCATAGTAGCTTACAAGCAGAGTGAATAGATATAATGCCAAACATGCATTTTGTTATTTCTCAAATTGATTCGCCAAACGGCGATAGGAAATAACAAATGGGTCTTGCATTTCTACAACATATTCGTATTACCTACTTAAAAATAATTTTTTTTTATAAGACCATAGTATTAGTTTTATAATTTTTGAAAATAAGTGTATTTTAAAAGCTAATCCTTTGGTGTTTATATCAACTTTTCTCCCTTTTTGCAATTTTGGTGTAATTAAAATTCTTTCATAGTAACTTACAGGCAGAGAGAATAGATATAAGCCAAACATGAAGTTTATTATTTCTCAAATGGATTCGACAAACGGCTATAGGAAATAACAAATAAGTCTGTATTTCTTACATATTCGTATTATCTACTTAAAAAAAAATTTTTTTATATAAGAGCATAATATCAGTTTTATAATTTCCAAAAATAAGTGTACTTTAAAAGCAAATCCTTTGGAGTTTGTATAATTTTTTCTTCCTTTTTGCAATTTTGGTGTAATTAAAATTCTTTCATAGTAGCTTACAAGCAGAGAGAATGGATATACGCCAAACATGCAGTTTATTATTTCTCAAATGAATTCGCCAAATGGCAATAGGAAATAACAAATGTTTCTTGTATTTCGTACAATAACTACTTTCAAAATTAATACCTACTTAAATAATTTATTTAAAAAATTTTTTTTTTTCTTTTTCTTTTTTTTCTTCTTTTGCAAGAGCATAGCATCAGTTTTATAATTTCAACTAATCATTTGGAGTTTATATCAATTTTCTTCTTTTTGGCAATTTTGGTGTAATTAAAATTCTTTCATGGTAGCTTACAAGCCGAGAGAATAGATATATGCCAAACATACAGTTTATTATTTCTCAAATGGATTCGCCAAACGGCGATACGAAATAAAAAATGTGTCTTGTATTTATTAAATATTTGTATTATCTACTTAAAAAATTATATAAGAGCAAAGTATCAGTTTTATAATTTCCGAAAATAAGTGTACTTTAAAAGCCTTTGGAGTTTTTATTAGCCTTTGGAGTGTGCCTTTAAAGTTTATATCGATTTATCTTCCTTTTTGCAATTTTGGTGCCATTAACATTATTTCATAGTAGCTTATAAACAGAGAGAATAGATATACGCCAAACAAGCAGTTTATTATTTCTGAAATGGATTCGCCAAACGGCGATAGGAAATAAAAAATGGGTCCTTTCATTTTCAGATTGTCATCAATAAAACCTGAAGTGTCGCGGGAGAATGCAATGCGAGATAAGCGATCTCATCAACCAGAAAAAAACGGCTCAAACATAATCCTCGTGGCCTGAGGCCTTTTGGCCCTACAAGACTGCATGGCGCTAGAGTTGCCTAATTGCCGTAATGGGGCGGAATGTGGTATTTTCCGAGGGTCCGGAATACTTTCACGCACGTAATGAAACGACGCAATTATTTGGTCCATGAAAAATAGCTAAATGGACGACCAGAGATGAAAGAAAAAAAAATTGCAGAATTGTATAGATGAATGTATTTCGTACCTTTGCGATGATCTTGTAATAATAGCAGAAACTTGTTCAGTCAGTTTTTTCTTCCTTTTTTTGTTTTTTAAATGCATTACTGATAGTCAATCAATTTTTGAACCAACAGGAAACGTTAGAGAATTACCATTAGCCATGATTGGTTTAATACATCAACGATAATTGTGGTATTATAATAAAAATTATTGTTATATTCTGAATTCTTTTTCCAATGTCAGGCAAATACAATTAAAATACAAAGAACATAAATAACAAAACACAAAAAAATTCAGCATTTGCCCATAAGTTCTCTCGCTTGCCAGTATCGTCCGCCACCTTCAGCAGATAAGACTGGACAGAGGAATAGATGCTGAGCATCCATTTCATCCTTGGAATCACAGAGAGAGCAGCAGGGTGTTGGAAAAATGTCAATTCTAAATAAGTGCTTGACAAGACAATCATGTCCCGTAGCTAGGCGAAAGCATGCAACAGCTTCACTTCTTGGAGCATCTGGGATATGCTTCAGAAGATTAAACCAAGGTTTATGATTGTTTCTGCGATTAAGTTCTTGTCTTCATAATTTTATGTATGTATAATTTTATGGATTGAAAGGGTACAGTTCCAATGGGTAGTTGAAGAATGGATGCACCCTTTTTTTCAAGACAGTCCGCAACCTCATTACCAGGGACTCCACAGTGAGATGGAATCCATTAGAACATAAAGTTATCTAGTATGGTTTCTTATGGAGTGGTGTCGATATATCGAATCACTGATAAATAGATCGGAAAAGATGTAAGAATAAAATATTTATAATGAAACTCAAATTTTTTATTGGTATTTAACAAAAATAACCTGGAACATCAGTCAAAATGAAAAAAGAAAATGAATATTTAGAAATTATTTTATCAATATATTATTATGCATTTATGTTCCATATAATAAAATATATAGTTTATTTTACTTTTTTTCTACTTTCCCCCATTTCTTTCCTTTTTTTAAAGATTTAAATCAACCTTAGGATTGCATATAAATTAGCCTTTAGATATATTACTTTGAGTACTGATTTCAGTTTTATTCATAATCATAATTTAAATTTGATCTACTAGTTATAAATTCAGTAACTTTTAAATCTACTAATTTTACATATTGCAATTTAAAATTTAACTTGCTTATAATTTGATTTAAATTTATAACAATAGGCAGATAGATGACTAAAACCATAAAGCATTGAGATATTTAATTAATGACTTTTTGGAAAGCAACTAAAGGGTTGTTTTAAACAATTAAAATCATCGTCATTTTAACTAATCTGATAACTTATTATTTTATTTAAATACTTGCTTTTGAATGCTTTGTTTTGTTTGAATAAATATTTTTTAAGGGAAATACTAATTAAAAATTAAAGCTAAAATTATTTTTTGCTTTTTTCGAAATTTAAATTAAAAAATTCTTTACACTGTTCCATATAACATAATATACAAAAGATAAATATAGATTGCAAACTAACCCATTTCATTAAATTACGAAAGGTTTCTTATGGGTGATATCGATATACCGATTCACTGTGATAAATCGATTGGAAAAGATGTAAGAATCAAATATTTACAATGAAACTCAAATTGTTTATTGGTATTTTAGAAAAATAATCTGGAACATCGGTCAAAATGAAAAAGTAAAATGAATATTTAGAAATCATTTGCTCAACGTTCCTCATATCCCATGCTGAATTCAATATGTGATTCCTCATATCTCATGCTCAATTCTATATGTGATTCCTCATATCCTATTCTGAATTCAATATGTGATTCCTCATATCCCATTCTGAATTCAATATGCGATTCCTCATATCCCATTCTGAATTCAATATGTGATTCCTCATATCCCATTCTGAATTCATCATGTGTTTCCTTATATTTCATGCTAAATTCAATATATGATATCGCATATCCCATACTGAATTCAATATGTAATTCGTCATATCCCATGCTGAATTCAGTATGTGTTTTCTTATATTCCATGCTAAATACAATATGTGTTTTCTTATATTCAATGCTAAATTTAATATGTGATTCTTCGTATCCCATTCTGAATTCAATACGTTTCCTTATATTCCATGCTAAATTCAAAATATGATACATCACATCCCATGTTGAATTCAATATGTAAAAATTTTTTTTTTGAGTTAGTTATAAAAAATATGCGGGCGATTCGCTTTATCAATAAAGACTTCCATATTATTTCTAGATACATGTGAATAAAAACTGAATTGAATGCGATATGAATCAAGAAGGCTTACTTATTAAAAATTAAATTTGATGTCAAGTCCAGTTCATTCAAAGATATCTTTCAGAGCTGTAAACTTTTAACAAGTTATAACTGAATTGAATCAATCAATAAAGAAATTACGTCAATGTCAGGCGGGGCAAAAAAATGAAACCGAATGCAACACAACCAGAAGAAAACAATACCAGTTCTAAATTAGTACGCTAAGACCCAATTTATACAATAAGACCTACTACCAATTAGTACGCTTAAGACATCCTGAACATGAAAAGTTTTATTTATCTCAACATATATACTCTTAAAGGTCTGTAACCGTGAAAGAGGGAGGGGTGAAGATCAACAAAGAGAAAAAGGCAGTGAGTAAAAGATAAATACACATTGCAAACTAACACATTTCATTAAATTATGAAAGGTGTCTTATGGAGCGATGATACACCAAATCATTGTGATAAATCGATTAAAAAAATGTAAGAATCAAATATTTACAATGAAATTCAAATTGTTTAATGTTATTTAAGAAAAATAATCTGAAACATCAGTCAAAATGAAAAAAAGAAAATGAATATTTAGAAATTATTTGCTCAACATTCCTCATATCTCATGCTGACTTCAATATGTAATTCTTCATATGCCAGTCTCAATTCAATATGTGTTTTCTTATATTCCATGCTAAATTCAGTATGTGATTTCTCATATCCCATGCTAAATATAATTTGTGATTTCTCATATCCCATGCTAAATATAATATGTGATTCCTTTTATCCCATGCTGAATATAATATGTGATTCCTTATATCCCATTCTGAATTCAATTTGTGATTCCTCATATCTCATGCTGAATTCAATATGTGATTCCTCATATGCCATTCTGAATTCAGTATGTGTTTCCTTATATCCCATACTAAATTTAATATATGATTCTTCATATCCCATGTTGAATTCAGTATGTGATTCTTCATATCCCATGCTGAATTCAATACGTAGTGGTTTTTTTTTTTTAAAGTTAGTTATTAAAAAAAAAAATGCGCACGATTCGCTCTATCAATAAAGATATCCATAATGTTTCTAGACGCATATGAATAAAAACTCGGACATGAAATAAAAAAGCTTACTTAATAAAAATTAAATTTGATGTCAAGTCCAGTTCTTTCAAAGATATCTTTCAGAGCTGTAAACTTTTAACAAGTTATAACTGAATAGAATCAATCAATAAAGAAATTACGTCAATGTCAGGCGGGGCAAAAAAATGAAATCGAACGCAACGCAACCAGAAGAAAACAATACCAGTTCTAAACCCCCATAAGTTCAGTCCGCTTAAAGACATCCTGAACTTGAAAAGTGATGTTTATCTCAACATATATACTCTTAAAGGTCTGTAACCGTGAAAGAGGGAGGGGGTCAAGATCAGCAAAGAGAAAAAGGCAGTGATTATCGAGAGATTGTCATTGAAGCCTGTGAGCAGGCGAGCACACACTAGCTACCTAATTACAGGGTGTATCCTTAGGACGCTATGATGACAGATTGCTTTGCGTGATACGCTGCATCAACGCTTGTATCGCCCCAGGTTATAAAAGAGAAAGCTAGGTTTTAAGACAGAGGGTAAAAATGTGACTAAAGAAGACTTACAGTAGGAGGGACCAGACAGCGTTGCATGAGGGGTCATTTCTGCAGCAACCTTGCGATATTTGTAGTCTGATTTATGACTAGTTTAAATCATGGACTCGAAGAGAATCAATTCAAGAGGGAACCAATTCGGAATTCAGATTAGATTTCGCTCGCAGATGTTTTAACAGTTTGGAAAACAAACTCGGGTGTGATGCGATATCTATATTAGTGAGTTGCAGAAATATGGATTTTGTAAGCAAGTTATTTTAAAAAAAAAATTGTTTATAATTTATAAGAATTTAGGAAGTTAGATTTGAATTTCGTCAAAAATACTGTACCTTTTTTTTTTAAATATAGTTTTATATAATATTGGTTTATTTGGTTTAGTTTGGTGTGATATCTATATTAGTGAGATGTAGAAATATAGATTTTTTAAAAAAAAAAAATTGTTTATAATTTATAAGAATTTAGGAAGTTAGATTTGAATTTCGTCAAAAATACTGTACCTTTTTTTTTATTGGTTTGGATCGGTTTGGTTATAGTTTTGGTATATTAGTTTTATATAATATTGGTTTATTTGGTTTAGTTTGGTTTGATATCTATATTAGTGAGATGTAGAAATATAGATTTTGTTAACAAATTGTTTTTTAAAAAATTGTTTATAATTTATAAAAATTTATGAAGTTAGATTTGAATTTCGTCAAAAATACTGTACCTTTTTTTTCATTGGTTTGGTTCGGTTTGGTGGTCTATATTAGTTTTATATAATATTGGTTTATTTGGTTTAGTTTGGTTTGATATCTATATTAGTGAGATGTAGAAATATAGATTTTGTTAACAAATTGTTTTTTAAAAAATTGTTTATAATTTATAAGAATTTGTGAAGTTAGATTTGAATTTCGTCAAAAATAGTGTACACTATTTTTTGATTGTTTTTATTTGGTTTGTAGCTCTATGGTCCTTTTCTGCACACTTTAGGCTAATTAGACCGGGACCTACTGTTTAACGTGGATTCCGAACCACTAACAAACACCCGTGCTATCGTCACTGTTTTTTGAAGTGATAGCAATGTATCGAAGTTTGTATTATAATTTATAATCAGGCACAGAGAATTTGTATTAAATGTGCTATTTTAGTATATGTATGCAATTAGATGACTATGTAATAAGAATCGTGAAAGTACACTAAAATTTTAGGACATGCTTACTAAAGAATCTTGTTTAATCTTTACTTATATTCTTTACATATTTATTAATCTTTCTTGTATTCGTTAATAATATAAAATAATAAATAAAAAACAGAGCAAAAATGATAATTCCTCCATTTCATTCAGCGTGTTTGCACAAAGGTCTTAAATCACGATTAGTTATAAAATAAATGAATAAAATTAATGAAGTAGAATAAATTCGTTAATAATATAAAATAATAAATATAAAATGAAGCAAAAATAATAATTTCCAATTTCTTTCAGTATGTTTGCGCAAAGGTCTTAAATCACAATTAAGTCTAAAAGGAATGAATAAAATGAATGAAAGAGAAAATTAATTCGTCAATAATATAAAATAATAAATAAAAAAATGGAGCAAAAAATGATAATTCCACATTTCATTCAGTATGTTTGTACAAAGGCTTTAAATCACAATTAACTATAAAATGAAAGGGCCTGAATGGCCGAGTGGCTAGCGCTCTGGCGCTCGGTACCACAGGTTTCGGGTTCGAGTCCCGGCTGTGCCATGGTTGTTTGTAGTGGTTCGGAATCCACTTTAAAAAGTAGGTCCCGGTTTAATAGGATCGTAGAGCGTTGCGGGGGCATTGCTACTCCGCGTCCGTGGCTTATCTTCAAGTTACACGCGCCCCTTGGGTAATGCAAAGTGAGTACGTCTGTGCAGCACTTGCCTTAAGGCATCCAAAGACCAAGCTGTCTGTGTTTGCCAGCTGCATTAGAAAAAAAAAAACTATAAAATGAATGTCAATGAAATCTATGTTTGGTTTGCCGCTCTACGGTCATTTTGTGCACACATTGGACTAATTAGACCGGGACCTACAGATGAAATCTAGGAGGCAAAGACTACATTAAAATGAGATTGGAAAACACATTTAGCTTTTTTAAGTGGAATCTACGAGTAAATTATTAGCAAAATAATTGCCTGCAGATTACTGGCTTAATCACGTATGCGACAAGTTATTATTAGAGAGTTTTTGTATACCGTACGTATAACGTTTTGTATAACTTACTTGATTAACTGCTATCTTTATAGAATAACACCAGCTTTACACACAAAAATGTTTATTAAATATGTTTTACCAAAATTTAACAATGTGAAATATCATAATGTGTATAGGTTTCTTATAAAAAGTATTCAATCTTTTGTTTACAGGCAATTTTTATTAACATTTTATTTATTGTTTTTTAGAAAAGACAATAAACCTCATGCCCTTTATTAATTTTACAAAATAAAAGTAGTTATAATATTAATTTTTGATTTTATGTTGATCATTATAATAATAATAATCGTAGCAATTGTTATTCATAGTAATTTTAATACTTTATGAAGTATTTCTAAAGTGAATTTTAAGTTTAAGCAAAAGAATTTAAAAATTTCAGCTTTTATTTTCAATTTTTTAAATAAATATAAGGTAATAATTAAAATTCACGTACCGCCTAATAAGGTAAATTTTATCGTATACATCCAGTTGTATATTAGAGAGTTTTTGCATACCGTACGTTAGTTACCGTAGGACGTCCGTTAACTTTTTCTCCCTAGCGCGCATGCTCATAGGAAACTGAGCATGCGCGCTAGGGAGAAAAAGTTAACGGACGTCCTACGGTAACTAACGTACGGTATGCAAAAACTCTCTATTTGTACTCGTATCAGTGTGCAAGTATAAGAAAACGTAACGTATGATTAAGGTTCTATATGCAAACATATGTATGCATCGCTTATTACATGCAGTAGAATATAAAATAGATGGTTTATGCGAATAAACCAAGACTTATTAATTAATAAAGATATTGTATATTTTCTTTCATAAATATATGATCATTTTGTGAAATCGTCATGTTTTAAATAGATGCATCATTCAAATTTAAACACATCAAATCATTTGCAATCTTCATTATCTTATCTTACTTAACCTACCAATTGTTGTTTTTCATTTAACCTACCTTGTAATCTTCATTATATTATCTGGACTCTGGAAGAACAGGTAGCGGGATTTTTATGAAGACAAGTACAGGAGAATTTAGATATCGTTTTAGAAACCCGGACCACAGCTCAGTATTCCGCTCAGAATTAACTGCTATAAGAGAAGCTCTGAATGTAGCTTTAGACTTTAAAGTACCTGATGTTTGGATTCTGACTGATAGTAAGAGCTCAATACAGTATTTGAAAGATTGGCCAAGCATCTTGGACAAATTGGGGCAGGATATAGTTTCCAAACTAGCTGTTTTGGACCAGATCGGATCGGTGTGCTTGCAGTGGATTCCCTCCCATGTGGGCATCTACGGAAATGAAATTGCTGATCTGCTCGCTAGGGAAGGTTGCGAACTTCCCAAAGCTTCTTCTTCCAATCTGTTAGCTTCAGAGGTTCATTCCATGACTTTAGCCAGAGTGAATACCTCTTGGAGGTCGCCACCAATTCATGCATGGTACGCCGCTAAATATCCTGGTATGTCCATGCAGTGCTCCTGTCCTAGACCTGCTCAAACGGCTTTAGCTAGACTAAGGACTGGCCACATTAAGAGTTTGACCTTCAATGGAGACGAGAAGACATATGCCCTTTGTCATTGTTCGACCATCGCATCTCCCTCTCATCTCATAGATTGTATTGGTGCCTCTGTGAGGCAACTGTTGAATGAGGGGAGGACAGTTTACGATCTATTGATGCAGCATGATCTACTGGACTTGGTTTAGGAATCTAAATCAAGGGGATAAGCAACAACAACAACAACAACATTATCTTATCTTATTAATAATTAAATGAAAAACAATTTAAAGAAAAATAAAGGAAAAACAATTTTTAATAAATTAAATGATCAATTAAATGAAAAGCAACTTTCAGCATTCCATGAAATTTCTTTTCACTTCAATTTATTTTGCTCTGTGCATAGAAGATTTTAATTTATCTGCAAAAGCTTAGTCTCTTGTGATTATTAAACGCATTTGCTTATCATTTCGATCTACGCTGCTGATCTCTTACAAAACCCCCAGGAATTATTTTTCCCTAGAGGTCTTGTCTCTTTTTTAAAACATGCAGTATATGTCACACATATGTTTACTTGCACTTTATGTTTTCAGGTCACTGATATGAATCGATTAAGTTCTCCAACAGCAAAAGTTTTGGTTTCGTGTACAATAATTAAACACCTATTTTCCAATTCTTAATCCACGTTAAACTTATGTCCCGGTCTAATTAGCCTAAAGTGTGTACAAAATGACAATAGGCGACAAACCAAATCAAACCTATTTTCCAACTGTTGAACTCCGCAACATTGACATTTCTTGATCCAGGCTTGACTTTTTCAGAAATTGGGTTTTATATATATATATATATATAAAATCCAGATTTTTATGAATATATTTATATATAATCACGAATGTCCTCAATGTTTTTTGTGCTCAATCCAAAGCTATGTTTTTTAAATAAATTTTTATTAAATTTAAGATTACCTTATTTAAGAGTAATATCGAAGACATAAGAATATAGAAGTAATATAGAAGACATAAACAAAATACTCATTTCAATTAACTTATTCCAATCAATTGATCATACGTTAATCAATTGATCATAATTGCTCATATATTGATCAAATTACAATCGATGTGAAATAGACTTTATTGTATGGTTTTTTTAAGAAATAATATACTCGTTTATGAGTGTTTATCAATATACTGGTTATTTCTTCATCTTTTAATTTGAATTCCTCATTAAAAGTCTAAACATTTAATAAGGTAGACGTAATGTCTCTAAGAGATAACTACAATAATAAATACATGAATTTAATGTTAAGATTATGATAAAACATAAATAAAATAACGAGAATACATACATTTAATGTTAATTTGATGATAAATCAAACTCATATACGTGTCATAACAGAAATACTCGCAATTTACCGATAATTGATGTTGGGAGTTGAATTCATATACACATTAATGCTGTAAATGAATAAAAAAAAAAAAGTTTCTCAACATTTATTGTTGTTCATGATGAAATAATTTATTGTGAAACTTTGATTTTCATTGATTAGCAAATTAGTCAAAAATCTATATTAAATTTTTTAAATAATTAATATCTATTTTTTTAACACAATAATTAAAAAAAAAACTTGATGATGCTAAGTACAAAAGTATCAGAGGTAATGAGAAAAAATAGTTATATTAAATGAGAAAGAAAAATATAATTATAAATTTAAAAAATTGTAATCTTTAATTTGAAAAAAGATTTGATTAAATCAATTTTCTCATTTCACACACAAAAAAATTGGTAACTTTTGATAATCAATTTTAGTTGCATATTTTTTATACAGACTCCAAGATTTGTATGTATTTCAATGTTCCCCGTTTTTAAGGTACTTTTTGCTCCTGTCAAAACTACAGGATTTACATTTATTATGATATTTATGCATTTTTCCTTTTTTCTTCAAACCTGCATATGAGCTTTAAAAAAGAAACTTCTTTTCCCTTGCTAACACGATTTTCATAAAGTAATACAAAATAGATATACCTAAGATTTGTGCGCCTTTCAAATGAGTTATGTAAATTAAGACGAAACTGCTTGCGAAGAATTATATACACAAAACTGATAATTCTTCAAAGTTTTTCTCTTGACACACTTTGTTTACAACCATTTTTGCTTCCTTGGATTGATAATGTAAAGCAATATTAATATGTATCTAGAGCATTGTTATTCTCTTTTCTCAATGAAATTAAACCGTTGATAAAATACTATAAATAATAATACTTTTAATATATAATAATATAATTTTAATACTTTTACTTTAATTATATACACAAAACTGATAATTTTTTCAAAGTTTTTCTCTTGACACACTTTGTTTACAACCATCTTTGCTTCTTTGGATTGATAATGCAAAGCAATATTAATATGTATCAGCAAATCAATGAAATTAAACCGTTGATAAGATTTATACGCCTTTCAAATGAGTTATGTAAATTAAGACGAAACTCAATGAAATTAAACCGTTGATAAGAAGAATTATATACACAAAACTGATAATTTCTTCAAAGTTTTTCTCTTGACACACTTTGTTTACAACCCTCTTTGCTTCCTTGGATTGATAATGTAAAGCAATATTAATATGTATCTACAGCATTGTAATTTTCTTTTCTCAATGAAATTAAACCGTTGATAAGATCTTTTAAGCTAATATCCTTAAACTTTTACTTTTTAAAAAGAAATTGTTTACTTTCACTTTTTGGTATCATCAGATGGGGTTAAAGCCACTTTTGAAGTTTGAAAGTTTTAAATTTTACTATGGTGTTTCAATATAAAAAACGCGATCGAATCAATGATGTATACTTTGTTGTTTTTATCATTAAAATATTTTTAGCTTAAAATTTCGTGTTTTTTTTTTTTTTTTTTTTTTTTTTAAAGTTAATTGTCTCTCTTTGAAACTATTTTGGTGGTAGCATGGATGTTTGTTAGTGGTTCGAAATCCACGTTAAACTATTGGTTCCGGTCTAATTAGCCTAAAGCGTGCACAAAATGACCGTAGAGCGACAAACCAAACCAATCTCTTTGAAACTTTCATGCAGGCATCTATTTGCATTTATTTTAAAAATATCTTTTTTTTTTCTTTCTAATGCAGCTGGGAAACACTTAGACAGCTTGGTCTTGGATGCCTTAAAGTCAAGCGCTGCACAGACGTACTCACTTTGCATTACCCAGGGGGCACGTGTAACTTGAAGATAAGCCACGGACGCGGAGTAACCACGCCCCCGCAACGCTCTATGATCCTATTAGACCGGGACCTACTTTTTAAAGTGGATTCCGAACCACTACAAACAACCATGGCCCCACCGGGACTCGAACCCGAAACCTGTGGTACCGAGCGCCAGAGCGCTAGCCACTCGGCCAGTCAGGCCCCATTTTAAAAATATCTAACGGAACATATCTTATACTCTGATTTTTAACTGTTGTTATGAAACACGTAAAAAATGAGCGTTCAGTTCTTAATTTCAGATGGCAAGTCCCTCTTAATTTAATTAATGGTTTCATGTGTATCCAAGTCAGATTTATCATGTCATCATGCATGGAGGGTCACCATTGCCCCAACCGAGGTTGAACTTCTCGATGCCGCCGCAATTTGGAACGAGCACCCCCAGGGAAGGTTCGCACCCTCCTCTCACCTTCTATGTAACCCAACGCGCCATCTTTCAGACCACTCCGGCCCTAATTTAGTTAATCGATACAGCAATACAAAATGATTTAAACATTTTTCTTACTAAAGAATGGAAAGCGGAAGTATTGACCATCTTCTAATTTGTACAAATGCTTCTTTCTTAATTTCTCTGTAGTCAGACAAATAAATCTTTCTACTGAACTCTCCCAAAGCAAACATCTGTAATGAACGTTAGGCCCTACAGATGGCCAACCCAAATGATTGGAAACAGAATGAGTTATTTCAATTTCTTCTATTAGCTCACACTCTCCCTACATATATCTTGTTCAAATTTTCAATCGTTAATAAAATACTTTTTATTCATCCACTCCAAGTTCAAATACATTTTTTTTTTAACTTGTAGGGGATGACACTTGATGGTAATACAGTTTTTTCAAATATTAATTCATTAATTAAATTAAATTCAACAATATTAGTCTTTTTAGATTTTAGTTTCATATATCTACCAATAGATGGCGCCAGATAAACTTAAAAAAATGAATTAATATTATTTATAAAGGACTTTCTGCAATAGAGTGAAAAAAAAGTAGGAATTGACTTAAAAATTTTTTCTTTTATATTACTTGTTATTTCTGTGTTTACTATTATTCTTACATGTAAACATAGATGATATAATAATGATGATACTAAACGCACATTGTAAAGAAATATATAACACTAAAATTGAAATATAAAAAATATATAAATATAAACGAATTAAAAAAATTAAACCATTAAAAAATATTTATTTTACTAGTGCGATATTTGTTTCTCCACACTTTCACTTAGTTTTTGTAAATAGATCTCAATTTGGGTATTAGTACATCATAATTGGTGTTACAGGTTAGCGTACGTTATGTTTGAGCGCGTTTTGTGTTTGGGCAATTTCATTTTAAAAAAAAAAAAAAAACGTTCGCAGGTGTAAGTTGAACCAAAAGTGTTAACAACTTCAACTAAGATTCTGATTTGCTCTGCTATCAACAATTAACTATGTGTATCTAGGGATGGTTAGTGCGTCACTGAGGTCACTTAAAGTGAAACATAGAACCTGTTTGTTATATTAGATGTTCCTAGACGTGTGCGCATCATGAGTTTGCAAAATATAATTTAATTATTCTGTGAACTCATAAGTATAAACTCATAAATAAAACAGGCAATACCTGTCCTATATTCGCAAGAATATTATTTTAAAATCAAAGTTAACTTTTTCTCACAATTTCGACACTTAATCTTATATATGGATGGACACATAATGTTTTTTTAATACATTAGTTTTCACTATTTTGGCTATTATAAAATAAATATATTTTCTAAAAGTGTGATAAAACTCACGTTTCGGAAAAATATTCAAGGCGGGCCGCGGGTTGGCCACCCCTGCCCTACAATGATGGTTCAAACAACTTTAGAAAACAAGTAATATAAAAAAAAAAAATTTAAAGTCAATTCCTACTTTTTTTTTCACTATATTGCAGAAAGTCATTTCTAAATAAAGTTGAAATTTTCCACTTACATCTGGCGCCATCTATTGGTAGATACATACAACTTAAATCTAAAATTAATTAATTAAATTTAATTAATGAATTAATATTTGAAAAAATTGTATTAACATCAAGTGTTCATCCACTACAAGTTTCAAAAAATATATTTGAACTCGAGTGGATAAATAAAAAAGTATTTTATTAACGATTGAAAATTTGAACAAGATGTATATAGGGAGAGCGTGACCTAATAGTAGGAATTGAATAAATAATCCCATAAGTCGATTCCGCATGCGATACACATAACGAAATGGGCTTTTGATACATATTAAAATTAAACAGATCACTTTTAACCCGAGATGTTTTTAACCCATTTATGGGTGAAACAAAGTAAACTGCTGCCATTTAATTAAACATCTAAGATGCTGTTGGTTTGCTGAACCAATGAGAACACCTAAGTGACATTGTGCGCAAGGCTGATTTTCGATATTTTTTTCATCTGTGTACTCGCCTTAATACTGCTCGCAAGAATATTATTTTAAAATCAAAGTTAATTTTTCTCACAATTTCGACAGTTAATTTTTGAAATATGGTTGTACCCATAATGTATTTTTTTAATACATTCATTTTCACTACTTTGGCTATTATAAAATAAGTATACTAGTATTTTGTAAAAGAGTGATAGATCTCACGGGCCGGAAAAATATTCAAAGCGGGCCGCGGGTTGTCCACCCCTGCCCTACAGTGATGGTTCAAACAGCTTTAGAAAATTAATAAAACTTCTATAAGTCGATTCCGCATGCAATGCACATAATGAAATGGGATTTTGATACATATTAAAATTAAACAGATCATTTTTAACCCAAGTTGTTACCAGTTTATGGGTGAAACAAAAAGGGTGAAAGTAAAATGCTGCCATTTAATTAAACATCTAAGATGCTGTTGGTTTGCTGAACCAATGACAACATCTAAGTAACATCACGCGCAAGGCTGACTTTCAATATTTTTTTCATCTGTCTACTCGCAAGAATATTATTTTAAAATAAAAGTTAATTTTTCTCACAATTTCGACAGTTAATTTTTGAATATATGGTTGCACCCATAATGTATTTTTTTAATACATTGGTTTTCACTATTCTGACTATTATAAAATATATATACTAGTATTTTGTAAAAGTGTGCTAAATCTCACGGGCCGGAAAAAATATTCAAAACGGGCCGCGGGTTGGCCACCCCTGCCCTACAGTGATGGTTCAAACAACTTTAGAAAATAAACAAAAATCACATAAGTCGATTTCGCATGCAATGCACATAATTAAATGGGATTTTGATACATATTAAAATTAAACAGATCACTTTTAACCCGAGTTGTTACCAGTTTATGGATGAAACAAAAAGAGTGAAAGTAAACTGCTGCCATTTAATTAAACATCTAAGATGCTGTTGGTTTGCTGAACCAATGAGAACACCTAAGTGACATCGCGCGCAAGGCTGACATTCAATATTTTTTTTCATCTGTCTACTCGCCTTGGGCATTTATCTGAATGCGGATCTCCAGTACTGGAGTTATTTAACTGCTGTCCCTCCTCGCAGTTGGAAAGTTGAAGTATTTAGCAATGTCTAGGAAGAACGGACACGCCCCTTTTCATAAGATGTCACGCAAGCAACGGTAACCGCTTTAAAAGAGGACTGTATGCTAATGGTCAAAAGTGGTACTGGAATTAAAAAGTTATTTTTGAATCATAACGCCGCAGGAATGTTAAGGTGTAGAAAGAACTGTTATACTGTAAGTCCATTTATTTTGAATAGGGAAAGTTTTGGTGAATCCTGGGAAATGACTGTCTGGGAGGAAAAAGTTTCCTTAATTGTCGATAAAAATTTTTTTTTAATACTCGCATATTGCAGCAATCTTAATACAACGGAAAATTATTCATTATAGTTTCGAAAATATTGAAATTTGCAATAAAAATATTGAAATTTGCAATAAAAATATTAAAATTTGCAATGAAAATATTGAAATTTGCAATGAAAATATTAAAATTTGCAATAAAAATATTGAAATTTACAATGAAAATATTGAAATTTACAATAAAAATATTGAAATTTACAATAAAAATATTGAAATTTACAATAAAAATATTGAAATTTACAATGAAAATATTGAAACTTGCAATATTGAAATTTACAATAAACATATTGAAATTTACAATGAAAATATTGAAATTTGCAATATTGAAATTTACAATGAAAATATTGAAATTTGCAATATTGAAATTTGCAATGAAAATATTGAAATTTGCAATATTGAAATTTACAATAAAAATATTGAAATTTACAATAAAAATATTGAAATTTACAATGAAAATATTGAAACTTGCAATATTGAAATTTACAATGAAAATATTAAAATTTGCAATATTGAAATTTATAATGAAAATATTGAAATTTACAATGAAAATATTGAAATTTGCAATATTGAAATTTACAATGAAAATATTGAAATTTTCAATAAAATATTGAAATTTACAATGAAAATATTGAAATTTATAATGAAAATATTGAAGAAATTTGCAATATTGAAATTTACAATGAAAGTAATGAAGAAATTTGTAATATTGAAATTTACGATGAAAATAATGAAGAAATTTTTAATATTGAAATTTACATTGAAAATATTGAAATTTGTAATGAAATGCTACCCATTGGTTGTTCAGAATTTTTCACGTTAATCTACAATAAAATTATTATTTTTTTTTTTTGAATTTACGTTTATTTTATTGGTGTCTTGTTTATAATAGAATATATTAGCTATAGATGTTACCAAAAAGTTAAGAAGCAATTAAAAATTAAGAGTTAAAATAATTTCATGGTTATCATTCAAATAAAGGGTAATTTACATTATTTAGAGGTGTTTTACAACCAATCCAGTTTGTGGGTTTGCGTTATTAGTCACACAAACCGTTTATATCGCCAACGCATCTTTGAATAAAGTGTTGCAATTTAAATTGGATATTGACTTTGAAGAATGTCTTGTACTATTTATATAATAAGTCTTAATAGTCAGCTTTCTTGCTTTTATTTAACAACTAATGAGTGTTTTTTCTCTTATTGGACAGCTTAAACGCTGGAGATACTGATAGCTGTTTAATTCATTCATAAATAAAATTGCTTTAAATTTATCCACTTTTATTTCCCAATGCTCAGAAGGGGGAAGTTCTAACTATTTTGATAAAAGATTAATTTTTGATACACAGAGTGAAATTTCCATCCATTTTCATTCAATGAATTTTCCATCCAATTTCCATCAATTATCTCCATTGGACTTCTGTTGTTGTGACTAATCCTCAGTGTCCGACAGCGCTTGATGGACCCCTCCCCCCATGTGTAGTCTACTAATGAATGGAGGTAATGGGACAGCTTCTGTTGTGATGAAGCCCTCGTAGGTAAAAGTCTGACTTGACTCCAAGTCGCTGAAGGGCAGTGCCTTCCATGAGAACTTTTAGGGGAAACTAATCCGCATTGGGAGAAAACCCCGAAAACTCCCACCAGGTGTCTGACTAATGAGGCAAGATGCTGCACATCACAAACACCATCGACAAGTCTGAATTGGCTCCCTAACGCTGACTTTTTTTTATTGTGTAGAGTTGTCAGCCTTACGTCCAACGCTCTACAGTCATATTAGATCGGGACCTACAGATTAAAGTGGGTTCCGAACCACTACAAACATCCATGGCACAACATTTCCTACCAAAAACCTGTAGTCACTCAGCCATTCAGGTTCCTTTTAAGCACTAAGTTAGAGATAGTAAAAGAGTCACGAATATTGTTCGCATTTTCCCATATAAAGTCACGCTACAAATGTCAATACATTTATCTACTTTTTTTCCAAAATGCTTTTTTTTAGTCACATTGAAAAGTATCATTAATAAATACTTTAAAAACATTTAAAAAAAACAAATTTAAAAAAATCTCGTAAGATATCAGCACTACGACCATTTCTCTTCCAAACACATGATCATTTGATGATCCCATTAGCTTTCATTTATTTACAATAAATACTCAAATAACTTCATAATGAGATCACAGTAGTTTCCATTTATTTATAATAAATACTCAAATAACTTCCTAATGAGATCACAGTAGCTTCCATTTATTTATAATAAATACTCAAATAACTTCCTAATGAGATCACAGTAGCTTCCATTTATTTATAATAAATACTCAAATAACTTCCTAATGAGATCACAGTAGCTTCCATTTATTTATAATAAATACTCAAATAACTTCCTAATGAGATCACAGTAGCTTCGATTTATTTATAATAAATACTCAAATAACTTCCTAATGAGATCACAGTAGCTTCGATTTATTTATAATAAATACTCAAATAACTTCGTAATGAGATCACAGTAGTTTCCATTTATTTATAATAAATACTCAAATAATTTCCTAATGAGATCACAGTAGTTTCCATTTATTTATAATAAATACTCAAATAACTTCCTAATGAGATCACAGTAGTTTCCATTTATTTATAATAAATACTCAAATAACTTCGTAATGAGATCACAGTAGTTTCCATTTATTTATAATAAATACTCAAATAATTTCCTAATGAGATCACAGTAGTTTCCATTTATTTATAATAAATACTCAAATAACTTCCTAATGAGATCACAGTAGCTTCCATTTATTTATAATAAATACTCAAATAACTTTCTACTGAGATCACAGTAGTTTCCATTTATTTATAATAAATACTCAAATAATTTCCTAATGAGATCATAGTAGTTTCCATTTATTTATAATAAATACTCAAATAACTTCCTAATGAGATCACAGTAGTTTCCATTTATTTATAATAAATACTCAAATAACTTCATAATGAGATCACAGTAGCTTCCATTTATTTATAATAAATACTCAAATAACTTTCTACTGAGATCACAGTAGCTTCCATTTATTTATAATAAATACTCAAATAACTTCGTAATGAGATCACAGTAGTTTCCATTTATTTATAATAAATACTCAAATAACTTCCTAATGAGATCACAGTAGTTTCCATTTATTTACAATAAATACTCAAATAACTTCATAATGAGATCACAGTAGCTTCCATTTATTTATTATAAATACTCAAATAACTTCATAATGAGATCACAGTAGTTTCCATTTATTTATAATAAATATTCAAATAACTTCCTAATGAGATCACAGTAGTTTCCATTTATTTATAACAAATACTCAAATAACTTCCTAATGAGATCACAGTAGTTTCCATTTATTTATAATAAATATTCAAATAACTTCCTAATGAGATCAAAGTAGCTTCCATTTATTTATAATAAATACTCAAATAACTTCATAATGAGATCACAGTAGCCTCCATTTATTTACAATAATAAATTGCAATTCTTGCAAATAATATAAACTTCTAGTTTTGTCTAATGCTTTTCTCGACTTAATTTAACTAAATCCTAAAGTGTCACGTGTTGCATCTTCACACCGCCATTCCCTTGAGAAAAGAAGCTGAAGCATGTTACGCTGCAAGGTTATGAAGCGTGAAAATTATTCACATTTCGTGACTTTCGTGACAAAAGATCAGAACAGCAGAAGGTCTAAAAGGCTGGGAAAGGATAAATTGTTTATTCAAACGGAATACCCTGCTTCCCCCCTCTCCCCAGAAACAATGAACAAGATTCAGTAGTCTTGTAAGTTAAAACTTTCATGTTATTTCCACGCTTTAAGTCCCTTACATTAACAGTGCTAAATAATTACATTCTATATCCTAACATGCCAAGAAAAACGAAATTTTTAATTTTAATTGCATATCAAGAAATAAGATAAAAAATATTTTTCGTTGTAAGCACAAAAAAGGAAACACATATGTAACTGAAAAGGCACATGTTTTTTTTTAACAATAATAAGTGATTTCTATAACAATTTCTATAATAATGATTTCTATAACAACAACTATAAGAAATGATTTTCAACTTGAAAAAAAATTACGCAAACATTTTTTTTACTTTAAATTTTAATTTAATTAATTATTATTAATTTATTAATTAAATTATTAAATTAATTGAGTATTATTAATTTATTGATTATATTATTAAATTAATTAATTATTAATAATTTTAATTAATTAAAATTTATTTTATTGAATTTACATGGAATCTTCACCACCAACTACGATGCATCACACGAGGTTTACAGAAGTAATTAAAAAAGCAAATCAATAAAAAAATATGAAACATCATGAAAATAACATAGCAATTTAACAACAAATGACATAACAATTTTTATAATAATGATTTCTATAACAAATGATTTTTAACTTGAAGAAAAATTACGCAAACATTTCTTCACTTAACGGATTTTTTTAAAAATTATTTTATTGAATTTGCATAGAATCCTCACCCAAAAAATGTAAGAAAAATTAAATTAAAAATTGACAAAACACTAGCTTACAAAAAACTATATACTAAGACTTAGTTTTAAAAAAAATATATTTTCTAGGGTCTTCAAACTTTGAAAATCTAAAAAATATGTTGTCAATATTCTATTTTAACCTACGTTGCAGTGGCAAAGATCACTATAGCGTAGATTAATTTGGCGCATTAAAGTTCTATTACTTCTATATGTATTATTTACCATGTTTATGCTTAGTTGCTTTTGCATGTATTAATTACTGTTTTAGGGCGCTAATGGCCGAGTAACTAAAGCCCTGGCGCTCGGTGCCAAAGGTTTCGGGTTCGAGTCTCGGTTGTGCCATGGGTGTTTGTAGGGGTTCGGAATGCCACTTTAAACCGTAGTTCCCTGCCTAATATGACTGTAGAGTGTTATGCTGCGTAGGGATGTCAATCCTATCCCGTAAAAAAACAGCATCTCCTGTCTAGAAATCTGCCAGCAGGCAGACTGCCTTGGCTCACCATGGGTCTGTTGCTCTGATAAATATGTTCGGGTTCGAATTCCTGCGGTGCTATGGATGTTTGTAGTGGTTCGGAATCCACTTTAAGCCGTAGGCCCCATTCTCATTGACTGTAACAGCGTCACGGAGCCAAACCAGACTTCTACCTACGTGTGCTCCATCATAACAGAAGCTGTCCCCTTTCCCTCCATCCATAGATCCCTCATGGATGTCATTCCCGCTCTGTAGGACACAGAGGATTAGTCATAACACATGTCCCCGACAGGATTCGAACCTGAAACCTGTGATACCAAAGGCTAGAGCAATAGATTCTTAGAAATCACGCCGAATTTTCAATTCACAACAGAGCTTAAGATGCTTTGATACATCATCTAGTATAACCTTTTTATTCATAATTGTATGCTTCATATTGCCCTACTAAAACACAAATTAATCTTTTAGTTGTAATGCGTACCCACTTTTAGAAAATTTCTTTTTAAAATACTAATCTTTTTAAATTAATCTGTAATATCAAGAAATTCAAGTTTATTTATGCAAGACTATCAATCTTACATAAACAAATCAGTACAAATCCACCATCGTCCAGAAATCACATTTCAGGAAGAGTTCTGATTTTTTTTTCCCCATTTCTTCTTTTATTTGGTGTTAAATATCTGAAAAATTAATTTTAGCTGAAAATCATTTTGTTCCCTGCGAAAAAATTTTTATATATCTTTTTGCCAGATTTGACTTGACTTGAAGATGTGCTTTGAGATTTATGCTCACATAAGCTGCTTTATCTCAATTTATTGAAATCTTTCCGCCAGGCAAAGAATTGAAATTGCTACCAGTGCTAGAAAATTGAATCAAACTTCACAGGAGAACTGCTGTCCATTCAAAATACACTTGAGGAACTACCTCCATCATAACAAATGAATGGAATTATTATTTTAACTGACTCAAGGTCTGCCTTACAGGCTCTTAATGAAGGTTTTTCAAGTATGGTCTTAAACATTATATCTCTTTTAGAACAAATCCACTGCTTGCACAGAATGTTTATTCTACAATGGATCCCTGCTCGTGTGGATTTGGAAGTTAATGAAATTGCAGATTCTTTGGCGAAGAAGTCTGGATCAGAAGAAGAAGATGGATTTGAAGCCATAAGTCTGGATCAGACTACCCTTCCTACTTCCCTTGCAGATGCAGGTTCGAATCCTAGCGGGAGCACGGATGTTTGTTGGTGGTTCGGAATCCACGTTACATTGTAGATCCCAGTGAATTTAGCCTAAAGTGTGCACAAGATGACAGTAGAGCGACAAACCAAACCAAATCCCTTGCAGATGTAAATAAATGCCTTGTCAAAATCTAAACTCATAATTCCTTCTAAGAGTTAAACTAAATACCATATTACAGAACTAAATGTCGACAGAAAAACAGCTACTTCTTTCACAAGATTAAGGATTAAGGACTACAAAAATACGAAAATTTCTGCTAATGATGTTAAAAAATACCAAAAACGTGGCAACTGCCCTGATATCGAGCTCACCTCATCATGTCTTTGATTGCCAAACTGTTGCAGCCGGATTATCCCTATCCCTAGGAAGAGATTTATATTCCAAGCTGGCAACCAACATAGCCAATATTATTCGGGAACACCACGATATTTGATTTTCTTGTACTCTTCAGGGAATATGGAAACGGCAGCAAAAATAACAACAACAGTAACAGTTCCAGCCTCTTTTTTTTCTGGTAATTGTACTGAGGAAGATATTGCTTTTTTAACTCAGCAATCAAATACATTATTTAGAAGTAATTCATGAACATTCGATGAATCGAAGATTGCTCAAATTCTTTCTGAGGAATATTTAGATGGACAAAGAATTTTTCTGACTGACCTCGCAGGATAAGCTTCGTTATATGGAGGTAAGCAGTTGTCTTATTTTAAAGTGATTATGTGTTTATTTATTAAGTATCATATCGCTCGATATCTTCTTTAACGCGTGTGTGTAACTGAATGCGGAATCTAGATAATTTCCTATATTTATTGTAGAGATGTACTTGAAGTTCAAAATTAATTTTCTTTCATTTAGACCAAGTCCTTATTTATTTTTTTTCACAACTCTGAAAAATTGATTTTGTACTTTCAAAATGTGTAATTCTGCTTATTTAGTGTTAGAAATGTAAAACTCAGATAATTGCAAATGGTTGGGTGGTCCAATAATTTTATGGGAACTTCAGTCCTTTTGATAATCATAGATACCCTGGTCTACCATTTTCAATTATAACATTTGATTTTTATCTATAAGATCAGAGAGTTGCTGAAAAATTTCAAACAAAAAAAATTTTAGGTTTTACTGCATTTTGTATTTTTAGACAAATTACAAGATTTGAAAAGTGAAAGATTCTTTGTGATTGATTCATTGTGCATAGTTTTAGAATTAGAAATCTTTAACGGATTTCATAAAGAAATCGTGAGATAAAATGAAAATCGAACATTTTGATTCGTTATTATTCCCAAAAATCGGAAATGGAAAAAGTAAACTGAGTTAATGGCATGTTGATTTTTAACTAGACAAAATATTTTTTTCAGCAAACAACTCCAAGAACGTTTTTTTTATCTAAAATTTCATTAAAATTTACATGAAACCAAGCTTAAAACTTTTTCTAAGAAAAAGATGAAGTATTTTAAAATGTTATGAAAGTTTTGTTTTATAATTGGAATATAATCAGCCTAGTTTATGTGTTTAGCTTATAAGTTTAATCCAACCTATAAGTTTTATATATAATTGGACCAGTTATTATTTTCGTTTAAAAAAATTTAGAAAGGGAAATGTCATTTAAAATATAAGTAAATAAAATATCTTATGATTTGCCGTATTATGTTTAAACAAAAAAAGTTTACACAAAATCCTAATATGATATTGACATTGCAAACAATTGATCTGTACATATATTCTAAATCGAAAACAGTTAAGGTTTTCTTTAAAAAAACCTACATTTTTAAAAATTTGTTTTTAAATCCATATTAACAATGTGGAATCCTGCATTTAAAAAAAATGTTTTTAAAACCATATTAACAATGTGGAAAAATTCCTATTGGATTAAACAAAAGTGGAAATTAAAGTATGGCAGATTTGATTCTTCCTTCCCCCCAAAAGCTATATTAGCCTAATTGAAACAGTTGCTAAATTCCTCACTAAGGCATGCTGCAAAAGTGAGGGGGGCGGGGCAGTTCAAAAGTTACAGCCAAGTTACAAAACGTAGATATCAACCGAGAGTTGTTGTACACCTGTGTCAATAGCAAGACATTTGCATTGTAATTATAATAATGATGATGCTGAACGAGTTGTTGTAATCCAACCGGCCCAGTTATCTTTATTGCAGCAAAAGCAGCTGTTGCGATGACCACATTGAGGTAAAACTCAGCCTCAAAAAATAAATAATAAACCGATCTGTATGCGAGCATGGATCTCATGAAAAAGAAACGCGAACTGGTATAATTAAGTGAGGGGGAGGTTTCCAACATAAGCTGCTTGCGATATGGGGACTTGGGATAAACTAAAACCGGTGATTTGTGGATAAAACAAAAAAGGGGAATTCTCATTGAATATTTCGTTATTTTCTTCTACGCTGCTATTACACATCATCTTTGTTCTGATACATCATCTTTTTAAAAGTGTCTGATGAAAAAAATTTTATTCTTTCAAGTGATTTTATTCTTTCACCAAATTTAAGTATTGGTCTAAGCCAATCGAATTGAACCACCAATCGACTTTATTAACCTAGAAAAAAAATAAAGGAATTTAAAGAAGAGTAGAAACTTTTATAAGCAAAACGAAGACTATTTGAATAGATGGGAAATATTAAATCCTATCGAATAGATGGGAAATATTAAATCCTATCGAATAGATGGGAAATATTAAATCCTATCGAATAGATGGGAAATATTAAATCTATCGAATAGATGGGAAATATTAAATCCTATCGAATAGATGGGAAATATTAAATCCTATCGAATAGATGGGAAATATTAAATCCTATCGAATAGATGGGAAATATTAAATCCTATCGAATAGATGGAAATATTAAATCTATCGAATAGATGGGAAATATTAAATCTATCGAATAGATGGGAAATATTAAATCCTATCGAATAGATGGGAAATATTAAATCTATCGAATAGATGGGAAATATTAAATTCTATCGAATAGATGGGAAATATTAAATCCTATCGAATAGATGGGAAATATTAAATCCTATCGAATAGATGGGAAATATTAAATCCTATAGAATAGATGGGAAATATTAAATCCTATCGAATAGATGGGAAATATTAAATCCTATCGAATAGATGGGAAATATTAAATCCTATCGAATAGATGGGAAAATTAATTAAATCCTATTGAATAGATGGGAAATATTAAATTCTATTGAATAGATTGGAAAATTAATTAAATCCTATTGAATAGACTGGGAAATTAAACTATTGAATAGATGGGAAATTAATTAAATCCTATTGAATAGATGGGAAATTAATTAAATCTTATTGAATAGATGGGAAATTAATTAAATCCTATTGAATAGATGGGAAATTAATTAAATCCTATTGAATAGATGGGAAATTAATTAAAATTGAATAGATGGGAAATTAATTAAATCCTATTGAATAGATGGGAAATTAATTAAATCCTATTGAATAGATGGGAAATTAATTCAATCCCATTGAATAGATGGAAAATTAATTCAATCCCATTGAATAGATGGGAAATTAATTAAATCCTATTGAATAGATGGGAAACTAATTAAATCCTATTGAATAGATTGGAAATTAATTAAATCCTATTGAATAGATTGGAAAATTAATTAAATCCTATTGAATAGATTGGGAAATTAATTAAATACCATTGAATAGATGGGAAATGCATTAAATCCCATTATTCAACAGGATTTAATAAGTTAGACATAATTATATGTAAATTAAATTGTATTTTTTTTCAAGCGATTTTAAAGAATATTTAAAACTCATTAATAATTGTTTTTATTGAACTCCATTACTTTAATTCTAATACTTTCATATTTAATGTTATATTTGAACGAATGTTTTTTATGGAAACACAGTTTTATTCCTTCTAAACTTGCCGAAAACGTTTACTATTAGAGTTCTAAGCTAAGTATTACAAACTATTTTCGTATACACCCAAGAAATAATTTCGACAAAAAATATGTGTTTCTCTATAATCGAGATTTAGTTTAACTCTCTCGAAACGCATTTTGGTATAATTGTTGGATTAGTTAAATTTGTCATTTCTACGATAAATATCTAAGCTTAAATCTAAATCTATGTCATGCTTGAGATAATTTTTTTGTACTTTTATTGAAAAACTGAAACAATGAGGTTAAAGTGTTTTAATAAATTTTTCTCATTGTAAACTTTCATTGTTTTTATTGTTAAATAATAAAATCATTAATTTGAAAATCAGTTCATTTAACTGACTTTAATACTTCTAATATAATAAATGCAAATATTAAAATCTAAAATTATTAAACTTAAATTAGAAACAATCGGTTTCTTTCCTTTCCCTTTGTCTTTCATGGTGACAGCTAATGTATGAAGTTTAATGATGCAATATTTGTACTTGTGCTAATATTTCTCATCACTTAAAAACCATAACACTGAGAAGTACAATTTTGTTTTCCGAATTCCTCTAATTTTTTTCTGATGTGCAACCAAAAATCAAAAAATTTTAAGTTCCTTTTTCAATTAAATAAAAATTGTAATCTATACGATAAAAATTGATAATGATGAACAATATTACTGTTTTACAACATGATTTTTTTATTTCTTACATATGCTTGTTATACAATGTCGATCTTCATATAACCCTGTTTTCTTAGAATTTTTTTTTTTTTGAATTCCCGATTTTCAATCATTTATTAATGATTTTAAAACTGATTAAGATGTATTTAAAAATACTGGCTAGTTCTGTATGATATCTGAAAAGTTATCCAAGACAAAAGTACAAAAAGTAAATTCAAATTTACTCTACTAAACATCAGCTTTACCTGAGAAACCTGAGTGGAGATCAAACTACTCGGATAATGAAAAAAATAAACCCATTCCATGTGATACTTAGTAATCAACCCCGTTGCCACTTTTATACGATCACAGATAGACATTAATAGTCACCTGAAGTCGGTACAACCTTATGCCAAGAAACAGCAAGAGATAATGTGGATCAATATCACTGTTTTACGTCTTTTTTTATTACTTAGGTATACCTGTTATATAATTTCGATCTTCTTATAACCCTTTTCTCTTTGAAAATCGAGATTCAAAAAACCTTTTTTTATTATTTATTAATGACTTTACAACTTATTAAGATGCATTTAAAAATAATGGCAGTTCTGGATGATATCAGCTAAGTTATCCAAGGCAAAACTACAAAAAGTAAATTCAAATTTACTGCTCTAAACATCAACTCTTTCCCCTTACCTGAGAAACCAGAGTGGAGATCAAACTACTCGTATAAAGAAAAAAATAAACCCATTGCATGTGGTTCTTAGTAAACAACCCCGTTGCCACTTTTATACGATCCCAGATAGGCATTAATAGTCACCTGAAGTCCCCTTATATAATCTCGATCATTAATAATCATCTTACGGAATCTCGATCTTCTTAAAACCTTTTTTCTTTGAAAATCGGGATCTAAGCAACATTTCTATCATTTATTAATGACTTAAAAACTTATTAAGATGGATTTAAAAATACTGGCAGTTCTGGATGATATCAGCTAAGTTATCCAAGGCAAAACTACAAAAAGTAAATTCAAATTTACTGCTCTAAACATCAGCTATTCCCCCTTGCCTGAGAAACCTGAGTGGAGATCAAACTGCTTAGATAAAGAAAAAAATAAACCCATTGCATGTGGTTCTTAGTAAACAACCCCTTTGCCACTTTTATACGATCCCAGATAGGCATTAATAGTCACCTGAAGTCCCCTTATATAATCTCGATCATTAATAGTCATCTTACGGAATCTCGATCTTCTTAAAGCCTTTTTTCTTTGAAAATCGGGATCCAAGCAACAGTTCTATCATTTATTAATGACTTAAAAACTTATTAAGATGAATTTAAAAATACTGGCCAGTTCTGGATGATATCTGCTAAGTTATCCAAAACAAAAATGCAAGAAGTAAATTCAAATTTACTCTTCTAAACATCAACTCTTTCCCCTTACCTGAGAAACCAGAGTGGAGATCAAACTACTCGTATAAAGAAAAAAATAAACCCATTGCATGTGGTTCTTAGTAAACAACCCCGTTGCCACTTTTATACGATCCCAGATAGGCATTAATAGTCACCTGAAGTCCCCTTATATAATCTCGATCATTAATAGTCACCTTATATAATCTCGATTTTCATATAACCCTTTTTTCTGAGAAATGTTTTTTGAATTCCGATTTTCATTCATTTATTAATAACTGTAAAACTTATTAAGATGTATTTAAAAATACTAGCTAGTTCTGTATGATATCTGCTAAGTTATCCTCGACAAAAACCACACAAAGTAAATTCATATTGACTCTTCTAAATATCACCTTTACCTGAGAAACCTCAGGGGAGATCAGACTACTCAGATAAAAAAAAATAAACCCATTCTATGTGGCGCTTAGTAATCAACCACCGTTGCCCCTTTTATACGATCCCAAATAGATATTAGTCACCTTGATCTAATCTTGATCATTAATAGTCACCTTATATAATCTCGATCTTCATATAACCCTTTTCTCTTAGAAATATTTTTTAATTCGCGATTTTAAATTATTTAGGACTTTCAATCATTCAATAATTTCAATCATTTATGATCATATGAGTTTAAAACTTATAATCCAGAACTGGCCAATATTTTTTAATATCTGCTAAGTTATCTAAGACAAAAACCACACAAAGTAAATTCATATTTACTCTTGTAAACATCAGCTTTACCTGAGAAATCTGAGTGGAGATCAAAATACTCGGATGAAGAAAAAAAATAAGCCCATTCCATGTGGTACTTAGTAATCAACCCCGTTGCCACTTTTATACGATCCCAGATGGCATTAATAGTCACCTGAAGCCAGTACACCTTATGCCAAGAAACCGCAACGTCATAATTGCCTAAAAGCGTTTCCTTGCTCAATTCAGAGAAGCTTTATCTTTTTCATTTCTTTATTTTAGCTTTTTGCCCTAATCTATCGTAAACTTTCAAGATCTCATAATTGGACATAATTTGGAACGAAGTGCCTCTTTCCTATTTATAACGAATTTTAAGTATACACGTCACCTCAGAGAAGCGATAAAACTTGGAACTCTTAGATTATGAAATGTTAATAGCCGATGATGTTATGGAGTAACAGAAACGATGGTCCATTTTGCAATTTTTTTTTTCTTTAACGCATTTTTTCGCGTTTTTTCTAACGTTAATCTGAATCAATCGATTTCAAGAGCGGTTTTGGGAAGGCATGCTTAACTCGTGCCAATTGAATGAAGAACTGAAAGATAATAATAGAGTAGCATCGGATTGCTTAATGAAAAATAACAGCAAATGATCGATCAGAGATGTCACTAAAACCCGCATTTTTTTTCAAAGTGATCGATTTCATGGGAAGAAAAGATTAAATATTGATGTATGAGGGAATTTTGATATGATGAATGAAAGGGGTACATTTGTTTAGCTTAAAATAGCAAATGTGCTTTAATTGTTTGAAAGTAATGGGATATTTTAATGTCTAAATACTGGACAAATTGTAAAGACGTAGTCAATCATACTGGTGTCAATCCTAACCATTTATATTGTTGCTGAGAATATGTATTGAAGTCCAATAATATCTTGAGCTATAGTAATAAAATTTAAACCTTCATTCAAATATTATTTTTCTTTCCTATAATTTTTTTTCTTTCATAATGTCATTCATTTTTTTTTTCTTTCTTTCATAATAGCTTTGACAATTCGAAAAACTATAAGTTATAACTTGATTTTAGTTAGTAATAATTTTGCATACGTGACAGTATTGGTATATCTTTAAAATATATTAAGTCCTGCATCTAATTTAATTAAACAATAATTGGATTTAAATTTCCACTTTCTTAATTTTTTAACTTTATAAAAATGTTTAAAATTTCATATTTTTAAAAATATTCTTCTATATCATTAAAATAAATATATTATTCCAAAAAGTAGAGTGGCTGTTTTGTTGAATATCGTGCTAAAAATTCGAGTTCAAATCTTTATTGAATATATAAAGTTTTTATATTATGTTTAACAAGTTATTAGCGTCAATATAATGAAGTGGATCTTTTCATTATAAAATTTGTCAAGAATAGACTTGACGTATTTTGAAATGTATATTTGCTGATTCTACTTTATCCTGATTTATCCAAATGCTGTTAAAATATTAGAAATAAAAGAAGTAGACAAAGATGAAAATTAAACCCTTATAAAAGAACTACTATAAAACTCGAAATTCTTGATTTCATTGCCTATGATGTGTCACAAATTCAATTTTAAAAGAAAACGTAACACGTACTTCCTGGCAACCAAAAGAAAATAAATACGATGGGTAAATAAGAAAAAGAAAGAAATGGATAAAACAACAGATCAAATCGACCATAATATTTTAACAGTTGTGCGATGATTAGAAAATATGAAATACAACTAGTATTTGAAATAAAAGGTAATAATCCCCAGAATGAAAAGAAGTGGTGTACTCCATAGCTTACAGTAAAAAATAATTTAATTGGATACTGCAACAGAAATATTATAAATGGGAAAAAAAGTTTATCTCGAGTATTGGTGATTGGAAAAGTTGTTTTAATATTAACTTTGTCAATGACTGTAAGTATTTGTGCGTCAAAAATTTATTTTAAGTAACAATTATTCAACTGAAAAAAAATTAAAATTTATTTGGAGCTATTTACTACAAAATATCTTCATACTATATATATTTTTGAAGCTATTTACTACAAAATATCTATATACTATATATGGAGCTATTTACTTTATTCTGCATAATAATATTCCTTTGTATATATTATTGCCTTGTTACTTTGCACTATGATAAAAGCAATTGTTAGGTGAACTCGCTACATTTTATGTAAAATGTAAAAAAAAAAGAGCATTAAAGCTGAATGCGTGAAATATTATCTTTAATTTAATACTAACACACAACTATCACATTCAAGCGTCATTATAATTTTTTGGATATTTATTATTTTCTAATTTATTCTAGCACGCTATATTGATATCGATTTATATTGTAAAAAGGAAAAATGCAACTAAACAAAAAATTAAATTAATTTTTTCGCTTAAAAAAAATTCTTCCATGAAGTGGTTAAATAGTGTTTACTTATGTTATTATAATATAGGCTACTTTACTCTTCTTATTGTTGTTTCACATCCCCTTGGTCTAGACACCTACATCAGGTCCATGAGACCATGTTGCTCAACAGCCGTACCACTTACTCTTAAATTTATATTGAGTGTTCACTGTTTGAAAAAAAGATTAGTTTCTGGCTGTGATCCATTTCTAGGCTGATGAAAACAAGCAGAAAAAAAATAGTTAGGAAACAAAAAGTAATCTGCTGGGCGTATATACAGGTTACCCATAAAATTTAGAATTTAATGTAAGAACAAAACGCATAACAGCAATTTTAAACAAAGAAAAACTATCAAATCATATTGAGAGAATAAATTATGTTCATCAGTTATCCTTCCAAAACTGTGAAAAGGAAACATGTTAAAAAATAAACTATAGAATTCCAAAAGATTTCATAAAATAAAAGGAGAGAAACTTAATAAAAAAAAAATAAGAAACATTGAAACTGGTCAAGGAAATGAAAAACTAATCAAGGTCACGGAAAATTGATCAAGGAAACGAAACATCCCTCACCCCAAAACAATACCCATAATTTTATGGGTAGTGAATCTTCTCCTTAACTGACTTAAACTGTAGGTCCCTGTCTAATTAGCCTAAATTGTGCACAAAATGACCTGTAGAACGACAAACAGAAACAAAACCTTAATTGGACACTTTCTAATTTCGGGAATTCGTCAATCGGAGATCAGACGATTTCCGATGGTGGGGGGCAGGGGGAGGCGAAGTTCCAGAATTTTCGACCTCTGATTACATTTTTATCTTACAATTTTCAAAAATCCTCTTTATCATCTTAAATAATCACTTGCATTATCTTGCATTAATACTGATTATGATAGAAGACAGGGAGTGGCGAAACAATTTCTCCCTCCCTACATCTAACAGGTTAAATTAACATCGTACGTAAAAAATTTAGCAGAAATGAGGTTTTCAGAGTTAAAAACATGTTATATTACATTCCCGGAATTGAAATCTTACTATGTTGAGATAATGAGGAAATCGAATCATTATCAAACTTTCACGAACTATAATTGTAAAATAAGTAGTTGAAAAAAATTGCTGTGAAATTACTTACTTTTAAAAGAATTACTGAAAATGTTTCTTTTAAAATGTAATTAAGGTTCAGTTTAACTTGATTTTTTAATTTTATAAATTTTGTACAATATGTTTTTCTTATTGAATGAAATAAATATTTTTTTCGAGTATTTCGTTAATGATATAATTTACAAACAAAGGGAGTTTTAATAAAAGAAATGGAAGTTTAAATGTAAAAAAAATATATATGGAAGTTTAAATGTAAAAAAATATGGAAGTTTAAAAAAAAAATATGGAAGTTTAAATGCGAAATAAAAAATATGGAAGTTTAAATGCGAAATAAAAAATATGGAAGTTTAAATGTGGAAGTTTAAACGTAAAAAAATAAAGTTTAAAAAAAAATATGGAAATTTAAACGTAAAAAAAAAAATATGGAAGTTTAAATGTAAAAAAAATATGGAAGTTTAAATGTAAAAAAAAATATGGAAGTTTAAATGTAAAAAAAATATGGAAGTTTAAATGTAAAAAAAATATGGAAGTTTAAATGTGAAATAAAAAATATGGAAGTTTAAATGTATAAAAAATATGGAAAAAAATATGGAAGTTTAAATGTGAAATAAAAAATATGGAAGTTTAAATGTGAAATAAAAAATATGGAAGTTTAAATTTTAAATGTATAAAAAAATATGGAAGTTTAAATGTGAAATAAAAAATATGGAAGTTTAAATGTATAAAAAAAATATGGAAGTTTAAATGTATAAAAAAAATATGGAAGTTTAAATGTAAAAAAAATATGGAAGTTTAAATGTATAAAAAAAAAATATGGAAGTTTAAATGTATAAAAAAAAATATGGAAGTTTAAATGTATAAAAAAATATGGAAGTTTAAATGTATAAAAAAAATGGAAGTTTAAATATATAAAAAAAAAAATGGAAATTTAAATATATAAAAAAAAAATGGAAATTTAAATATATGGAAATTTAAAAAAAAAAAATGGAAATTTAAAAAAAAAAAAAATGGAAATTTAAATATATATAAAAAAAATGGAAATTTAAATGTATATAAAAAAATGGAAATTTAAATATATAAAAAAAAATGGAAATTTAAATAAAAAAAAAATGGAAATTTAAATACATTTTACTTCGTTGCTTAAAATTTCTTTCAAAGAAATAAGGATTATAAACTCACGTCCATCGTACCTATTTATTCTGTACGAGATAAGAAATAGGCAAAATTTAATAAAATGTATCGGTAATGTAAACAAAATTGTGAAAACTTGTTAACATATTGCTCACTTGAAAGAAAAGTGACAGATTCCCTTTGCACTTTATTTCATGAACTGAAAGATTACGAATTGATTTATTATCAAGAAAAATATCGCAGAAGTTGTTACTCAGACAAGTTTGCAAGTTACGTTTTTGCTTTTAATGATATAACGTAAGCAATCTTTTCATTTCTTTCTCAATCCTTGTGAATATCCAAGATTTTGACTTTTCTTGCAAGTGAGGAATATATTTTAAAAAAATAAATTACCGCTTTTTTGTCCAGATAACTTAACAACATTTCATAAAAATTAAGATAGAGGAAAAGGAAAAAAAAATAATAATTGGATTTAAATCCGGAGCGAAAAAATGTGGTGTAAATTGAATCACGTATTGAAAGCCCATTTAAGAACTCCAATGTGATTTATCGTTATGTCCTCCAATAATCCTCCAAAGTATCCACGTAAGCCCCTCGGACTGACTATCACAACAGGATTACTTGATTGAATTCCTACTAGACACCCGCTGAGGATATACCTCTGTTTTTTGCTTCACCGTCATTAGTTTTTCTTCTATAGAAGAGAACTTTCGTTTTTTTTTTTATTTTCCAGCAGTAAAAATGGGAAAGAAGAGTAGCAACTTTTATCACTGCGGATAATCTATACGGATGAAAAGTCGTAGGCGCCTGTCAAGAAAAGACATTAATGAAACTGAGGATTTCTACAGATGCGCACTGCGCAGACAAGATGTGATAGATGTAGAAAGGAAAGAAAGCTGATTAAAAGACATCACACAAGTGGGAAATGGGATTGCTTCGTAAATTGAAATTGAAGTGGTAGTTGGTTCCAGAAATGTTAAACATGAAGGAATAGAAATACTCATTCAAAATATTAAAAATCCTAATCATTGCGGATATATACTGTAAAGTTTATGAGAATATGAAGAAAATTTGATGAAAGCTGATTAAAAGACATCACACAAGTGGGAAATGGGATTGCTTTGTAAATTGAAATTGAAGTGGTAGTTGGTTCCAGAAATGTTAAACATGAAGGAATAGAAATACTCATTCAAAATGTTAAAATCCTAATCATTCACTGTAAAGTTCATGAGAATATGAAGAAAATTTGATGAAAGCTGATTAAAAGATATCACACATGTGGGAAATGGGATAAACTGTGGAGTAGGTTTAAAAATGAAGGACTCATTCAAATAAAAAAATCCTATTGATTTCGGGTATAAACCGTAAAGTTTATGAGAATATGAAGACGATTTGATGAAAGCTGATTGAAAGACATCACACAAGTGGGAAAAACTTCGTAAATTGAAAGTAAGTTGAAATGTTAAACATGACGGAATAGAAAATACTCATTCAAAAGTTTCTAATCTTAGATATAAAGAAAATTTGATATATTAATGGATATAGAAAAAATTTAATACAAAAAACAACGAAAATACCAACAATATTTGAAATTTAGATTAAAAAAAAACGATAAAATATACAGTGAAAATAACAATTTTCTTACTGCTCAAGATCTCGTTAAATAAATACTTTTATTTAATATACTGAATAATACAAAAATCGAGCTTCCTGATGGCCAATTGGCTAGTGCTCTGACCTATGGTACCAGATGCTTCAGGTTCGAGCAACAATACCAACAACAGGATTTGAAATTTAGATTAAAATAAAATTCTTAATCGATAAGAAGGTACAGTGAGATTCGCTCAGATTCGAATTCGACGTCATTGCAGTTACTGCTCAGGAGACTCGATGGCGATTGTGATAACGCGTGGAAGAGTTGTACATAGACAGTCCCCGGTGGTAATTTTCTGAGTTTTCTCTAAGACTGCATAGAAATGCGGGCAATTATCTCTCCCGGAAGTTATCGGCTTGATGGCCAATGGCTAGCACTCTGGCCTTTGGTACCACAGGCTTCAGATTCGTATCGCGACGGTGGCATGGATGTTTTTTAGTGATTCGGAATCCACGTTAATCTGTAGGTCTCGGTCTAATTAGCTCAAAGTGTGCCAAAAATGATCGTAGAGAGGCAAACCAAACAAAAGTTGTGTTTAGAGCAAATTTTAATTTTTCACAAGTTAAGAAAAGATTTTGTTGTAAGTAAATTGTGGTGCAAATGAATCTTCATAAAACTATTAAAATTGAATAATGATGTAATAATTTTTTTTATTTGAATGAAATAGTATTCTTGTTACGATCTCCCCCAAAACTGCCTGCCATGTTTGTTTGTTATTGGTTCAGAATCCACGTTAAACTGTAGGTCCCGGTCTAATTAGCCCAAAGTATGCACAAAATGACCGTAGAGCAATAAACCAAACCAAACCCCCAAAACTGCCTGAAAACAGTCGTGTAACTGTTCTGAAAAAAAAATATGAATTTCCTATTTCAGAGAGCAATGACAGCCAGCTTGCAACGGAACCACTGTTAAGTGATTTATCAAAAAATACCATTTTTAAAATTGGAGAACTGTATTTATGTCTTTAAGTCTAAATTTTTTGTGGGTAAACAGATTATATTTTAAGTTTAACAATATCAAATTTATTTCACTTTTAACGATAGAAAAAATACACTATTATTGAAATATCTTAGCTACCAAAACAATGAATTTTAAAGTTATTGAATACTTGCAAAAATTTATCAGATTGCAAAAAAAAGATGCAATTATTATAAATTAATAAGTGTTTTTTCCCCAGCAGAGTTATGAGAACAAAAGGAATTTCATGTATTTTCTCGCTTACAGCTGAAAATTTTAAAACATCGATGTAACTTCATTAAAAGTAATTAAGCTTGATAATGCGATTATACATTATATCTTTTGCTCAAATATAACAAAATGGATTGTACTCCCGAAAATGTTGCACTGGCTAATAATTAATAAGAATGTAGTTGAAAGGTATAAAATAATATTGATATAAATATTTACTAATATGATTTTCCAATATCCAAGTCATATAAATATCCAAGCAAAAGAAATCTTGTATCGTTGGAAATAATTTATCGGCTTTAGAGAATTCTTTGCGTATAATAATTAATATAAAATAATAAAAAGTAATATGCAAAACGTTTAAAATAGTGTCATAAAACTTATTTTAAAATTCTAAAATGTCACTTACTAAAACATCACTGTCATTCTAAAATATCAATGTTACATATGTTTAAATTCTAAAATGTAACTGTCACTAAAATATCACTGTTACATGTGTTACAGTTCTAAAATATCACTGTTACATGTGTTACAGTTCTAAAATATCACTGTTACATGTGTTACAGTTCTAAAATATCACTGTTACATGTGTTACAGTTCTAAAATATCACTGTTACATGTGTTACAATTCTAAAATATCACTGTTACATGTGTAAAATATCACTGTTACATGTGTTACAATTCTAAAATATCACTGTTACATGTGTTACAATTCTAAAATATCACTGTTACATGTGCTAAAATTCTAAAATATCACCGTAATGCCAGGTTAGACTAAATTTTAAAGTTTTTAAGTAACGAATAAACGAAAAATTGTATTGTTATTTATGAATGTACACAAAATGTCATTGCAATTTTAATAATATTTCACTTGCATAATAAATTATTTTTTATTGTAAAATTCGTTTAAAATCAATGAATTTAGTTAATATCTTTTATTCATCGCGAACTCTTTTAATGTATGAGCACATACGGATCTTCATGTATGTATGTATACATTCCTTCATACATATGTATACATGCATAATGTATGTATGCATGTTATATAAATTCAAGGAATTTTTAATTGAAAATATAAGACAATTTGGTAAAATAGATTATTTCAAATTGCAGCAGTTACAAAAGCCAGCCTATTCCCTCATTGTTCAGCAGCAGTGACACAAAAGCCATCCATTAAAAAGCAAACTACAAAAACCTTGAACGTAATACCATATTATATAAAGACGAACAAAAGCTTTTGCTGGGACATAAACATCTCAAGCGAAAGTCTCCACCATCGATTTTGAGTTAACTAAAACCTTGTTCACTTATTCTTGTTGGTCCCAGAAATTATTTCGCCTTTGGTGACCTCTGGGTTGCTTCAGTAATCGGGGCACACCTGCGCTGGAAGATCATTTCTAATTGAAGTTTTTCTTTTCCTCCTCCAGTTATGTATCCCCGGACGTTGATGGAAAGGGGCGGTTCACCCTTCTTTCCCCTTATCAAGCAGTGTACTTTACTTTTATTACGCTTTTACAAAGGCTACCGAAAGCCTAGGTGTATGCCATCCTCATCTGACATGCCTTTTGGCTTCATATCCATACTCCAGTAACTGTCCTGTAATGAATAATGAGGGAAATTCACTTATGGAATACAGAAAAGTGTTTTTCTTGAATATTCTTTTGTTTTTTGAATATCCATACAATGGTAGTTCATTTTATGTTTGCCATCCATTCCTTAAACAGGCAGGTTGGCAGCTCGTAGAAAGCTTTACATGTTTATTTAACAAGCCGAGAAAAGTAATGAAATTTCTTGAAATGAATTGTTAGCTTAATCTTTATCAATTTGGAAAACAAGAAATTTTTTTTATAGATTTTGGAAAATTTGCTTCAAGGACTTTTTAATTTTAGCCATTTTTTTCTCTTTGTTTTTGAATATCTATACTAAGACAGTTCATTTTATATCTGCCATCCATTCCTTAAACTTCGCTTACATCATTTTCTTAATAGTGATAAATCTTATGTAAAAATATTTTGCATTTGCACAACTCGCTAATCTATGAACTGCCAACCACTAACACTGTATTAAAAAGAATATTTACATCTTTATTTAAAAAGCCAAGAAAAGTACTGAAATTTCTTGAAATTGATTGTTAGCTAAATCTTTATCAATTTGGAAAACAAGAAATCTGTTTTTATAGATCTTGGTAAATTTGCTTCAAGGACTTTTAATTTTAGCCTTTTTTTTTATCTTTCACTATGAACTTATGTACTTAATATATTTTCTATTGTTTTCTTACGTTTGTAATTTCGTGATATGTTGTGGTGTATAATTCCAAGGAACTTCTCTGTACTACGTTTACAACATTAGCAATAGTAAATAACCTTTTCAATAATTCGTTATTATATATTAATCTTTATCAATTTGGAAAACAAGAAATCTGTTTTTATAGATCTTGGTAAATTTGCTTCGACTTTTAATTTCAGTCTTTTTTTTTTTTATCTTTCACTACGAATTTATGTATTTAATATATTTTCTATTATTTTCTTACGTTTGTAATTTCGTAATACTTTGTGGTGCATAATTCCAAGGCGCTTCTTTGTACTACATTTACAACATTAGCAATAGTAAATAACTATTTCCATATTAATACCTACCATTAAGCGTTTTGTACTACATATTTCTTGGCTTCTGAAATGTTATTAAAAATAATTACTTAATATTGATTATAAGGAAAAATAAACGATGGTTTATACAAGTAAAATATTATGAAGTACTTTAAATAGGGTTTATGAGGATTCTTTTGATTTTCTTTTAGCATATAATATTCATATTACGAATAGTTAAAAACTTTTACCAAATTAATAGAAATATCTGTGTAGATTAATCAAAACACTGTTCTTTTTCGTTATTTAAAAATGAGTAATATATGAAGTTTATCGATATTTATCAATAAATTGATAGTGATTCAATACTGTAAAGTGTGAATAAAATTAGTTTTTAAGTAAAGCTATATTTGAAAGCGAATATTCGTATCGGTTTTTAAATATTAAAATTAGATACTTCCTCTGATAAGTGTATTTGGTATTTATCTAGTACTTTCCTTCAATAATAAAGTTCTGTTTACTTTAATTTTTTACTATTTTACAAATAACTGAGTAATCGATGTCTAACAAAATTTTGTATATTACTAAGACACGATATAAAAAAAGCCTATAAGGTGAATAAAATAATAAAAATAATAATAAAAAAAACAACAAACAAATTTTATTTATTGTGACTGAAATAACTTTTAATGCGATCTTACTCTAAAGAAATTTTTTTTCTAAATTTTTGAAATTTACTGCTCAAACGTGTGATAAGGAACAAAATTTTACATGCCACTATAGATGAATTTGCCAGTTTAAAAAATTTAAACTGAGCCCACAAGAATATCCCCATTTGATACTGTTAGAATTAGCATTATGACGGAATTTAAATTCTATGAAATAATCTCAAAACATGCTAGCATAAAATATATAAGAATTAAGCATTTAAATGACGAAATCGTATGTTCTTCACTGTAATTTAGGTTGGTATCCTGGCAAAGACATGGATGTTTGTTGGTGGTTCGGAATCCACTTTAAGCTGTAGGTCCCGATCTAATTAGACTAAAGTGTGCACAAAATGATCGTAGAGCGACAAATCAAAACAAACCAATCACTGTATGTTATTATTATTTTTATGAAGTTTGCAAATATTTCTCAATGAATTCCTAGTTCGTGTGCAAGATTCTATAATGGTAGAATGATTATTACTGACATCAGAGAAATTTTTGAATCCTTCCTAAATTATATTTAATTCTCAGCTGCTTTATGTAAACTTAATCAAATCAGAAGATGTCCTTGAAATTTCAATAATTTATTGAAGATTTTGCAGACTATATCTAAGGTTTCCAGAAAAACATATGGTTTATTGATAGTTAAACTAAATTAACGTACAAAAATGTTCAAATACAAATTCATTACTGAATTTTCATACGAGAAATCCATAATCATTTGAAGAAAAAATACATCTTGTCAGAGATAAAGTTTCAGATTTGTATCCTCATTAAATTTATATACCATGACTATATTTTTCGTTTAAAAACATACAGCATTCGTACTCGAATCTGAAGATCGATGAACTAATTACCACGCGGTCAAGCCACATACATAAATAACGACTTAGCCTCTTTTTTTTCTTTTCCGCCACTAATCCTATACAGGCTTTAATAAATGCATCCTATAAATCAGCGCCACGTGCTTGCACTTCTTTAAGCTTTTACAATTCAAAAAAGAAAAGGCAAGTGATAATGAAGTAGTTAGAGAATGTACTTTTCATTATGAGATGTAATCCTCATCGACAACTTCGCCGAGTTGGTGAGGTTGTGTTGAGGTTTATTTGTTGCTTTTCTTTTGTCCTGTAGTGAACATATAACACTCCCACGAAAAAGAACTCGCTGAAGCTGAATCCTTTTTGGTGTTCATGTAGCAGGTCGTAAATTCACAACAGGAGGACCTCTGCTGAATGGCCCTTAACTAGGATTCTACGAAATTGCCGCACAAGGTAAATAATTTGAGCCTCGTTCACTGGCTAAACAAGGCGAGGTCGAAGGGTGAGGTCTGGTGCTTCTTTCAGCAAGGTGTTTGACTTAAAATTGACGCTTTTTTTATGCTGCTGGAGTCTCGTGGAGATCCTTTATTCGAAAATAGTAATTGCTCAAAATTTCAAGTAATTTATACTTAATGCAGGAACAGCGGGTATGATGTGCTGGCAGTATTTTATAGTTGCTGCAAATGGTTAGTAAATAAATACGTACTTCCAAGATAGTAGTTATCTTAAATAAGCCTGTCAAAAATGACCACGTTACATATTCTGTAAGATGTTTGATTTTATAAAAATATGAAGCCTTGATTACATATATTTAGGAATTATACATGCATATATTTATGGACGATAAAGAATTACTCTGTTATGCTGAAAATTATTTAAAATAAAATAAAATAAATTCAAATTAAGTAAATCTACTTTTATGGGAATATTGATATTTATTTCATTATCTGATTAATAAGATACCTTTTCTTTAGGAATGTTAGAATAATTATCTAATAAAATACAATTGAATGTGAGTGTCACATATCAATTTATTTATTTATATAAATTATAAATACACTATCTTAATAGACAATAGCAAAACCTCGAGGAAGATTAGAGATTTTTATTAAGAGTCACGCTATAAGATTAGCGACTTTTATTATTTTTTAAAGACTTTTTTGCATAAGTTTATTTGTACTCGTTTCTAAGAATTTTAAAATCAGTGTTTATATATATATATAATAACATACATATTTTAAAACTTATCCAAAACATATTCCAGTTTAACTTGTAATTAGTTACATAAGCATAGAAATGTTTTAAATAAGAAATTCTGATTAAATTTTCCAGGAAATTAATAAGAATTTGAAATATTTGCAGAATGACAGGTCATATGTTAATAAAGTGATATTATCACAATAAAGTAGGATTCACTTAAAGGTGAATTTAAAATGCTATTTGAATTGCTTTTTACGATTAAGTTATAATTTTAGAAAGTTAGTCTTATTGCTTGTAAATAAAAATTATTAAAGCAAAATATAAAATTAAGAAATTTGCCATATTTTTATTCTTAAAGACATCTACAAAATTTTGAATTTATTTTTAAAGTGCCCTATAGTATTGTATATCGTTTTTTTTTTTTGTTTGTTAATCGTATACCTTATATGAAATAGAATATAAATTTAACAATTTAATTCTGTTTTTTATGGTCTTTTTCCTTTTTATAAAGTATTTTTAATACTGATCTTCATGGGTATAAACAACGAGCTCGATCTTCAATAAATTAATCGCAAAAAAAAAAAAAAAAAAAAAAAAATTGCCATATTTTTATTCGAAAAACTTCTACAAAATTGTGAATTTATTTTTATGGTGCACTACAGTATTTTTAAGGCATATTATTTTCATTTTGTTAATCGTATACCTTATATGAAATAGCATATCCATTTAACAATTTAATTCGGTTTTTTATCCTTTTTTTCCTTTCTATAGAGTATTTTTTATACTACTCTTCTTGGGTATAAACAAAGCACTCGGTCTTTAACTATAAATTTGTTGTTTGCCGCAGCATGGCCAAATCTAGTCTCTGTGTCATAAAACCCAAACCAACCAAACCAAAAAAAAAAAAAAAAAAAAAAAAAAAAATTGTAACTACAAATTATCTCGCTTTAAATAAAGTAGCAAAGAAAAGCTTGAAGTGGAAGAAAAATAACGTTTCTTGTGAGCAACGGAACTGAATGGCAGATCTTGCCGAAGAAGGAAATGAAACATCCAAAAAGGAAATCAAAATAACCCCAAAACAGAAAGCCCGGTTAACTCGAAACAACTCTTGAAAGTGTGACGCTGGATGACGGCCGCAACACTTGAACACTCTGTTTTTATTATTGAAGCCCCTCTTGAGGATTACCTAGTTGAAGAGTTCACCAAGTGGCACACCTTTTCTTGTTTTTGACGCGTGGCACAATCGTCTTTGAAGCCCACTGGATGAGACAGTTTAAGCAGCACGCAGTGGGAATCCTTATTGCATAGATGAAAAGTTATTAATGAATGAAGTGGGAGAAAAAAAAAATCTCAACCGCCAGAAATCATTTCGTTCTAATCGTTACAATGACAAGTTCTTGACAGTTTTGAGATGATTCGCACGTGTTCATAGAAATTGGAATATTCAATCGTAGCTTTTCACCGGTTAAGCTCTTCTCCTTTGAAGTTTTTTTGATATTTTATTTTTTCTAAATCTATTCGTTTTGCTACTTAGAAATGATAGATTTGAAGGTTTGCATACAATAAATTTAAGTACAAAATTAATAGTGGGAAAAATTAAACATGGATGGATCCATACATGTGACACGACCAGAACTGCAAATTATTCGATTTGTTATTATGTTAGAACATAGTGTATTCACTATGTCAAGACATTAGTGCTTTTCAACTTCATTGTTTGGAAAAATAAAATTGTCTGTTTCCACGTGTTTTTCCTCAAGAAAAATTTTGGCGGCCTGATGGCCAGTTGCCTAGCGCTCTGGCCTTTGGTACCACAGGCTTCAGTTTCGAATCCTGGCGATGGCATGGATGTTTTTTAGTGGTTCGGAATCCACATTAAACTGTAGGTCCCGGTCTAATTAGCCTAAAGTGAACACAAAATGATCGTAGAGTGTCAAACCAAACCAAATCAAGAAAAATTTTGGATTCGTATTGTTTTGTATTGAATTTATCTTTATTAGGTTTGGTTTGTCGCTCTACGATCATTTTTTGGAAACTTTAAACAACATGTCCCAATCTAATTAGCCTAATGTCAATTTCGAACCACTAATAAACATAAATGCCACCGCCAAGATTCAAATCTGAAGCCAGTGGTACCAAAGGTCAGATTGCTAGCCAAATGGCCATCAGGCCGCCTCTTTATATTGAGCAGCGTATCAGTATTTCTATCATAAAATATACCTGATTAAATATCGAAGTAAAATAAGATTTGGTCGTTTTACTTAAGACAGCATACTAAAATTTCAGATTTTTTCCGTGTATCCAAAACTTATATTTAATTTATTAATCTAACAAATTCAAAACTGAAGTTAACTATTGGGAACATAAGTGAAATGCACCAATTTTTTATTTATTGCACCAAATTGAACATTATGGAATGCAACATTTTAATGCTTACAGTATACAAGAACTTCCTTATTTATGAAAATGTGAACAAATTTTTAATTTCGTGCCACAAACTTCTCTCAAAAGTATTTTGAGATATGAGGGAAGAAAAAAAATTAGCTGATAATAAGAGTTAATCAGTTAACCGAGTATCTACTAAAGTAGTTAAAGTATTCAATATTAGTTTTAAAAAAATATTTAACCATCTTTTAACTTTTATCTCAAAAGATGAGCCATAGATTTGTGAAAATTATTCGTTATCTTAACTGATCGGATTTCGGATCTTAAATACGAAAGACGTGAAGTTCGTAAAGTTACTACCATGGAAATGACTGAAATCTTGTTTTCGCAAATCTTCCATTATTTAACTTAACTATATAAGAAAATGATCATCAAAAAAAACCAAAAAAACTGAGTTTTAAAAATACGAGAAGGAGTGTTTTATTTTGTCATGCCATGAAATTCATATCTGACTTGTTCGTGATCACTTATATTAAAGCTAAATATTACTGAGTGACCAATTCACTACATAAAATACATACATAGCCATCAATTATTGTATATCGAATCAAATTCTATACGTTTTCTATGGTATATAAGCAAATGAAACATTTTGGATAATTTTCAAAGGTTTTTTTGTGTGTGTGTGGTCCGCGATCAAATTACAGTATTTGTAGCCCACATCTTTGACCAGTCTGGGCATCCCTGGTTTGATTTATTAGGTTTCATACTATAAGCAGCTAAAAAAAAAAAGACACATTACACGCGACTTGTAAAGCTCTTAAATACATTCCCCCATTTATCAACGTCACACTAGCACTGTTACTTTTGCAAACGAATTACTTCAAAACAAATTAGCTTTTACTATCTCAAAAACCGTTAATTTTACAAAGCTCTGAAATTTTTTTAGTTCATCAGTACTATACATTAAATATATCCCTCAACAATAAATTATTAAACAATTCTCTACCCTGTGTTATTTTTTATGGTAAATAAACCATCTCCAAGACTTTCTGTCAACATAATAAATCCGGAAACCAAACCAAATGACTCAACCCTTTCTTGAAGCCATCTAAAATTTCTTCCATTCCTCCGCAGCAGCCTTGAACCAAGAGCCCTTCTGAATCCAATGCAAAGCCTCATTTATCCAATTGAGATTCTTCTGCGCACATTGACTAGTTCCTGTATTCCAAGTGGTGTTCTACAACCCCGACGCATGTCCCCCAGAAGCTCTCTGTTGGTCCACCCACACCAATTACAGTGCCGACCTCACCTCTGTTTGCGGATGGTGCGTGGATCTCCCGCTGTGCAAGGCTCGCGTGGCGCCGACTTACCTACTCTTTGGATAGCCTCGCATAGAAGAGATTCAACTAAAAACTCTTAATCATGAACTAAAAACGATTCTTTGCAAACCAATTGGAATTGAGTGGTTATCCAATATTATTGAATTATCCGTTACCATAACTAATGTAGTGCGATGGTTAAAGACTGGTTTTCATAAAAGATTTTTAAAAAAATATTTTATTATGTTTACAATATGGATTCTAATATATCTAATAGGAAAAATAAGGAATTGCGTATTGACTGTATTGTAAAAACATTTTATGACTTACCGTTCCTTTTGAATAGTATACTAGACATACTTGGCTAAAAAAAAAAGACTGGATCAGCATATATTTGAGAACAAATATTTTTAGTCATGAATACAATAAACAATCGTTAAATAAAAACAATTTGACTAATCACTTGTGTCGCTATAAAAATAAAAATCTAAAATGCATACATAGCGGTCATTCTTTACGTTTTCTATTATACTATATATATATAAGCAAATGAAACATTTTGGATAATATTCAAAGGGTTTTTTATTGTGTGTGTGTGGCCCGCGATCAAATTATAGTGAGTATTTGTAGCCTACATCTTTGGCCAGTTTGTGCATCTCTGGAATGATTTATTAGGTTTCATATTGTACCTTACAACTGATTTCATCATTACAATCTCAATAATTTTCATCAACTGACTGGATATTTTAGTTCACTTTAAAATACTTAAGTTAAAAATTTGTATTGAAACATTAAAATGCACATAAATCATCTAAAACAATCATAGCAAGTAATCTGGACAGAGTTTAGCGATCAATTCCTCCACTTTTCCCACAAGCACTAATAAAGTGTTATAACTACTTGCTTTAAACTTCTGGAATTGAAAACGACAAACAATTGGCAATGTTCTGCCCACCAATTCAATTTTATTATATAATGTGCTTATAAATAACTGTCTGTTTAAGTAAACTTGATTATGAGACTGGAGTAGTTTATGGGGGAAAGACGTTTTAAGCGGAAGAAAATGTCTGATTTTGGAAAAAACAAAATTATTCAATAAAACTATTTTTTTTCAAGCAGTTGAACAATTCATTATTTGTACATAAAAATAATTTTGTCGATAGTTTCATAATTGTATTTTATTTACTGATTATTACTCAAAAACGAGTAAGCCAATAATAATTAGATGGCTATTAGCGGATTACTTCCAGATCGATCGCAAAGTAATTTTTAGCTGATAGCAGCTCTGCTAATTTATCTGAAACTCAAAAATAATATCCCATATTTTATTCAACTAAATCCATTTAAATGCATATGTTTCGGATACTCTTAAGTGAAAAACAAGCTGAACAGTTTTTTCTTAAATATATATTTACGGAAAAATGTGAAATGTATAGCAGCAAAAATGTGTGAGATTTTCTATGTTTGAAAACGGTATCATAAAAAGAAATTATACCTTATTATTACTAAAGAATATGTTAACACTCTTCAACATTTGGATACTTTTTTACATTTCTAAGAAAAACACGTTTATTTTTTTTTTCCCACATTTAAAATTGAAGATTTTTTTTTTTCTCGTAGGATCTTTATAATTTTTTCCCTCCGTTTATGAAGACGCCCCCTTCTAATCATAAACACTGTTTCTTTTCATATGTATCAGAAAATTTCTTAATATCTATATTAAATTAGTTTAATATAGCCTTTAACTCTTCATTAAAATTTTGAATATGTAAAATATCTCAAATCAATTAAGGAGATAGTCAGATGGTGATTAATGTTCTTGTCGAACTTGAATACAAAAGGGGTTCACTGTTGCTGATTTATAAAGTAGAAAATATTCATTCTATTACAAAATTCAGTACAGGTTTCGGGTTCCAGTCCCGGATGTTTGCCATGGATGTTTTTAATGGTTCGGAATTCATTTTAAACCGTAGGTCCCGGTCTAATATGATCGTAGAACGTTGTCTTGAGGTTTAGTTAGTCTCCAGCCCTCGTGATTCCTCGCTAAAGTAAAGCTGCATATTACCCTTAGCATGGACCAGTCGTCTGCGACGGGGTCTATTGGACCTGATGTAGGTTTTCCTGCACCTTGGGGGATTAGTAACAACAATAAAATTCAGTGTTGAATCTTAATGTTGACTATTTGTAAAAGTTCATCGATTTTTTCCCAATATTATTCAAATAATTACTTTCATATATTACAATTACGTAAATATATATTTCTGTATTTAAAAGATTATCCAATTTTGTGACTTCCAAGGGTTTTAAAGTACTTCTCGTTAACCATGAATGAAACACTTTTCTTTGGGTTGGGAAAGCTCAAAGAATAGATTACCAATTTGGCCACATCTGCTATCAGTTTCAAGCAATTCGTTGATTTATTTAGTAATTTTTCGTTTTTGTTGATGTCACAAAATGGCATCAAGATATTTCTGAAGATGACGTAAATGAAATTTAAGATAGTGTAAATATTTCTCCATAAAACGTGCTTAGGAACCAGTTGTAATTTTCTTTTAGCTTGAAAAGATATTGATTTTTTTTTTATTGTTGTACTTAAAATTTACTTCATTCGTCCTTTTTATATTCTCTATAATTGTTTTCTAAAGACGTTAAGTATAATATTAAAATTGTCTTAACAAAATGCCATTCAAATTTCTTTATTAATGCTAATGTGTTCCGTACATTTATTACATGACAAAAAAAATTCCATTGGAAGTATTTAAAATACCACTGATTTAATTAAATAAATGCCACGAATTAACTATTCTACTTTCAATAAAGAGAAAATTCGTCGTAGAAACTCTGTAAAAAAAAATGTTTAATTTGAAGTCTTGAACAAATTTTCTTTATTCTCTACTCGGTCACCACTACATCATGAGGACGTTATTATCTTCACTGTAAAATGATATACGAGCAAAATTTCTATTTTTGCCACAAAGAATAAAAACGAACCTTTATTATATCGCTCATGTCGGTAGACAAAGAAAAAGTGCGATATAACAGGCGACTTGAACTAGTCAGGGATGCAGATTGGTGAAGGCCGCCGGCTGAATGTAGTCGATGTAAATTGACCGCAAGCCACACACACACACAAGAAAAACAAAACCTTCGAAAATTATGTATATAATTCTTTAAATGCAATAAAAATAATTTATAAAATATAATAAAAAAACAAAGAATCTGATGCGAGATATTAATATTGTGCTTGGAGTTTTAAGTTTTAACGTCAGACTTCTTTTTCTGCGCAAATCAGTAAAAGTCAAATGCAATTGTGCAACTGGATTTCCCTTTATACCGACTCGCTGTGGTTTTCAGTATGATCATGTATATCTTAAGGTCTCCAAACTACGGCCCGCGGGCCAAATCCGTCCCGCCAGTGTCATCCATCCGTCCGGCAACAGTGAATAGCTTATTGTTGCTGTAATAAGTTGGTTAAAAAACACATTAAAACACTAGAAATTATAGATAATAACAGAAAAATTAAAACTGTTTTGGCCCTTGGTACTTACTGGTGTAAACAATGTGGCCCGAAGGCTGGAAAGTTTGGAGACCCCTGATGTATATGGTGGCTGGTCAATATTTGTATGCAACAATCAACTTCTGAATTGCATGCAAAGTAATATTCACATGTAGCCACAGAGGAATGGTATTTAAGTTCACATGCTTTAGCACGTATGGGCTACCCTGCTCTGCTTTTTTAAAATTCTACTATTAGTTCCCACTCTCCCTGTATATATCTTGTTCAAATTTTCAATCATTAATAAAATACTTTTTATTCATCCACTCAAGTTCAAATACATTTTTTTAAACTTGTAGAGGATGACACTTGATTTTAATACAGTTTTTTCAAATATTAATTCATTAATTAATTTTAGTTTTTTTTTACATTTAAGTTGCATGTATCTAATAATAGATGGCTCCAGATGTAAGAGGAAAATGTCAACTTTATTTATAAAGGACTTTATGCAATAGAGTGAAAAAAAAGTAGGAATTGACTTTAAAATTTTTTTTTTATATATTACTTGTTGATTTGATGATGCATCACATAATTGGAAGCTCACTGTTAAGTTTATGATAGTTGATTTATTTTAATAAAAGATAGTTAATCACTATCTAATATTAAAAGAGGATTAAATCTTGGACGATTTATGGTTTATACGCAACATAAAACATTCCAACGCAGACATACTTAAATGGCTGAGATAGCCATATGGTGGCATATGACCCTATATTACAGTAATTTTACAAATTTTGTAATACAAAAGTGATTAATATAAATGGGTTTGATTTTTTGATTTTTTTAAACTAAAAAATGTTTTTTCACAAATATATGTTGATAAAAAATTGAGTATCTTAATATATTATTTAGCTCCAATCTTCACCAAATCACCTTCAACGATCTTCACACAATTGAACTCAACAAAGCAGAAGTTGAGTGCATTGTACAATGGAGCGTGTTTTTTGGTAATAAATATTGTAAATATTTATATAAAAAAAATTGTGTAGATAAGGATCCTGCATCCTGTCTGGGCTGTTGTTGACAATTGATCTGATCTTCTAATCTGCAATAAAATAGAAAACCTAAAATATTTTTTAATCCATAAACGTTTAATTTTTTTGTTAAATTAAAGATAAGATCAAGTGCCCTGCTTTAATCTTTCATAAAAATTATTTTTTTAAAAATTACCAATTATAATTTTAAAGTAACATGAATTTATAAGGCGGGGCTGTAAAGCAAAAAGCATCCAATTTAATAACTGAACAAATTCAATTACTAATTCTTTAAAAATAATTTTTTGGAAGTGCATTTAGTGCATTGTAGTGCATTTAATCTGTTGCCAGCTTGCTTTTTCATATTAAGACATATTTATTTTAAGATTTTTAATAGCAATTAAAAATTTCGTAATTGGATTATAATTTTATATGGCAATAAAATTGAGGCGATCAGCTTTTGTACTAGACTTTTACCTGGCACAGTAAATATTTTTTTTATATGAATAAACAATGTTATATGTTCCAAACTAATTGGAAAATCATATTCCTATAACTATAAAACAGTACGTGATAACAAAATTTTAATAATATATTAGTTGATCCTATGAAGAACCATGCATGTTTGTGAGTTTTTCGGAACTCATGTTAAACTGTTGGTTCCGGTCTGGTTCAGCCCTCGTGTGCAGAAGATGATCGTAGAGTGATAAACTAAACCAAATCCTATGAAGAACTTAAGTATGAAATAAACCATATGTAGTGCAATTGATCTGTTGCAGGCTTGCTTTTTCGTACTGAGACATACATCAACAGTGTAATTTGCAACGATTCCTCTTTGTTTAATATTTTTAATTCAGTTTCATTTCAAATGGATTGCCATTTCATAAAACCACTAACATTTTAAGGTTTAAAATTTCCATATGCTTTTGCGTAAAAACAAATTTTCAGTATTAATTATGAAAATATTGACAGAATTTTCAAGTATTGCAAAGATTTATTTAAAAGTATGAAAAATAAACATTTAATTAACTGGATTGAATTATAATTTTACCAACTGCAGCAATCATCTTGCAATGTGTTTATCTGTTATGCTTATGCCCTTTGTTCAAAACTTAAAGAGAATCTCAAGAGGTTTTGTAAGTTAAGTAACACAAAAATTTTTTGATGTAACTTAGATGCAATTTTTATTGAAATATTGTCTTGGATTATAACTTTGATTTAAGCAGTTTAGTTTAGTCAGGAAGAATTCCATGTCTATATAATGTAAAAGGAAACTTTTCTAAATTTTATAGATGCTTAGAAGGCTTTTTGTAAAATAAACGGAATTGATTTAGAAGACATCGGAATTGGATAATTATTATACTGAATTAATGGAAAATGGTTTAGGCTATTCTTTGCTAAATCAATATCAGTAAAAAAAAAATTCAAATTAAGTGAATGAGTACCTTAATAAGTTCGAAAAGAAATGGTTTTTATGATTTATTAAGTTTTGCTAATTACTCAGAGAAATATCATATATTAAGTAATTTATTATTAAATACTTAAAATACTCAAAAACTTTAAATATGTGTATCATTAGACAGCATATCAGACTCAGAGACAAAGGAACATAATATTGGCAAGAAAACTTGTTTTCTGAGTGAAGAAATCAGAATTTCAGTCGAAATATTATATTGTGTTTAGTGAAATTTCGATAAAAAAGAGGGGAAAATGTTGGGTTGATTATGAAAATTCGTCATTAAAAAAAAAAAAAAAGGAGGGGTGAGGAACTAAAAATGTATTATGTTAAGATTTAAGAAGTATTTTAATTCGGTAATTTTCAAAAGAATGGATTCACAAATTATTTCTTGGGAATTTAAAATCGTTTCAAGTAAATTCGTTCAAGTGATCAATTGGCGAATGATATGACCATATTTTTTCACAGTATACTAGTTATTTACTTTTTAATAAATATGTTTTAAAAAATAGGGAGTCCTAAGAGCTTTATTTTTTTATTTTATGATTAGCAATGCGAGAACAGTGACAAGCAAGTCGAGAATTTGATTTCTGAACGTGTTATTTGAACGAGAAATTGCACAGTTGTATATTTCTTCAATTAATTAATAAATGAAGTTAAAAGAAAGAGAAAGAAACCTTAAAATTGGGAATTTCCTTATCGTTAAGCATAATTTGTACTAGACGAATGCTAACAACTAGCTAGCATAATACATACCCATGGTAACTTTTAAAATTGTGCAATTGTTCCTTTCTTCTGAAAATTGGTGAAGGTAATTGATCGAAAGTGGATTCCTATTTAATATTTAAATTTTGATGGTTCGTAAGATAAAACGCCATTTTTTCGAAAGCCTATCATTCCAGTCGAGACGTTGATAAACGATCTGCTCCAATCGATTAATACTTTCCAAACTCGTTTTTCATTTGACGCTTCGACCTAGAACACGACTAAACCACACATCGGACTCATTAGTTCTCTCATCAACACTTTCCAGTGCATACTGATCTCCCGACCTTAATTACATAATGGAGAGAGAAAGTAATTTCAATTAATAAGAAGAACAATAACAAATCCCCCCCAGAGAAATAAAAAGATAAAAAGTAGGTGTGGCGAGCGAAATCAATTCTCAGCAGACGAGATGACCACAGGAACCCCGCTGATAATTAAGCTTCCATTGTACTTCGCAATTGCAGAGCCCTATTGGCTGCTAGAACCAGTTCGGGGCGGATCGTAACCAAGTAGGCAAGAATACCTCTAAGGTGCGGCATGTATACACCAACAAACAGATTGAAAATAATTCCCTATTGTTTACAACAATCTGCAGCAATTCCTGCACAAACTTAATGATATGCGGAGACTAGGGATCCTATCAACAGAAATCTCCAGTGAAGAACCGTTGCACTACTGCTTGGAACATTAATCTTAGGAAGCGGTTAATCTTGAAGGGAATTTTTATTATTATTATATTGGAGAATGCCCCTTGAGAAATCTGATTGGGGGAGGGTAAGAGAAAGAAGAGTTGGAAAGGTTACCATTATGATATCGCTTCTTCGGAAGATCCATTATGACTGGATAAGTAGCCGGGTCCAGCACACCCCCGTTCCCCAGAAGTTATTTACGATTCTGATTACGCTGGCCTGTTTTGCAACCAGATCACGCACTCGCCAAATGTGCTTCTTGATGGAAGGTTGTGCAAAAAACAGTAAAATCGTCATTACAAACTGCGCTTTTAGGGAAGAATGCCTTTCCATTCAAGGCTCGATGTGTTAATTACTGGATCAGGCCGAATAAATGGAATAATTTAGATTTCCCAAAGTAAGCTTTGAGGGCCGTGGTGAACGGATAGCAATTACCTTCCTTAATCAAGTAGTCGCCTTGACTTCAACAATAAAAGCTTTAAGTAACAGCAAAAGATAATAAGTAATTACCTGTTTGGGGTCAATTGTCATATATAGTACTGTAATTAAAGAACTTATAGAATCCTTATTAAAACTACATTTACAGGCTGATGTGTCCCAATGAAAGATCGTGGTTAAAGGTATTCGATTTTTTTTCCTTTCTAAAGGAATCCAAAGCATTCACAATATACAATTTCAAAATGTTTACTTCAGGAATTGAATTAAACCAAATTTAAAAAATTCAATAAATTGATTTATTTAACAAATTATGAAAGATGAAAACGCATGTTTTCATGTAGACATATTTATACAGCGTAGATCATTCAACCGTAACTTTTTGGCAGCACTGTTATTTAGACAACCCACCTTTCCTTCTAATAAACTTTATACTTTTTGAGATGTAATCGTGGTTTAATTTTTACTTGGTTCCCCTTCACTTGTATTCTGATTTATTTTAGTATTAAATCCTTATTCGGTGAATTTCATTACGAAATCATTCAATTGTGACATGAAAATAGATGGTCCATTACTGAAACTGCAGCAAAATTGTATTTTAAACACAGCAAGACCAGGGCACCAAGAAATTTGTCATTAAAAATAATTTCCAAATTTTTGATGACAGTAAACATTGCACCTAATTAAAATAAGGGAAAATCATGACATAAAAGATTTTTAAATAGTCGCTCCTAGCCATTCAACGTTAATTTTAAATACTATACAACATAATATTTGTAAAAATACGCAATAAATTTTTGTATAGTTTTTGATATTTAGAAATGTATTAAATATTTTCATAATACTGATGTATTTATAAATTTTATTTAATAAATTTAAGTTTACTTAATAAATTTATAAATGCATTAAATATAAGAGCATTGTCTACAATCATTTGTGCTATTCATATGGTGCTATAATATGCATTTATTATTTTTTTTATGTTATGCTTCTATAAATATATATATTGCCATATTAAAATCTTGTTTTCTTTACTCAAAATAAAATTCAATAAAATAAAATATTATAATATATAAAATTAACAAGTTTCTTAACCAACTTTTATATTTCTTATTCTTAGAAATCAAAGAATAAAAAAAAATAAAAACTATTTCGATAAATACATTATCTTTCTGAACATTTACGAATACAAAAATAGAAAGTTATGAAAGATTTTTCAACCAATGCGAATAAATACAAGCTTTGTATTGTCTTAACCAACTTTTATGTTTCTTATTCTCAGAAATCAAAGAATAAAAAAAAACTATTTCAATGAATCTAATATCTTTACCAACATATACGAATAGAAAATAATAAAAGATTTTTCAACCAATGCGAATAAATACAAGCTTTGTATTGTTAAATGAATTGGAGTTTTTGTCTGAAAATTCTGTTACTGAAAGTGTATGTTTATCTTCAAAACTGAAGCATCGTTTTTCATATTTTTCCAATGTATATTTTCAAAGAAATGACTGGCATGAAAATACAGCGTTCAGTACTGTTGCACATGCTTTCTTTTCAGAATTAAAATTTAACCAGATGGAAACAGTACTAAGCGTGTAGAAGGAAAAACATCAAACTGCAAATATTTCATAAATCATTTAGGATGTGCTTTGTATACTTTAAAATCTTGTAAAACAATCTATTGTTCAGTCTATTGTGAAATAATTCATTCAAGAGAGGAAAATTTTATATATATTTTCTTAAGAAACGTGGAATAAAAAAATGTAATTAACATAGTAAGTTACGAATTAAGCAATGTTTCTAATCATGGATATCTTTGTGAACATTGAGAAAATTTTCAAACTATGACCGTATAAAATCAATAAGATAACAAATAAATTATAATCTAATAATATCAGCTTTTCTACCTGTTTCTGAAAATGATTTTTTTTTTTTTTTTTTTAAGACAGAAAATGAATAAAGGAATTAACACCCATTGATCATGAAGATTCTATTAAAAGATAGAAAAAGATTTCAATTTCTGAAATAAGTTTAAATAATTTTAAACTAATAAGAGCATAACAGATAAAAATAAGAGCATAATATAAATAACTTTTTTATACAAGAATATACCCAAATAAAAAAATTTCACATATTTAATGAATATAAATCTGTGATGTTTTACTTAACAAATTTTTAACTAGTTTTAAGTTTTTTTCATTAAGATGAAAATTCATTTATTAAGGCTAACCAAGAATTAGTTGAACAAAATTAACAGTTAATATATTTCGAAGAAAACCCTCTTCGTGACTAAGGTGTGGCGTGTCAGTGGACAACAGTTCTGTTCTTACATAATAGAAACCACTTTGAAAAACAAAGACTCGGTGAAGATTTTGGCACAGTTGACACTGCGTCTATAAATGGACTTTTTATTGGGAATTTGATTGATTTTATATCGTACGATGCTCAAATAAGATGCAGCTACCTCTGATAAATATCATTCCTTACTCCCTTCCTTATAAGGAACAAATTTGATGCACCAAATTAATGTTCTTAAATAAAGTTGTCAACAAATTACTCGATTCATAAAACATGTGCTAATAAATCAAATGTTCTGTTCCCAAGAGAGGAAAATGTTCTACACAAATAAGAGCATTTCAAAGCTTAAACCAATAACAGCATTTCAAAGCTTAAACCAATAACAGCATTTCAAAGCTTAAACCAATAACAGCATTTCAAAGCTTAACAATCGAATAAGATCATTTCAAAGCTTAACAATCGAATAAGATCATTTCGAAGCTTAACAATCGAATAAGATCATTTCAAAGCTTTACAATCGAATAAGATTATTTCGAAGCTTAACAATCGAATAAGATCATTTCAAAGCTTTACAATCGAATAAGATCACTTCGAATCTTAACAATTGAATAAGAGTAAACAAATAAAATAATATTCTTTTAAGATTGCAAATTAAGGAATTTTCTTATTGCTTATTAAATCTAAAACAAATATTAGAAAAACTATTTATTTGGAATATTGATTCTTCATCGACTGATCATTAAAATAAAAACCATTTCATGATTTCACTTTGAATTCGTTGTTAAATTATTTTATGCAAATAATTTAGTCTTAACTAGCCAAAGCCCATAGGAATCAAATTTTAGGATTTTATGACTGAAATAGATGTCATTATTTCCACTATTAAAGAAATGCTGTTAATTTTTTCAAAAAAAAAAAAAAAAAAAAAAAATTACCTAAATATTGATTTTTAACTTTCGAATTTTTGAAAATCCTTAGACTTTTTTTCGTTTAAAAAAAACTGTTTCCTAAGTAAAAAATTAATTCATAACTGATAAATTCAATATTTTCCAGTTTAACAAACAGCGAAAGGAAATCAATGAAATTATTAATATCTCAAAAGATTAGAAAATAAGATTAAAATACTTTTAATTACCGTATCCTAACAAGTTGAATTTTAAGTTTAGTTTATTTTTATGTGGACAGAATTTGTTGTTTTTTGTTTGTTAAGAATCCACAGAATTTGTTGGTTTTTTGTTTGTTAATAATCCACAGAATTTGTTTGTTAATAATCAACAGAATTTGTTTGTTTTTGTTTGTTAATAATCCACTTAATTTGTTGTTTTTGTTTGTTAATAATCCACAGAATTTGTTGTTGCTCACAGTTTGCTTGTTTTCTCCAAGTATCTTAAGTTAATTTATTTTTAATTTAATTATTATTTGAACTGTAAAGAAGAGGAAATCTTAGAGCTATAGTATAATGCAATATGTGGAAAAAAAGAAACAGCAACAAAGATTTATTCATTTATATATATTTCTAATGATTCCATAAAGCAAGGAGCTCCTAAACAATACAATTGAATACAGACAATTCGGACAGACAACGGAACATTCGGAACAATTGAATACAGGCAACAACAATGATTATTTCCGTTGTCAACATAAAAAGTGTAATATACAGAGTAGTGAGGCCATTTATATTCCATGAAATTAAACAGACATATATGTGCCCTACATATATGTACTGCTATATATTTACATATATGTACTACATTTATGTATCCTACATATGTGTACTACTACGTATCTTACACATACATACTACATATACTGTATGTTTCCTACATATGTGTACTACTACGTATCTTACACATATATACAACATATACTGTATGTTTCCTACATATGTGTACTACATGTTTCCTACATACTATATATGTATGAACTGCTTGTGAAATCGTGAAGAATACTTTTTAATGATATTCTTTATAAAACAGAATTTATAAATCATAAATAAGAATTTTTAAAAAATTAATGATCAAACAATGTTTGATTAGTTTTACTACTGATTTTACTGCTTTAAATGCTTGACACTAAATTTATATATTAAAAATAGATCATTTGATCAGCTTGCTAAATAACTGTTTACTATAACTTGGTATTGTTCTGTATATAACTGTAATTTGGTACTGTTAAAATATGTATTTAAGTACTTTTAACATCAACTTATTGGGAAAAATTTGCTTTTATTCTTTCAGTTCTTTAATAAGTAGTAGTAGAAAAAAATTAAAATGGGTGGCTCTTAAATTAAAATATTCTATTTTTTGTTAGAATTTATTTTTATAATATTAATCTAGATATGAAAATAACGTAAAGAATTTTTGATAAAGAAGTTTATAAGATTAGTTTATCATAAAAAAAATCTAGAAGTGTCTAATGATTAAAAAATTTTTTTTGGTAGATTTTTTGTTAAAGTTGATTTTTATAATAGATTAATCTAGGTATTAAAAAAAAAAAAAAAAAGAATACCTAAACTCCGTTATAAAATATTCTTCCTTTTTTTTCATACCTAGCTTAATCTAATATTATAAAAATCTACTCTAACAAAAAAATTTTTTTTAATCATCAGACACTTCTGGAATTTTTACAATAAACTAATCTGATTACCTAATCTTATAAATTTCTTCATAAAATAATCAGATTAGTTTATCATAAGAAATCAATAAGTGTCTGATGATTAAAAAAATTTTTTTTAGTAGAACTTACTTTAAAATACATTCCATTTCTCTGTTAAATTTTTGTTTAATATTTCTTGAATTGGATTTCAAGGAGTAGGGCCTCTTAAATTCGCTGATTATATCTTTCAAATCTGTGAATTCACAAACAAAACATATTTGAATTGATAATTTGATGGTCATAATTAAAATAAAAAAAGCCTGCGGTCTTTATCATTAATTTTGTGCAGGCATTTTCTTCTTGATAGTTTTAGCAGATTGTACTGCCATCTGGTTGTTCGAAGGAGAACTCAAAACTCAACATTAAGATTATTCAGAAAATTCTGTGGCGAAGTAGATTTTATTAAGCCCGTGGTTTCATCATTTTCAGAACTTGAATAATAAATTTTCTAATTAATTATTCTAAACTTTCTAATTAATTAATAATATTCTTTCTAATTAAATAATTAATCTTATCTTTAAGCTTTCTAATCAATTAATAATGGCTTTTCTACTTAATTATTCTAATCTTTAAAATTTCTAATTAATTAATAATAATCTTTCTAAATTAATTAATTATCTACACTTTTGTGTTAGAATGCATTTTTATGTGAAAAATAAGCTCTATAGAGAAAAAGCAAGCTTTACGATATTAATAAATGCTTTTTTTATTTTTGAATTAAGAAATTATTTAAAATGTTAACTTTCTTAATTATATAACATATTATAAAATATTAGCACAAAATTTTATTTCGCATTGCATTTATAAATAAAATTAGTATTACAAAAAACAATGGATATTCATGATTCACAAATAATACTAAAATCTCCTCAATGGGAAAAAAGTTTTGTTTTATGGTTATTTGTTTCTATTAGTTAAAGAATAAATGAGGATCTTTATCAATCTCTTCATGATTATATGGAAAAATAAATGTCTAGCGGAATTAATTATTCAATTGTGAATCAAATTTATTTATTGTCAGTCAATTATTTTTAAAGTTAAATTAACATTAAATTTCAAATTTTTTCTTTCAGTGTGATTGGTTTTATTTAACCGAGTATGTCTAACAAGCAGTTTTAAAGTAAGAAAGTAATGCCACTGTAATACTATTGCAAAAGCACTGTATTAAATTGTTATTTATTTTATATTTATTATATTTATTAGTCTGTTAGTTAATTAATATTTCTGGATCTAGCTGAGTATTATTTGCTTTAAAAACTTATTGATAATTACTTATATGCTTACTGAAATAGTTTCTTTTCAAATAATGCCAAGAGTTGAATAGAAATCGATTTTGATAAATTTGTTTGGCATAAAAATAATAAGTTAGTAAAGGAAACATTTATAATATCAACTGTTCTACAGATTCAAATTAGATGAAATTTATACTATTAGTATTGAATTATCGGAAAGCCTTCTAAAATGAATATTTTTGAAACTATTACATTAAGCATGTACTAAGTAATTATCTAAAGTTTTTTAAACCAAATAATACTCAGCTGGCTCCAGAAAAATTAATTAACCAATAGACTAATAAATATAAATATTAATAAATATAATTAATATAAAATAAATAACATGATTAAAAATTTAATAGAGAACTTTTGCAATAGTATTACAGTGGCACTACTTTCTTACTTTAAAATCACTTACTTCTAAATCACATTTAAGCTGCTAGTTTGCCATACTCGGTTAAATAAAACCAATCACATTAAAACATGCTAGTTTGGCATACTCGGTTAAATAAAACCAATCACATTAAAACATGCTAGTCGGGCATACTCAGTTAAATAAAACCAATCATAATAAAATAAAAGATTTGAAATTTAACATTAGTGTTACTAATAGCATTCAATATTTCTAATATAAATTTCTTATCTATATTGGGATTTGAAAACCAGAATAAATAAAAAAAATAATTAAGATAAGCAAAGGTAGATTTCATCAGTTTGTTTTAAAAATTTTCTCGTTCATATCTTATTTTTTATTGAAAATAAATGTTTGACTAATAAAAACAATTTTTAAAACACATCTCCAATACAAACGTGGGAAATTCAAACCATAGTGCCTCGAACGGGTGGACCATTCTGGTTCTGAACAACATTGTACTTTAAGAAAGAGCAACAAGAAGTGAATAATTAATCATATCTGAAGCTGATCTCTTTCAATAGCTTGGGCCCTTTTTAATATTTTCTTTAACAACCAATTTTTTTTCTAACTCCTTTCCTGTGCAGCATTAATTATTTAAATACAATTAACATATTTATTTATTAAAATGCAATTATTAATTTATCATTTAATTAATTTCATTTCAAATTCATTGTTAAAATAATTTACGCAAATGGTTAATATATTCTAAACCTCAGCAACCAAAACAACACATTGTCAGTTTGAAATTTGTCGATTCAGATGGAATTCTTAACTTTAAAAAGTACTTATCCGTAAAAAAATTATTTATACAGTTAAGAAGTACATTATTTTAGAAAAATGTATTGAATATTCTATTTAGATTGGTAAATATTCCAAAATATTTACAATTGACTTGACTTGCCCTTTCCTGAAGTCTGACGTTGTACAACAAGAAATGCAAAGTTAGTTACTAAGATGAATTTGAAACTATCTAAAAACGCAACACACACATCTTTATTATTAATTCTGTCTGAAGTTAAGAAAGAAATGCCAACACAAAGCAAACTATCAAGAAAATGGAACCCCTTTCGGTGCAGCAGCATCTATTATTCTAGCACTATCCCCACCTCCTTCAATGAGCAATGTCGATTCAGATGGAATTCTTAACTTTAAAAAGTACTTAACTGTATAAATAATTCATCTGCGGATTAAGAAATGCATTATTTTAGAAAAATGTATCGAATATTCTATTAAAATCGGTAAATATTCCAAAATATTTACAACTGACTTGGCCTTTCCTGAAGTCTGACTTTGTACAACAAGAAGTGCAAAGTTAGTTTTGCATTCATCTTCATTATTAATTCTGTCTGCAGTTAGTTTGCTTTGTTTTGCCACTTCTTTCTTATCCAGAAAATGAAACTCCTTTCGCAGCAGCAGCATCTATTTTAGCACTATCCCCACCTCCTTCAATGAGCAATGCCGATTCAGATAGAATTCTTAAGTTTAAAAAGTACTTATCCGTAGAAGAATTATTTATACGGTTAAGAATTACATTATTTTAGAAAAATGTATTGAATATTCTGTTAAAATTGGATTCTATTATTCTACTAATATTATGGTATTCCAAAATATTTACAATTGTCTTGCCCTTTTCTGAAGTCTGATGTTGTACAACAGACTTCAAGAACAAGACTTCGAGAAGAAATGCAAAGTTGGTTACGAAGATGAATGCGAAACTATCTATAAACGCAACACACACATCTTCATTATTAATTCTGTCTGAAGTTAAGAAAGAAATGGCAAAGTATGAAAAAAATGGAACCCCTTCCGGCGCAGCATCATCTATTATTTTAGCATTATCCCCACCTCCTTGAATGAGCAAAGAAACCTACCCCTTACACTTTCCGTAGCTGACATTGGTGATTTACTACAGTTTACACTGCGAGGATTATTAGAAGAACGTGACGTGTATTCGGGATGCTGTCATGTGAGGGAGGCGCGTTCCTTCCGCATGGTGGGGGAATTAAAGTTTGGCTTTTGTCTACAACATGATGCACTCAACAGGTCAGCAAAGAATTAGAATGGGTTAATTTTAAGTGTGTACGATTGAATTTTTTATATGTTTCAAAGTGCAGGTGAACTTACAGAGTATAACACTGAAAAGGATGTCTTGAGGCTCCTAAGTCCTCCTCAAGAGCTCTTAAATCAATAACAAAAAAAAAATTACTTGCCAGCTTTAATGAATGCATTCGTAATAAAGCTGGATTAGATTCATAAAGAAACCTTCATAAGTATTAAATTCTAAAGTAATATATTCAAATTTTTAGAAAAGTTTATATAATTTAAGACCGGTTACCAATAAGTTAATTTTTTTTAATTAGTGCAATAATTTTAAAATCAACGTAAGAATTTTATTGCAAACATTTTTTAATATTAAAAACATTATAAACTGCAAACATTTAATCTTTTCATTGGACTTATACAAATATTGGAAGACCACGGTGAAATGCATTTTCATAATACGAATATCATTAAATGTACTAAAAAGTTAGTAGCAGAGATTGGATTTGCCGTTGTGTAATGGTACACGTAGTTTCTTAATTCGTGAAGGAAATATTAGTCACTGTAAAACATGAAAATCATTCGGGTTCAATAGATAGAGGAATATTCCTATATTCAATAACCACAGTCAATTCATTAAACGGAACTTAATTATTATGTTAGAAAAGCATCGACAAAGATCAATAGCCCCAACAATATTAGAATAGCTCACAAAAATTGAAATATAACCACAGTTTCCTAAACTCTTATCTACAGAATTCTATCAGTATTCTAGTTCATTTGTCTATCGACTTAAATTTCACCTGCGCAATTGTATTTGACGACATTTTTATTAAATTCATGATGACCAATTGGCTAGCACTCTGGCCTTTGGTACCACAGGCTTCAGCTTAGAATCCTGTCTGTAGCATGGACGCTTGTTAGTGGTTCGGAATCTACGTTATACTGTAGGTCCCGGGGTAATTGTGCTAAAGTGTGCACAAATGACCGTAGAACGGCAAACCAAACATTAAAATTAATAAGAGAAAGCATTGTTGCAATTTCGCCTTAATTTTAAGGAGAAGGTTGCGGGTGCGTCCCTTGATTAGAGATTAAATAGAGATCCCTTGATTAAAATAAATATAAGATTGGCTTTCAACTTAAAGATTTTTGAGCTGGTTGTATTGTCCAAAAGAAGGCCAATGTTTTTCAAGAAGTATCTTCTTTTCTAATCCTAATTCAAAAGCCATGCTGCTGTAGGCATTAAAATGGTAGATAGGTAGCAGGTAAGCTCGTTCCACCTGCAATCTTGCTGACTATAATAGAACTGTTTTGAGGGATGAATCCCGCTCCGAATTGAGCTCCGAGGATCGAAGGAGATGTTAAGGGTTGAGCATTAACTTGATTCTTGCCCGCCACATAGCCCTGCAACTTGAAGTTATAAACTGAAGTATCGTTTCATTCTATAGCAGGACACCTTTAGTTGTCATCCTTGATTACTCACCAAAATTTTGCCCATGGTTTCAGGGGACCGAGTGCTCACATTTCAACAGGATAAGAGCAGCCTGATGGCCAATTGGCTAGAACTCTGCGTTTGGTTCACATGCTTCATGTTCGAATCCTGGTGGTGGCATGAATGTTTGTTAGGGATTTGGAATCCACGTTAAACTGTAAGTCCCTTTCTATGTAGCCTAAAGTGTGCAAGAAAAATGGTCGTAGAGGGGCAAACCAAACATTAACAGTATGGCTGCCCACGATAGTCTTTTTTACTGATTATCTTCAGGTTTGTCAAATACTTCCCCGGCTAACTTGATCGTCAGATCTCTCTTCAATAGAGCAGATTTTCGCGTCTGATAAGTAAACGCCTCCAACTTTCCCATTATATCGCCAATATAACTCTACTGTTGTGCTTGGCAAGAAATCTCTACAAATCAATGCTAAGCAAGGATAGCATGTTGCATAAAAGCAAGGGGTTTGCCGACGCGTTGTTGATTAGTTCTGATTACCTTGGGGAAAAAATTCAATTCATTTGAAATTTTTAATTGTTGCTTTTCACAAACATACATATCACATCTACCGATTTTTGACTTTATCTTAATAACTTAATGAATGATGGCTAAAAATGGATTGACAATTCCAGACTAGCTAACACACTTTCTAACTGCTTCAAGAATGCGATATATTTGTTACATTACCTTCATCATTATTAAATTTTCCATTTATATCTATTGAATTTCCTATTTATACCCATTCCCATTTCTTCTCATGCTTCAAACATTATTAAAAAAAAAAAAAAAAAAAAAGCTTAAATAGATGAATGAAATTTAGTTTTAAAATTAAAACAAAAAAAAAATTAACATTTAAACTACTATAATGTACAAATTACAACATTTACCAAGATTTGCTAGAAATCGAAATTATCAATTTTTATTATGGTGAAAGAAATTCCGGTTATATGAAAATCACGTTTCATGAGTACCAAGTTACAAAAAGGTATACAACAGTATTTCGCCGTATTACACCGAAACAATGTTTTCTTAGTGAGGTGCTATAGGAAGGTGACTTTTTCTGTTTGAAATATAAATTAATATCTCCAGGGTAACACGTTTTTATTATTAAGTTATTGAAACCGTGTTCATTTTTTGTTGATAAAGATCTCAAAAGATGGCGTCATGCTAATGACACTAGCCTTCAACGGCACTTTGAAGGGCTAAAACAAGATGGTCAAACGCCGGCATGCGCCTGAAGCGTGTCGACCCACGTAAGTATCACTGAGGATCATTTTCTTTCAAAAAGTATGCAGTATTTTACGTATCTTAGGGGTCTTCAACAAACTGAAATTGGGACGACTACAAGTTCTTATATGCCCCTCTATCTAACATCTTCCATTAGATAACGACCAGTAAGGTTTGGTTTGTC
>BPLQ01004503.1:416638-455802 GCA_021605075.1 Caerostris darwini
ATTTAATTAAAATTAAAGGTACTTACGTATTAACGGTACCTTGGCGACAGACTTGGCGGTTTTTAAGTGTCGCCAATCTTTATTATTTGGAATAAAAATATTTTGAAAGCGTTTTGATTTTAAATGAAGTGTTTCATATATATTTTATTATCTGGAACAAAAATTTTAAGCGTAGATTGGCGCCAAATCTGTAGCTACGGTTGGCGCGTGTGCTCTTTATTGGCGCAACTGTCGCCAAGGTACCGTTAATACGTAAGTACCAAATTAAATTAAAACTTAATAATTGGGTACTGTGACTCACAATATTACGATTTTCATCTACGACCGAATCTTCCGTTCAGTTGATATCACTGATCACAAATTAAATTAATTTCATTTAATTGGTTTTAAATTAAATTAATTTCATTTTAATTTAGATTAAAACCTAATAATTGAGTACCGCGACTCCCAAAATTACGATTTTCATCTACGACCGAATCTTCCATTCAGCTGACATCTGCAATTACTGAGAACCACGTTAAAACGAGCGCCATCTCTCGGCATTCTAGAACACTATTATAATGCGTTTTTCCAAACTTCTAACCATTAAAACGATGAAGTTTTCTTAAGGTATTTTTTTCTATATACGCAAGAAAAACCTTTATAAATTTCAATAGACATGAACTAATACTCTCTCTTCTTAACAAATGATCGTTTTTGGTTTTACATAAAATCTGAAATGATATATTTATATAAATTGATGCAATTTCTCACGAAAAATAGATTCAATAATGCAACCACTATCAAAAGTTACTAACAAAATATTGAATAAATACTGATTTTTGCAATAATATTTGTTGCTCCATGTCAAATAAACGCATTGTTATTAAAAAGTTTACCTCATCAAGTCAGGCTACCTTCGTATCAAATAGGATCAAATTCTATCTGTATAACAAAAATAATGATTTTTTTTTTCTTTTTTAAATATACAAGTGTCCATTTTAGAACAGAACTATGTATATTTTCTAAAATTATTCTTAAGAATCGTCATACATTCAAATTACCATAGCTACTGTTCTAATCAGAAATTCTAGAAATCCGACACGCTTTTATTGTAAAATAGATATTGTACAAGAACTACATAAGAATATTTAAAAAGATACTTATTGTCCGATGCTTTAAAAAAAAAGGCCTGTTCAAAAAATTTTCAACAAATTCAAGAATTCAATTCAACAAAGCAGAAATGTGACAAATTAATATATAATTATGATATCGCTTCTTAAATCTTCATTTTTTAATGGAATTTCTATAAAAATGTTTTTTAAAAAAGTTTTTAATTATTTTAACTATGAAGCCAGTGCAATTTCACTTTCGCCCTTTCTGAACCTTTTATAGCATTAAAGTGTATCATTTTTCAATATTTAATAATATATATATATAATATATATAATTGTTAAATATTGAAAAATAGTACACTTAAAAATAGTGTATATATAGTAAAAAAAACTTTTTTTCCCGAAAAAAAAATTTCTTTTTCAAGTTGACAATGACAGCTACTATTTCACTCTGAAACGTAACTTTGTGAATCATGTAACATTAGTACAAACAAACGTTAGGAATTTTTTAAAGTTGTTTAAAATGACCTTTAAAAACTTAAATGCACTTTTAAAAATTCAAATTTTTTAGTTCAACAAATTGGCCTTACGAAATTCTAAGTGATACATGTTTCATGTATCATAACCCCTTGGGAGAAAATTCATTTGAAAAAATTCTTGCGTTTGGAATGTATTTAATTTCTTGATGTGAGGAATAGTGTATAAAGGTAATAGATTTTGTGTGAGAATTCATTTATCTGAGCGATATGATATACATTGTAATTAGAAAATTACTATACATAAAATCTATGATGTACATAGTAATTTTCTAATTACTATGTATATCATATCGCTCAGTTAAATGAATTCTCACACAAAATAACAAAACTCACCAAACAAAAATTGTTGGGCAGAATCAAACTTTTTCACAAACAAGACTATATATCAGCTGTCAAAATATATAATGACAATGCGGCATAATTGTATTTTTTCCCCATCCAATTTCACTCTTAAGACCTCTGCTCCTTAAAGCGAATTTATTTTTTCAACACCTCAATATTTTTTCTTTGAATCGACGTCAACTATAATGTATAAAAATTGTTTTCAGCTGTGGAAAAAAGATGAATGAATGATCGTTAGAGGGCGCTGCGACGCCAAGTTAATCGGTCGAAAGAAGTGCGAGTTTGAGAGAGTGCTTGGATAGCAAGAGAGAGACGTAATTTTAGAAGTGTGAGAGGCATTAGAGATTAGAATGTGTGGCATTATTATCAATTTGTAAATATTGTACAAAGTTTTAAATATTCCTAGTATGTGTAATAAAATAGTCAATAATTAATTCAAGAGAAAGTTGATTTATTTGAACAACCGACAAGTCAACATTTGTGAACAACTAAACGAACCCTCAGGTTTGGCGAATTCATTTCTTCTTCTACAGTGTTTTCGTCATCAGCAGAGAGTTTTCGTTACCTGTATCTCATTTAAGAAAATTTGTTACTTAAACTCTGCTTTCTCTTTAAAATGGATGAAAATAATTAATTTTCTTTTCTTCTACCGTTGGCCTTCTCAAGATGCTATTTTGAAGAGTTAATCAATTAATAGTGCATATGGGTATTAATATAAGCATTGGTATAGGAGCTGAATGTATGAGCTGCATAACAAACTATTTGTCATAAAAGTAGAAAAATTGACGCCCATTATCCTTTGCATAATTCTATCAAATAATGAACTAAACAATTTAAAGCCTGCTTTGCTACTGCCAATGATAAAGGTCGCTGAATTTTCTCAGTTACAAATTATTTTATAATTTAATTAATTTGTTTAATGAACACACGTAATTCTTTTCTTTATTTTTTTTTAATTATCGTTATTTATTAGTATGAGTTATTATTATAGATTATTATGATTTATATGTGAATGTAGAAAGCATTAGTACAACTTTATTTGTATTTAAAGTGTCTGAAATTTTAATCCTTGAAGCAAAAAAATAAATAAATAATGCCTAACTAATTTATATATATATATATATATATATATATATATATATATATATATATATACATGGTCATTATAATTAAAGTCCCACTTTCAAAATGCTGTAAAAAAAAAATCACTCATCACAATGAGTTCAAATTTGAACTAAAGATACTTGAAGAAGAGGGAAACTGTACGGCATCCAAAAAGTTCCAAAATATATTAATAGATGGCGCTGTAAGCGACATAAACAAATTGAATTCGGCTGCCAGTGATATTTTGAATCGAAATTACTACATATTTGGCATGAGTTGCACATTAAACCAACTGTAGTGTTCAATGTTCTTGATTGTTTTGGTTTTTTTTGACGGGAATAAAATGACTTCCAAGTCATTCAATAGTTGTGACACTTTTATCCTATCTACCACGGTAAAGTTATAACAAATTGGATGGGAAAAATCGTTGGAACTTTTTTTGGAAATTTTTTTGAAGCCATACCGTTTACCCCTTCTTCAAGTATCTTCAGTTCAAATTTGGACACATTCTGACAACTAATTCATTTTGAAAGTGGAACTTTATATACAGGGTAATAAAAGTCAATATTATAATTAAAGTGTTGACTATTTTTCAATTCCTTCTATTAGCTCACACTCTCCGTATATATATCTTGTTCAAATTTTCAATCGTTAATAAAATACTTTTTATTCATCCAAAGTTCATCAAGTTCAAATACTTTTTTTTAACTTGTAGTGGATGACACTTGATGTTAATACAGTTTTTTCAAATATTAATTCATTAATTAAATTTAATTAATTAATTATATATTTTTTTAGATTTAAGTTGCATGCATCTAATAATAGATGGCGCCAGATGTAAAAGCAAAATTTCAACTTTATTTGTAAAGGACTTTTCCGCAATATAGTAAAAAAAAAAGTAGGAATTGACTTTAAAATTTTTTTTTTTATATTACTTGGTTATGAATGCTGTCATTAACGATAGATGGCGCAACCAGCGCCGAATGGATAACTATATGCTACGGAGACAACTCAGTAAAAAAAGTAGCAATAAAAACAATTTAAGTTGACTTCGAGAGGGATGGCTCTTAAAATAAATGTTTGTTGAAAGTAAAATAAAATATGTTGCTAGCTTTTAAAACTAAATAATTAGTAGTAGTAGGTATTTAAGAAAATATTTCAGAAGTGAGATAAATACCTGAATCCAAAAAGTATTTTGTGCAAAAGTATACATGCGCGAAATTATTTGGCTTACGGTTTCTAGGAATAGAAAAAGAAAAACGTAAATGATTTATTTTGTTTCATTTGTTAGGACTGTTACCCTTTCAAGTTACCTAATTAACGGCTAGAGAATCTGAAGAAGAAGATAATGAATATGTGTTTGCAAAGAATTTATTGTTAAAGATGTTTAAGTTAAACTCAGAAAAATTTCGCCAGAAATTTATCAATCGTATTAGGGATTCTAATGTTATATGGACAGATTGTAATTCTAAATTTCAACGAATTCACATCCTGAAAACTACTTTATTTCAAGTTAAAAAAGGCAATGAGATTAAACAAGAACATATATTAGTATGTATATCAATAAAAGAAAAATTTAAGCAAACAGATTGAACAACAGTAAACACTGATGAGATATATTTGATATGCACCTGTTGACTATTTTTTATGAATGCTATCATTAACGATAGATGGCGCAACCAGCGATGAATGGATAACCGTGCGGGCCACGGAACCAACTGAGTAGAAAAAGAACCAATAAAAATCCTATGTTTCTCTAGATTATTCGGGTAACGACTAATGAATCACTTATCGAGATATATAAGCATTGTTCCTGAATTTTTATTAAATAACTTTTTTTTATTGAAACTTTTTAAGAAACTCATTTGCACAGTAGCTATAGAACATTTTTGTTGATTTCTACAGAATTATAATATGTTTTGTTTGCCTTATATATATAGATAAATTTTGTTTACGTCTATTTTTGTATTGTAATATATATATAGAAATCTTATTATTAACTTTATTTCTGTAAAACGAGTATGTTAAATATAACAATTGAGGGCAATTGCCTAGTCAGGGTGCCCAGCGCCAGAGTTTCACTTATTATTTTTTATGAATGTTGTCATTAACGATAGATGGCGCAGCCAGCGATGAATGGATACCTGCGTATGCTACTGAGCCAACTGAGTAGGAATTGAAACTAATAAAAGCGATAAAAACTTTCTGTGATGGCGGGATCGGTGCCTTTTAAGAGAAATGTTTATTGAAAGTAAAATACATTATAAACTAGCTTTTAAAACGTAATAATTAGTAGCAGTAGGTATTTAAGATACCACTATTTTTTTAAGTACTGGAAGATGCCATTGTCGATTGTGCTGTAAGAACTGTACGCAGTCTAAACCTTGATGAAAGCATCTTGATCTTTGTGGCTGATAGAGCACAAGAGCTTTTGCGCGAAACGTAGGTATTAGTCAACAGAAAGCTTGGATAAACAAAAATCGCCTACAACACTTTCATTCTAAGCAAATAAAAGCTTTGAATTTGGAAGACTATCTTCTACACCTTTACTTCTGTCAGGGGTTTTGCAGCAATGTGCATTGTAGCCGAACTTCGCAGCTCATGTTTTTATAAAATTAACACTTCAGGTTTCAAAAATGATTGGATTCCCATTTAGTTACCATTGAAACGCACCTCCTACTTCAGAAAAAAAATTTTTGTGATATAAATTTTTTCCTATGCTGTTACTGTCCAAAATTCATTAAAGTCATTATTTCTAGCAATGGAAACTCCATTCTGTAGTGTTTTCTTCATTTTTTTTAATTGCTATTAATATTATTATTTAATTTAAAAAGCTTAATAATAATTATATATACATGTAAACTTTTTTTTCTTATTTTGCTCTTTCGTACGACCTTGGCCACTTACAGCTTTATAATATTCTATGTGTTTATCCTTTAACAATGTCTTCTACCAAGATAGGAGTTATAGGCCCCTACGAGGACAAGGCACTCCGTCAACCCAAGACTGACTGACTGTCCAAAATTCACATATCAGATAAAATATGTACACTTTTAGAACATTTATTGAATAACACACCTTGCACAAACATGCAAACATAAAGTATTAATTAAACAATGTATTCAGGATAGATTCCAAGAAATAAAAATATTATATATATATGAATTTTTAAAGTCATTTCAAAGAGAATTCCGATTGATTTTGTTTTGGTAGAATGGCCTGGTCTTATTCTCCATGAAGTTTTCTATTCTAAAAGAATATTTTATGCCTAATTCATTTTTTTCGATTTCATCCCTAATTAATTTTTATAGCTGAATAAATATTTCGGTTCTGAGTCGTGCATAATTCTCGAGAAGCACATGTACAAGGAAAATAATATAAAAAATTTCTGACAAAATTAAAAATTTATAAAATAAAAATATGATTTTTCATAAAGTGAGACAAAAAATATAAAAATGATAGTTGTTTATAATGTTTGACTATTTAATTGGCCTATACCTACAAGTACAAATTTGTTTCAATTTTGCAAACATGTATAAACATAATGTTCAGCATCAAATCTAGGAACAGATGGCGCTATTGTCACTTTTATTAAACAAGTTTAAAAAGAAATATGAGATTTGATTATGTGTGCTATTTGAACTTTGTGTAATGACGTCGTTACAAATAATATATTTATTATTGTAGATCCCATGATTTTTTTTCACTCTAATAAAAAAGGTCTATTATTATTATTTTTCCCTTTCTTCTCACAATTTTTGATTTTACATGATTGCACTAAATTTATTATTTGATAAGTAATATTAAGTATCTCTCCCATTCTTAAAATAGTTGAAAATTATTTGGTCTTATTAGCATCATCTTACCAAGTGATTTTGACAGCAAATTCGAATAAAAAAATTGAAATTCACGATTTTTATTTTACCAAACTTCAACATAAAATTGTGTGGCACTTGTTCAAATCTTGTAACATAATGAGTAATTAGATACGTTTAAGAGTATTCGTTAAATTCAGCACTGATTTTACATTGAAGTCATATATTATTTTCTTTTTTTGGAAATAATTCTAAGTAAGTTCTTTTGTAAAAAAAATTTCTTTTTGTTTTCAGGAGTTTTATTTGTAATTTAGATAAAGTCGAGGTTTGCAAATATAAGCCTGTTTTTTAGGTAAATCAAGTAGTGCACTCACAATTTAAAAAATTATATGCAATTTCTTTTCTCAATATGGTTTAAATTACTATATTTGGAAATTATCTGAATTATGCAATGCATACTTTAAGTAAAGTCAATTAATTGAATGCCATTATGATTTGAATAACTCTGCCATTTGCAGTAGACATGTTATAAGTTGTATTAAAAAAAATTATTGAGTAAGTTCCAAAATAAATGAGGACCAATTGCTAGGGCACTAAACATGGTCGATTTTACTGTATTTCGAATATTTTTTTTACTCCATCTTAGCATAAGAAATGATATTTTGCCAAAATTTTCATTTTTGGATTGAGAGAGAGACTGTGAAGATTTCTTTGAATTTTTATCGTGTATATTAGTCATGTATCTGGAGAAGAAAAGTAGCAGTCAAATTAGAGACTTCATTTAATGTATTCTGTAACTAAAGTGATTCTTCTCTGTCTTTAATATTTCCGTCCTCAAACAGTACATTCATATAAAATGTTACAAAATTTTACTTATTTAATTAATCAATAATTGTGATAAGATAAAAGTGGAACAATGTTAATGATTATTATTTATGCTTTAATGAAGGAGAATACTTCTAATCTTTCTTCACGTTAGGATTAAGCAGAATATTTTAATGAATTGTTTAGATTTCATTTTGTAACAGTTTCGGCTAAACAAAACTAACTAGTTTGAAAGTAAGTACTGCTTATACATTTTGAACAGAAAGAATAACATTTTTACATTAAAAAAAATATTGTAAAATTCAAATGTTACCTCCAAATTCAAAAGTACAAATTTTCAATTAATGTGTCTTGCGTTAGTATAAATCTCCCCATTTAGATTCACCTCACACTAAACCTATATATCAACAAAAAATTTTAATTTTTATAATTTTCTATTTCAATCACTTGTTAACAGTAAAACAAAAAAAAAATAGAAATGTTTAGGGAAAAGTACTTTGATATCATTTCATAAGTGGATAAATTATTTCTTTAAACTTCATTACTCTTTTTTTTCCTGTGTGATTTTACAATCAATTAAGTCTACCAGGTAAATATAAACAAAATAAGTATCTTTTTTACTATAATTTCAACTTGAACAATTAAGTATGAGAAAAATATATTATTCTACTGAGAAGTCCAGTAAAACTTTTGAGTATGGAAAAAAAGAACATGATACATTGTTATAAAAGTTTTATTTATTTACGAATACTCTACAATTACAAATAATCATCAATGTGATTGCTTTTGTGCCATGCATATGATAATTCAATATGTTAAACTATACTATACTAACCTGGTACATATTTAACCTGTTTAAATTTTGATGAGTGTTCAATGATTAATATCTCAACTTGAGGGGGGAAAGTACCTTGAGACAGGATTAGGATTTAGGAGAGTTGGGGTTTTACAAACTGATATAAAAACTCTCCTTTACCATTAGATAAAAATGCATATTTTCTATCAAAATTACTCTTAGTGATATAAGGCCTCGGCAATCTTTCTGCGAGACAATAACTCAAAATTAACTGCTAAACACACAAAACCATCTAAGCTCTTGCAAATAATAGAATTTTCAAGAGAGATACTAGTACTTTTAAGTAGCTAAAAAAAAAATCCAAGATAAATAGCTTTAACATAATAAAATCAACAAATGTGTTATTTTATAAAAGGCATCTAATAAACAAACTATTTAAGTAGAAATCCTTAAATTGTAAAACATAGTATAAATAACTCTAAATTGAGAAGTCCTATTTATATGCAATTAAATAACTAAGGGAGAAGAGTTATGTAAAACTCTCATTTTAAGTACATGATCTGACAAGGATAGTAAAGATTTTAGAATCTTAATAGAGACAAATTTTGATGTTCGAAAAAGCTTTCACACCAAGTCAAAACTTCACCATATTCCTCATAAAGAAAAACAAACAATTTTTTTAAAATTAGTCGTTATGTTGGGATAAGACACTATAGCAAAACTTTTTTCATCTAAGCTCTAAAGCACTTTTAAATAAGTAGTGCTGATAACAGTACAAACACAACAAACAAAACGATAGGAAATACACATCAAAATAAAGCACAATTAAAAAAAAAGTCAAATAGTAAAAATTCTTTCTATATTTGTATATCTTCAGTTCTGAACATTTAATCAGAGGCTATAAAATTCAAATAATTCAACAGAAATAATTTTAATTTTGTAACAAAAGAAACTATTTAGTAAGCAAGAAGTTATAACTTAATAATATAAGATTAATTAGAAATCCATGCCCCTGTAAGATTAATGAGAAATCCATGCCCATGTAAATGCTAGCTCAGATCAAAATCAAACTATAAACATAAGTTTAAAGTGGTCCATTTCTCCTATTCCATTTTTTTTTCTAGCTTAAATTAAAATGTCAATTAACACTAAAATATTTTATAAGAATCTTTGTAAAGATTGCAAGTACTCAAGAATATACCAAGACTACTAATAACTTTTTTTTAAACAAAACTAAAACATTTTACTCATCACAGAGTAATAGAATATTGAAGTGTAAACACAATTTTGCATTAAAAAGTTCATTAAGGTTTTTATTTGACATTAAATTATTTAAAAACTTCTGTTTTTTGTTAAATTTTTTACTGAAGGAAAGCGATATTTAGTATCAATTTTGAAAGAAAATAAATCATACAAGAATTTTTAGGTTGAAACTAGTAGCTATTGGTAGATTTGTTTGTTCCGATTATGTAACAATGAGATTCTGAAGGAGATAATGAAACAGTGACTAGTAAATTTTATGTATTTACCTATTGAAATTGGCCTGTTATTTTCTAGTTGTCACCAGTTCTAATTATTTAAAAATAGATCTTTATAATTTAAAACCCTCCGGAACATAATTGCTCATCTTTCCCAGGTCATATAGATAATAAATGAATAAAATTTATAACATACATTTACAGCAAATTTCATGCGATTCTAAGAAATTTTCCACTTATAATCTGAATAATTGCTTTGTTTAAAATGTTTGATTTTTTTTTTTATTAGCAATTGTTATTTATATCCTAGTTATCAATTATATTAGGAAACCAAAAATTGAATAGCTGAGTTACAATAAACATTCAATTGTCAGGAAATTGAATGCAGTTGTGGCTGTTGATAAGGAAAGATTTGTTTGATTATCCATCATAAAACAGAATACAATCAGGGCAAATTACAATCAAATTAAAAAAATAAAAGCTTTGAATCATTTTCACATATCTTCAGGTATCCGACAGGGTCTACGGAATCTTGGATCAGGAGAGTAAAGTTTACTTTGATTAAATTTAATTCACACTACCAATCACTCATAGATAAATAAATTGTGTGTCCAAGAATACTTCTACTTATATAATATAGAGGATTTTTTTAAATATAAGTAGAACCAAAGAATTAGATTCTTGAAAATGTTATATTTCTTTGACTAATATTAGAACAAAAGAATTTTCAGGCAGTGAAACAATAATTATCCTCCGAATTTATGAGATTGTTTTTTGTGTAACAGCCGAATCAATTGTGCCATTTTTTATAAAATCTAAATTTTGAGAAGTTTGAAAATGGAGCTTCATTTGTTAATTTACTGTAAGTATAAACAATTTTTTTAATGGTACATAAATCCAGAAAAACATTTTGAAAGGACTATCTTTGTTGGTTGGCAATGTGTATACAACATCATAGATTGACTAGATTTAAATTTGCAAGATTTATACATAAAAGATAATATAAGCTCTTAAAAAAGTTATTTTGGTACAAGATAAATAATAATTGGCACATTCTTAAAAAACAAATATAAATAAACTAACTAATGATTGATTACATATAAGCTTTAAAGAAATAAATTCTGTATTGATATGGCAGGTAAACAAAGAGATTTTGCCTCTGTATATTATTTTTCAACAATAAACATTTAGAATATACAAAAAATATATTTAGCATAAGTGGCAAGCACATTTTACAGCTCCACCTATCATCAAGGTGATATTCCTCCATAAATAAAAACCTAAAATGCTATTCATAATAATGATTAAATGCTCACTCAAGACAAAACAATTTTTGCATTGTACAGATCTAAAAGTATCTAAGTACATGGATTTATACTTTCCGGAAACCTAACATCATTGCATCCATATCCATGTTCCCTTACAGGAATTCGGAAAACTCGCCCACTAGGCATGCAGACACACAATTTGAACCAACGAGGAGCACCATCTTGAGTTTCTGCAGCAAAGGGTAATTTTTGTGCCGATACCATTACACCATCCGCTCCATCAAGGATAATGCTTTGATTCTATAAATATAAAAGGCCAAATTTTATTTTTCTCTATAATAAATTTTGACTTTTCATTCAAACAATTACTTCAAAAGGGTTAACTTTTGTAAAATTTCATTTTTATTTAAAAAGTAATTTCTTTAAAATATATTATGTAAGAATATATTTCAATCTATTACAAATATAATCTATTGAATGCTTTTTCCAGAAATGATGAAAAAAGAAATTACATTAAATAAAAATAAATATGCAATTTTTGAAAACCTAAACAATATTTCCTTCCAAGTTGTTCATTTATACATATTTATATGAATTTTCCTTATGAAGACATTCCTTATGATATACTGTTCGCAATTAATTTTCAAACATTATATTATATATAAAATTTATTGTAGTCATCAACACAAAAACCATTTAAAATATTATGATTTCAAAAAAATATTAAAAGCTTTTAAGCAAAACCATCATAATTTTCTGTGGTGGCTTAATTATCTCTTCACATTTAAGCAACTTTTGTGGGCAAAAGTTCCATCCATTCATCTTTCACTTACCTGTACTGAAAGTCAAACATTTCACATTTCTCTCCCACCCAAAAAACATGGTAAAAGTTGCTGTGATCTGATCAACTTTTACCATGTTTTTTTGGGGGGAAAAAAAATTCAAACAGAAACATGAAATTTTTAGTTTTGCCTGTTTAATGACATAGCAGTTTGGTTTATTCATCAATTTAAAAGAGAAATATCAAGAATTAATGATCTATTTGTGATCACTACAAAAAATAGTTTTAATGGATGGGGTAAATGTTGTAGTTTCTCTCCCCCCCCCCCCCGAAGGAAAAACTTTATTTCAGAAATATTGGTCTATTTTTTTCTTTCTTGGACAAAGAGAAGCTGTTTGAATAATACCTAGATATAATGCATTTTCATGTAAATAGAATTTATTTAATTGTAATATTATAAATAATTAATTTTCAGTTTGTGCTTAATATGACCGATTAAATACAGTATAAACAAACTTTTAGATAGATTTATACAGTTGAACTTGCATGCATAGTTCAACCCAGTCTTGATATGCACATTGTAACAACTTATGTATGAGTGATTTTAATATATTTCATGCGTGTGAGACTGATATGGTGAGACAGTTAAAGAAAAAAATGTGAATTTTTCTTTTGTTATTTACTAAAGTTCTTATTTCCAACCTAATGCTTCTGAATTGGATGCTAGAATGATCAGACCTGAAGACTATTTTTTCATCAATTTTAATTGAGCATAATATACCAGTTTCAGATTAGATTGGAAAACTTTGAAATTGCTCAAAAGTATACAGAAATTTTAATTGAAATTACTGCCGAAAAGCAACTTACATTGACTAAATACTTAAAAAATATTTCTTTTTCTATAACTATTGATGGAATTAATAATTGATTCAAAACAATAACCAAAAGTTTAACTGTATCTTCATCATAATATGTTACAAGTTCAGAGTTGTTTTTTAGCATTTTCTACTATTACAGATGGTCGTACTGGCGCAAACATTACTACAGGATCTTCATATACCTTTTGATAAATGCATCTGTAATGCTAGGGGCAAAAAAATGGTGTTCAGAATTAAAAGCCATTTAATGTAAGTGGCTGCCCTTGCCATCTTTAAATTTGGCAACACAGGAATCTACTTTTTTGTGAATTTCTCAGTATATTAGCAGCCATCAACATATTTTAAGAGAAAAGAAAAATTAGCAGCATTTCTTAACTTTATGGTTTTCTCACGGGCATTGCTTGCAGATGGGAACATTAATATTTCTTATTTCACTAATGAAAAAGCTTTACGTTTGCCATTAAGGTTACAATTGAATAAAACTTTAAAATCACAAACTTGCTCATTTGATATCTATACAAGTTGTAATTATCTAACCATCAAAGAACCAAGAGGCACTTAAAGGAAAGCGGTCTCTTTTTTTTTTTTTAATATTAAAACAATAATCTTCAAAAAATGAAACCTGCTGCAGTTCCTTAGGGGGAAAAAAACTTTTTTCTTTTTTCAGTTTCAAATAAAGTGTACTATGCTTTGGTTTTGTTTAGCTCTTATAAATTAGGGAAAAAAAATGTATTTTTGAAATCTAGCTTTCTCCTTATTCACTGTTTAAAGAAAATTTTGAATGATTTCAAAAATATAATCTTACTTTTTACATAAAGAAAAGGGAAATGAATAGGATTCCAGAATTTGAAGCAAAACTATATAGCATAAACTTTATGTTCTGAAAAAAAACTAAGGAATTTTATTCACAAGGATGAAAGTATTGCACAGCTATTTCTATTTACATTATGAAATGTTTTTTTCTGAATGATGAAGTATTTTGAAAATACGGAAGTTTTTACCTTAGTAAAAATATCATCAAAGTCGTTTCGTGTAACTAGATATTTTGTCAGCAAAGTTGTCCTCTTTGCTTATTAATGTTGAAGATGATAATTGGTATAAACTAGAAAATGAATTCAACAATCTTCTGATGAACAAATTTCTCTTCTGTATGGCATTTGTAGTGTTGAAGGAATTCCATATAATATGAAATGTGAGGGTTTTTTGTAATGTAAAAAATTTAGAAATGAATAAAATTTAGTTTTGCTCATCAATGTCTGATGAAACTTTGGAAAAATTATTAATTGTAAAAAAAACCAGACTTTGTTATGAAACAAAATTATTGAAGTAGTTTTACAGAATTCTTGCTTCTCTCATCCTTCAGTTTTATTTATATAGAACAATAATGTTATTTCAGTATATCAATTTTTATTTTTAAAATTTGTTATGCAAGATAAGTGGTATTTATTATCTAGATATGTTACTTTTGTTTAGTGCTTCAAGATGTATTAGCAAAAAAAAAAAAAAAAAAATTAAAATTTTTTTTTTAAATAAATATTTTAATTTTTTTTTTATTTTAAAAATATATTAAAAAAAAAAAAAAAAAAAATTGTTAAGTTCTCATCTGCAAGAAAAATTATACTAGTTAATTGATAATAGATTATACATCAATTAACAAACATAATTTATTGAAGATCTCCAACTATGGTGCGTTACATATATTCAGGACATAAAAGTTGTTTGAAGCAATCAGAATAAATAATTATTTATATTTACCATTTTTATAAGATAGGTGTTAATATTTTAACGTTTCATTATTTAGTTTTACACATCTATAAGTCCTTGTTCTCAAACCATGACATCAACATATTAGTTGCATCATAATTTTTCTTAAACTTCCTAAGAACTAACTTGCATATAAGCATATAATGTTTTGAAATGCCAAAAAGATCTTTATCATAAAATTTGTGGTTTCATTTTTTTTAGTTCGATACATTATTAAAGTCTACAACTGTGAAAAGTCCATACATAAGAATAATAAATATCACATATTATTTAAATACTTTTAATTTTAATGTAATTCATTCAATTCTAATATATTACACCAATATATAATAGACAAAATTAAAGTTCAAACAAATTTTTAGAAATTACTTCTAAATACATAACTTACCACACTCTTCAAATATAAATCTAAACCAGTAATCCAAACTATTTCTTTTCCAGCCATATTAAGCCCTTCATTTCCTTTTAGCATTATCTGATATGGAGATGAAATTTCAAGAGACTCATTTTTTTTGCTGGCTATCTACAAATAGAACATATTACATTAAACACCATAAATCCTGAACAGATATAATAAATTTAATCTAAAGGTTTTTTTTTAGAAAATTTTTCATGATATGTGTATTGAAGTGCTTATCCTTTTTATATATGACAGAGATAAAATCACAGATTTAATGTTACCTCTTTGAAATATTACCTAAACTTATTTTGAAAGATGAATATTTAACATTTTCCCTATGAAAACAAACTCCTAAAATACTTAGCAACTGAGGATTAATAATCTAATTTTTATCACTTTTTGTGTAAAAAGAAGAAAAGTTGAAGGAGTCTTAAAAGTCCTTCATATGATTTCTTCAGTATAAGGATGGGTTAGAAGAAATTTAACAAGTTATTTTGTGAAAGTTGGTTTTTTTATAAACTTAAGAGTGAGGAAATACAAAAAGATTTTAATAAGAGGGAAGAATGGTTCCACACCTCAAGACTTCAGATGATTGCCCAGCTTGCTACAGAAACATTGTGACATCAGAGATTATGACTCTATATTTCGGTAAACACAGGTTCAGATGTTGATGAAAGATATAAAATTCCCCTTCAACAAAAGCCTTTTAAGCTTTGAAAATATAGAAGGTTAAAAAACACAAATGCTTTGACAATGCAATTTGCAATATAGCTGATGTATACAAAGTAAAATAACTAATTTTTTAAAGCATAGTTTTTAAAACTGATCTCCGAGTTCCCTCTTAGCTAGATTCTACATTTATTTATAAACAAGTTTTGTAAAAACATTACTGAACTGTATAGGTTTTTATTTTCATTCTTTCTAGAAATTATCCATAGGAAATGTTTTCTAAATATAAAAAGATTATATACAAAACAGTATGGTTGTAGAATATTATAATATTAATAAAAGAAAATTACTCTGGAAATATGAGCTTCCTTCACACTCAAATGTGAAACACCAGTAGGTAATTTGAAATCTTTGTATTCAGTTGAAAAAATACTTTTCCCAGATGTTGGACTTTGAAGAAGAAATTCATCAATGCCAGAAATTACAGTGTGATCATGGTGTATTTCCATACTAGGACCATATTTCCCAAAATTCAGCCCGGAAGTTGTGCGAAAAATAATCTGTGCAAGAAAAATATACTAAAGTAAACAGTTATGTTCCCAGAAAGTGAAGAGAAATTTTAATATATTTTTACATATTATTTTATAAGGTAAATGAAACAATTCATATGTAACAAGAACATACATCTATTAAGTTACTAATTTATTTACCAACTTTAAAAAACATTAAGTATCAGGATTAGTTAAATTTTATTATTACTGTTGATATTCTTAAATAAGTAATAATAATCATTTACAGGATTCAAGCCTAAATATAAAAATACTAAATTACCTAAATTAAAAACTTTGATGCAATTCTTATAAAAATTCAGTTTGACATTATAATTTTGTTGAAATTTTTTTCAATTTTTCTGTATGAAAAAGTTGAGACAGGGAATAAATAATTTATCTATGAGTAAATGAATGACTTAAGGAAAAATAAAAGAAAATTCAAGGGAAATAAATTATGCCATCTCTCCCACATCATAATCAAATTATGTAAGCATATTATTCAGAAAGAGCTAAGTATTGTTAGGGTCACTTTTTAATTGGATAATACATAATCAATTGATCATCATTTTATGATCAACATTTAAGTTAGGAAACATTTTATCAATAGGACAGAAAGGGCATTTTTTAAAAATTACATCAAGGATTGGGTTGTATTGACCATTTCCCTGTGAGCTGCAGACGAACGCTGTTATTCATTTAACACTACCCAGGGGGCCCTTCTAGTTTGAAGATATGATAAGGTTTAAAGTGGATTCCGAACCACTACAAACATTCATGGCACCGCTCTGACTCGAACCCGAAAGCTGTGGTACCCGCCCATCAGACACCTTAAAAATTTTAAAGTATCAAATGATATACGAGTTTTGATTGAGTAAGAAAAAAAAAATGCTTATATGTTTACAATAAGTAATTTCCCTTTGTATAAGCAAAATGGTGTTTTATAGTTTCAAAATTAAATCTAAACTATATGTATCTAATTTTAGAAAAAATTCAATGTAGCACACACAAAAAAACAATATGCCTTGTCTAAGGAGATTGAAAAATAATTACATATACATAAATAAATGTCATAAATATGTTTTTAAATATTATTTAACTAATCTTATTTTTGGGAATTTCAATATTTCTAGATATAACATTGTTGTAGATTTTCTGTAGGAAAAAAAAAATGTACTTAATTTTTTAAGTTCAAGTAATAAACGGGAAATAAAGAATTGCTATAATCCTTTAAATGACAGATGCTAATGTTTAAATTATTATTAAAAATAAAATTATTTTTAAATTTGGATATTACTTAACAAGATAATAAACAAAAAAGGGACGAATAAAACATACTAGTTGTAGAGAAAAGGTTTAAAATTGTTTAGAAATTTAAAAAAATTATGCTTGGTGGCGAATAATTTACAAATGTAAAATATTAATAAAATTTAGAATTAATTTAAATTTAATACGTTTATTAGAAACATTTAGTAATATATGTTCACAAGCAAATTATTTATCCTATTTGTTCTTATGAAGAACAATAGATGGCGCCGCAATATCGCCTCGAAATGTTTAAAAAGAATTTTTTCCCTATGACAAATGTTATTGACATAATAAATCTTATCACAAAAATGTCTTGAAGCAGAACTCTTATAACATTGGTAAATTCTTATTCATAATAGGCTATTTTTCTGGGTTACTAAATCAAACTAAAGGAAATAGCTCATTTTTGGCGCAGAAATACGAAATTTGCCGTTTTTGTAGTAGAATGTAGCAAGGCATGAATTTTGGAGCAGTTCGGTGTAATTGGCGCAAATTTTCCACCCCTGAAAAATACATTAATTTGTTTTCTTTTAAATTGTCCTCTTTTACTTTCCTAAAATTTAGTCTCACTTATCAGGTTTCTCAATTTAAAATACCATCCAATTAAAGATGTGTTATAATGTTGAAGAAACAAACTTTTCTATTCAAATTATATTATATACTTACAAAATATATATATTAAACCAAAATACATTTAAAAATATTACCAATATAGTTTTATAAAAAAAGTATTCCCAGAGAAAATTTTTAAGTGGAACTTTTTATTAATGTCATTTTAATCCCTCCCTCCCATACCAGTTGATTAACATAGGCTCCAAATGGTTTTTCAGATTTCTCATAAGTCACAGAATTTTTTACCTCCAGTTTTCTACATATGTGTGAAATTCGGTTTACATTTAAAAAGAAGTAACTTAAAAGATACTGCATTTACCATGAACTAATTGTAAAAAATTAAAAGCTCTCTTTTATTGAGAAGGTTTTATTTCAAACAATATATATACCAAATTATTTTTTCACAAAAACTTAAGAATTTTAATGAATAATTCTTTTAATAACAACAAAAGCTAAACTTACAAACATATAATAGTCTTAATTCAACACACTTGAAGGGAAAAAAATTGATAATATGTCACAGATAAAAGCATTGTGTATTTACCAAAAGTGACAAACGAAAAAGTATTAATTTTGAAAAAATAATTAACTGCATGAATGTTTTATTTCGGATTAATATTTAAAGATAACTTATATGTCCTAGGATCATTAAGTATCTTTGTGAGTGAAAACCAAAAGAATTTTGCCATTTTATTATCATAGTTCTTTTTCATTATTTTATATTTATAACTAATACAATAATTTACAATAGAAAAGTTATATTATTGGTAAGCAATATATTTCTATAAAAAACTATATATTATTCAATCTAATGAAAACAAAAGGTTTTCTATAGAAACATCTGTTTTCTTATAAGTGAAAAGTTTAACTTGATAGACGAAAATATCAATATACAAATAACCTAATTACAACCCTACATTAAGATTCTTTTAGTAATACTGTATTAGTGTATGAAATATCAAGAACAAAATAAGAAATTTTCTTTTCCAAGTCAATTAAGCTTTCATCTTTCAATCACCCACAACTCAATAGAATACATTAATGAAAATTAAGTAAAAAAAAATGATGAAACAAAAAATAGGAGAATTACCGGTTGATTATCTCCAATGATTGGTAAATCACTTCCTATAAATCCACCAATAACTCCAGAATCAGGAATGACAGTTCCCATATCAGCATGACTGAGAAATCTCAACAATTTTCCACCAGTAATAAATTCCATACTCTCCATTCCATAGCCAATACGTAAGACGCTTAATAATACAACAATTACCTAGAAAAAAGAATAAACATCTAAATCTGCAAATAAAAACTTGTTTTCTTTAAAAAACTGTAGAGAATAAGGCAAAAGAAATATATATATATGAAATCTTTCATAAGTGTTTTTCTTTTTGATAAAATAATAACAACCAACCAATTTTAACTCTTCTAGTAACACAGTTTAATAATCAAACTTCTATGATTTCAGACAAAATTCAAACTGAATATACATTATTTCAAGAATTATGAGACTCGTAGACATTATTGTAAAATTCATTACTCCATTTGCTCATATTTAATATTGAGTGAAAAAGAGAAAAATTATTAAGAGAGAAAATTTTGTAATTCATTGAAAAAAGTTATTTTAAAGGTAAAAAAAAACCAAACTGATATTAAGTGAAGACATTGGGTGTTTATGATAATTGAACCTACCTACATGGCTGACATTTCATCTAACACACCTACAACACCCTTTGTTAGATTATAAAAGGTTATACTTTCAGGGCTTCTGGGATATTTAGAAGCATCAATGGCTCCATCATTACACATGATTAATTAAAGAACCACATAACTATTTTTCCTTGGCATGTAAAACTAATGTCATATTCTTGTTAAAACAGAATTATGAATACACTTCACATCCTTTCCATATGTAAACTATTTTGATAGTTTTAAGATAATTTTTTTTTTCTGAAGGTACTAAGCTTATTTAAAGGTACTATTAATCCACTAATTATCTGAAGGTACTATAACAGATCAACCAGTTTTCAATAGTAATGTTGTGCCCCAAATTCAAAATAGATTACGCTAATCTCTTGACAACTTTATTGACTATTTTAAATTTTAATAGATCTTCTGGTTGAGTTCCAGCATAAATATATGAGATTCCAAGAGTAAAACATTCTTAAATTAACCAAGGCATGGATTTTAATAGCATAGTTTGCTGGTTTATTTGAGATATATTGCTAAAATGAACATCCTCCTCTAAATGCTTCTAATTATTTGCTTAACATAACATATTCTCTAAGATGGCAACAAATTGAAAAACGTACACACACGTTTGACACATAAATTGCATATAGAAGCAAATTTGTCCAATTCTCTTCCAGTAACATAATCTTTTATATCATATCTTAAATATTTTATAAAAAATAAAAAATTTTTAAAGGCATGGTTCAATGAAAATATCAAACACAGTGCCATAAATGACCTAAAGTTTATGAACTTTTAGGTGGGAAGATTTGTGAATTCTTGTTAAATAAAATACACCGATGAATGCTTGCATTTCTGAAATATTTGTAAGACAAACATCTATTTCTGATTGCAAATTTGAGGTAATATATTTAATATAAATCCTCACTCCACAGTAACTGATGTTATTTTTTCAACATGAAGCTCTAATGAATCCAGAGATAAAGACAGAAATTTTGTATTATCCACATTTCCAGGCAATTTCATCCCAATGTTATGAGTACAAATTCTTGTATATTGCTTTGATTCAATTTCATTCCCTTTTGTTTCAACTTTCTTAAGGTAATGACTACCAGATTCATTGAATGAATCTAATTCTTCTTCAGAATTCAATAAATGGTCACTTAATTTTATATTGATAATTTCTTTCTCTTCAATTGAATTCTCATCTTCAGCTAACAGAATATCTAACCACTATGTTTCAACAACATATTAAGTAATGAATCTTTCAACCATTTCTGGATTCAATGTTCTAAAACGATAAAAAGTGTGTGTCAGTCCCAGATGACATAAACAAATTTTTTGAGAAAAATTCCTAAAACACCTGTGCTATGAATGTTGACATTGAAAGCGATACTTTATAACTGGACCATTCTAATTGAAGAGGTGACCTCTCTCCTTGATTAAAAACAGATGAAATTGAAAAAAGCGACAAGATATGATAAGCAATGATAGAAAATTTTTTTATATAGATAAAACGATACTCTCATTTTACAATAGCCTTGACGAAATTGTTTGAGTGACATTATTGATATGGATCATTTATTAAGAATTTATGTACAAATTGCAAGAATAAATAAACCAATTTATTATTTCTTTACACGTATAATTGATTGAAATTTAGCTTACTCTCTTACTATAAATGTGAAAGCATTATGTGATCTTACAAATAACAAAAACATGAATTTTGTGAAATATCACTCAACGTGTTAGAATTTTTATTTTAACATTATGTAAAATCTCAGATGTTCTATTTTATGAATTGCAAAAGAAGCAAAACTACTTTAAAATTTTTTCATTCAAAAGAATTCTTTTCACTCATTGGTAATTTAAACAATATAAACATAATTATGCACACTTTCCATTGATATACATAAAAGCTCAATTCAAAACCTGAGAAACAATGTGGAATTGAAAGGGGGATGAGCACAATAAATCTATAGCTCCAAATTCCAGGAGTATGATGTCGCCCCCCCCCCCCCAAACTGCCCTAGGTGAATTTTTCTAAATTATGGCAGATGCACTTTATGTAACGTTAATCTGAAATATATGTGCTGATGTTGGGTCAAAGTCCAAATACGAAAATTAAATGTAATGGGTTTTATGTCATGTAAATGTATATGTTTGTACTGCTCAAGGGAAAAAAAATTATTAATAAAGATTAACATTTACTTTAAACATTAAAATCATTTACTTTAATCATTTGTATTATCCAAAAAATGTACTTGTTTAAATAATACTTTCATATGTTACACTTTTTATAGGTTTTGTTAAAAATATATAAAATATGAATATGCCTTAAGAAATACTTACGGCTAAATTTATAAGAGCAATGGCAAAGAGTAATACTACCAGAGAGTAAAATAACATTCCTTTTCTTCCTCGCAAACCAGTCTTATGCAAATAAATCTCTGATATTGGCGCATATCCAGCATGAATGGTAACATGCTGCTTATTTAATTGCGTTTTTAAAAGAGCCTTTTCCCTCATAGACAGTGAATTAGCACCCTGTGAAAATAAGTAATAATTTTTGCAAAGTAGTTACAAAATGATTACATAATCAAAATTCTTACTTTCCGAGTTAAAAAAAAAAAATTAAAAAAAAAAAGCTCTAAGTAGTATTTAATTCATTATTCGATACATAGATATTATTCGATAGCTTAGAAATTAAAGAAACATAATTTCAATATGAATGCAAAAATATATGCATATTGCTAATACAGTTTTAGACAGGAAATTGGGGTGGGGCATATAGTGCATTTTTCAATGAATGAAGAATTTTCCAAAAGATTTTTTCTTTACCTCTCCTGCAGCCATAACGAATCAGATTATTTGTATATAAGCACACTTAAAGAAGACATTACGTTTACGTGAATGCATTAAAAGAAACTGCGTCCTAGTTCTGTTGATTTTCGTTAGGTAGCACTACGAACGCAAACAATACCAATGAAAGTGAAATTTATCTCGCATTAGATTAAATAAACTGATGAATAAACTATATGAAAATCTTTCAAGGCTCTGGTAGCTTTTTTTTAAATTATCGTCGACAAAAAAATAAATAAAATGAAATTTTGAATATCGTCAAAGAAAACTCGTTTTTGCTGAATTATTCTCAATTTTGGAAATACCGATCGAGGATAAAATGATTTCAAAAATTCTAGAACACTCTTAACCTAGAACCTCTTAAGGAAAAAAAAAAAAATGAATTTTAAGAAAGTAGATAATAGTAATCGTATAATTGAGAAAAAAAAAAAAAAAATGTAAAACATTGATGATGAAAACGTAACATGAAATTTATGATCAGTAAAACGCGCAGAACGATGGAGCAAAAAGCAGAAAAATATAATTCAAACAGCAAGGGAGTGTATATAAAAGAATAAAATCAATTGCAATAACCGAAGAACTCAAAAAGAGATAGGGAGAAAAAAACAACTTGAAGTACAGTGAATTAAATTATAACGATCAAAAGGCTTATTTATGAGTCAAGGTCAAAAGAGGAAAAAAGTGCGTTGCAGAAGAACGAACTATTACTCTCAGTTTGTTTAGGTAATAAATCTCAAAGAGAAGAGTATGCGTTGAAGTAAAAATCTAAAGAGCGGTTGGGGAAAAAAGGGCGGGGGATAAATCATTGGAATAAAAATTGGAAATGAATGCGAATTAATATTGGAAGAAATATTTGAATTTATTGAATTCAAGTAAAAAAATATAATAAGTGAACAGGAGATTATGGTGGTTTGAGGCTTCGATTTCATTTAGAAGTAGAGTTAGGATACTTGTATTTTCCATTCAATTGCGTAAATATAGTTTGTGCCTTGATGAGAGGGGTTTTGTGGGTAGTAATAGTATTGAAAAAATTTATAGAAAGTTTTGTAATAAAGTTGTCAATAGAATCAATTTTTAAATCTTGATGAATTGTAGAGTTGCGGACAAACCAGGCTGCACCAGTGATGATACGAAGAAGTTCGTTTTGAATAATTTGTACAGATTTTTTGTTACATTTTGCAGCTAGACCCTAGATTGGGGCAGCGTCCCATTATCCATGCCACATTTTTACCAAACACAATATGTTAATACCAATCACAACATGCTTCATTTAACATAAATATATATCCCAGTAATGATGTATTTTATTATCTCTCATGTAATTTACAAACTTAAAAATGGAGGTGAAAGGGCCTCGTAAGTGGAATAGCCTAGAGCCTCTTTTTATTTAAATCCGGACCTGAATATGTGCCACAGATGGAAGAGCATGACGGTGTAATTTCAAATTTAAACATGTTATCCTTCTGGAGCTGAATTCAGTGAAGAAGAAAAAGGAAGCCATGCACAAATAATTACAGGCAGCTCATTTTTAAGCGATACTACGTTAAATATTATGTTAACATCAAATTGTTCAGCCTTTTGGTAAATATGTAAATAAAGTCATTGTATAATACAGATAATAGGAAATGAACAGTTTTTTTTTTTTAATTTCTCTAGACACCAAAAATAGCCTTCTGTATGAATAAATATTTTTTTTTTTGCATATGCTTAAAGATTTTTTTATTTATATATAAAATAAATATGTATATATAAATAATTAGTATATCATATATAAATATATAATTTGTATTTCAGAAGAGCAACATATTTTACCGACGTTCTAATTTTTTTTACTAATACAATTCCAATACAGTATTTATTGTTTTATTTTTATATAAATAAAGATTAAAAATGTCCTTCCAAGAAATAGATAATTTATCTTCCATGAAAAAATATCAAGTATATTATAGAACTAACACGTCTTTCAAAGCACTCGATTAAATATTGTTTAAAATTCCACATTAAAAATATTCTCTCGTATATAAACTTTTTTTTACCGATTGCTTTTCTTAAACATTTTAAATACTAAATCACTTAATTCACCAAATTTTGTTATTATAATAACATGTTGTTAAGTATATATGTCAAAACTAATAAAATAAATACATCGCAAACAGTAAATTTCTCATAAACTTTCATACAAACTTGACAGCTGATGGCGGTTACGTAATGTTTATAGATAACGAATGTTTTGTTATATTTGCAAAGCCCTCAAAATGTTATTAAAACTTTCCCTTTTAATACATTGCTCTGTTCAAATATTTGTTCTTGAGCACACAAAGGCTCTAAAAATTTTCACGAATTACTATTGATAATTGCTTAGTAAGAGAGAGTTACAATTTCTGGATACCTTTAAATAAATCTTGATGCTTAACATTTACGAAGGAATAACAATATTCTAATTTCAAATAGTGAATTCATTAGTAGAGGTTTTTTCTTTTTTTAGAACGATTACGTTTTACAGATTATTATTTCCAAATTGTAATATTTTTAATAAACACAACACACTTCATGTATTTTTAAACTTACTTAATTGCTTTCCTCATATTTAATTCATATTTCAAGAAGTAGGGTGGTTCGATCGCATCTTCATTCCTTAAGAGAATTCCTGTAAATTATAAATTATCACGGTTTTAACGAAATTTTAATTAAGCACTATTTCACGTCTAAATATTTTTAAATTTAATAATTTAAAAATTGGTACTTTAATACTAAATCCATATAAGCTTAACCAAAGACACAAGTATTTATGACATTTTAAATTAGGCCGATATTAACATTTTTGTAACACATTCAAAAGAAATACATTTTGCAGTTATGCATATTTTCTGGATAAAATCATTAATTTTTCATATCCACTGTAAATCATTGCTCAGTATTGTAAAAAAAAAAGATTTAATATATACATTCGTTCCTAATTATATTTCTTATAATAATCAAAACATGGAATAATTTGATATTATTTCATCTTAAACACTGCTTTTTAAAACACTCTTAGCGGTTATCATGGTAAGTTGAACAAAAAATCTACCTTTCAAACATCAATAAGAGGATTCCCGTACATTCCATGACATACTAACAGCGTTTGGGTTACTCTGAAACATTAAAAAATCTATTGTATCTCATGCCTTTCCTAAAATGGAATTTGCTTACAAAATGAACTCATAAAAATCTACGATGCAACAATATTTAACCAAGAATTACATATAAAAAAATATTAATTTTTTTTTGTAAATTTAATGAGATAGTAAGTGAATCAAATCATTATGCATGCTAAATATATATGCAAATTGAATTAATACATTTCACTATTTCCTTATTTTATTACGACTTATTAATTTTAAAGATCTCTACGAATTTTGAAGATGGAAAAATCTTTTTACAAAGCCAACTACCTACTACTTTAAATTATAAACACATAATTACGACTATATATATTTGGGGCAATTATAGAATGGTTATATTATATAAGATGGTTATACGACTATGACCAGGTAATCACCATTAACTGGTGATGGACGTATCACCATTTTAATTTTTTTTAAGAGTGAAAAATGAATTAAAATTAAAAACATTTTACAATTTTACATATTCGATAAAGTTTTTATTTAATTTATTTTGACCTGTTCTTTACAATATGTTATTACAATAATAAATTTCTTCAATTAAGCGATTTTACTTCTAAAATTTGTAACAAAGAGCTATTAGTTGCACTAAACTTAAAAGAGAGAATTTTTAAAAGCAGAATTTTCTTTTAATATTACTTTGAGTGCAATGATAATGAAACAAATACTTTGTCTACAACAAATTTAAAACTGAATAATATTTTGCGATACATAATTTGAGATTTTAAAAGTATATATGAAAACTTTTTTTTACAAATAAAAAAAAAGTCGCTTGGAAAGAATAAAAAATCAGTAATATACTGAAAACTGGTGTCCCGTTTATAGGGTACCATTATGCCAAAGAGACATTTTACCTCCTCATGATAAATAATATTTAAGTTCAATAATTAATGTGGCTGCATAATTTCTTAGTATGACTTAATATTAATAACTTATTAATTAAAAGAAGTTTTAGTTAGATTTAAAAGATTTGAAAAAATATTTTTTTTTTTATAAAATCGAAAGCACTGAATTTAAAATTAAAGAAAAATTTATGTTATATTTAAAAATTCGGTACTATTAAAACATGTTGCCATGCCATAAATAGATGTTACATGAATCTCTATATTAATTATAATTTTTGGTCGATTTAAAAAAAAAAATTGAAAAAAAACATTCATACTAAACTGATGTTATATCTATATCATTTAATTCCGTCCAATTATGTTATTTACAAGCATGATTGGCTAAGAACAAAAAAAAACAACAAAAAAAAAAACACGAGATTTGAACCCCCGTACAACTAGCCACACCCAGCGCCTTAACCGACTGAGCCACTCAGACTCATGTTACAATTCATATTCAAACTATATAAACAACATAAGGTATAGTAACAGGGTAATATCAACTGTTATTATTAAATCTTAAATAGTTTTTAATGCAAGCATACAATAAAGCACCGAAATGGGTTTTTTATATATAGCAAATCAAGGATTTTAAATAAAATACATACATATTTGAGCATTAGTTATATTTTTTTGTTAGTTTTAAATGTTCTCCACAGATGGGAGCACATGACGGTGTAATTGAAATAATAGTCACGTGATACTTCGAGAGCTGCATTCAATGAGATAAATGAAGGATGCTAAAATAATAACAAATACCTTATTTTGGATGATACTCTATTAAATAATTTGACGTTATGTAATATTTAACAATCAAAATGACACTAATATTTAGTTCATTCATTTTTAAATACATATTGCTTCTAGAGCACCAACTATAAAGATTTTTTGAATACAGTGTAGCGACACCTATTGATATAAAATGGAGTAAGAATTGAACGACTTCTACTTTCACTGTTAAAAAAAGGGAATTTTCCCGCTAGAATAAAAATAGAACGTAGTAAGCGTTCGAAGTAGAATAAACATGTCGTAATTGTAAAAATTGATTATCGTCTTTTATTTTGCCGTCTGAATTTTAATAACACTACGCAACCTTTACAATACCGCCACATACTTGGTGACCCGTGAATTGTTTGCAAACAGTGAATTATTTACAAAATGACTGAAAGTAATGAATCGGCGAAAAAAGATGAAGTAGCGCGGGTAAGTGTCAAAATACCTCCTTTTTGGGCAGAAAAACCAGAAATATGGTTCTTTCAAGTTGAAGCACAGTTTTCAATTTGTGGAATAACAGCCGAGGATACAAAATTCAACTACTTAGTTTCGCAATTAGAGTGATGTAGCGACACCTATTGATATAAAATGGAGTAAGAATTGAACGACTTCTTAGGGACATTTTACCTCAACATACGATATTATGTTAAATATTACACTAACATCAAATTATTTAAATTTTTGTCAATATGTAAATAGAGCTGTTATATAATTCAGATATTAGAGATCGAACATTTTTTGTTTTTTTAATTTCCATCGCCTTCAAAAGTAGCTTTCTGTATGCGCAAATATATTTGCATATTGAAAAAGTTTCAAAATATTTCAATCTTTCCTTATTTTTTTACTGTTTATTAATTTTATAGTATTAATTTTAAGGATATGAGATTTCATTTTTAAATACAAATCGCTTTCCTAGCACCAGCTACAATGTTCCTTTGCATTTGGTAAACTGATTTGAAACAATCTACCACTTTAAATTATAAACACATAATTAGTACTATATATATAATGGGCAAACATGGAATATACAATGATTATGTGCGTGTGACCTATTTAAAGGTCGCTCACATATAATCATTTTTGGTTTAAGAATCAAAAATAAATAAATAAAAATATTTTACAACTCTACATATCCGAGAATTTGGATAAACATATGAAATACATATCAAAATCTTTTTTTATTCATAAACATTGCTTACACTCCATCAACTGAATAGTTGGAATGAAGGATTACAAGAAACTTCAGATTTGTAATGTTTTTATTTTATTTACTGCCACATTCTTTGCAACATGTCATCACAATAATAGCCAACTGGTATACCGTTTATAGTATACTTTAAATTATGTGTAAAGAATATGTCAAAATAAATAAAACAAAACATTGCAAATATGAAGCTTCATGTAATCCTTCCATTGATAGAGTATAAGCAATGTTTATTAAATAAAAAAATAAAAAAGGTTTTGATATAGATTTCGTTAGTACATATGAACTCTCGGATATGTAGAATTGTACAAATGTTTTTAATTTTTAGTTTTATGTTTATTTTTTATTTTTAAAAAAAGGATAATTATATGAGCTTAACCTTTAAACTGGTCAAACACATATAATCATCTTATTTTCAATATTTGCTCGATGTATATATATAGTCCTAATTATGGGTTTATAATTTAGAGTGGTAGATTGCCATGAACCGCAGAGAGATTTCTCCACCTACGATTTCGTATATATTTTGTACTACACAAAAAAACTACACATTCTGCTAGTTTACATTTGGAACATTTCGTATATATTTTGCATATATAAAAGATTTGATTCAATGATTATCTCATTAAACTTTCAGCGATTTTAGTAGATTTTTTTAAGAGTTTTTTGTTATTTAAAACATGTTGAGTCGTAGTGTCTTATGAGTCCATCTTTTAATCTGATTTCATTTTAACCAGAGACATGAGATACAATAGATTTTATTGTTTGGTATTAAATACAAAACTTTTATTTTGATGAATGTTCTAATGTTTTTGAAGGCGTAGAAAATTCTATTTATAATGAAATTTAAAACTGACTATCATAGCAATCATTTTTTAACAAGAAGTTATTCTTAAAACAATTGTATTTCAATTAAGAAGTCTAAATGAATGAAGTAAAAACAAAGTAAACATAAAAAAATTAAAGTAATGTTTAATTCTATCTTTAATTTAAAAAAAAGAAGATTGATATATATATTTCGTTAGTACATCTGAATTCTCGGATATGTAGAATTGTAAAAATTTTTTAATTTTCTAAAATATATGTTAGAAAATTAAAAAAATGTAATTTGTTTTATTTTTGATTTTAAAAAATGAAAAAAATAATTAAAAAAATAATAATAATTATAATTAATAAAAAATAATAAAAACGCTTATTATATTAAGCTTTTTTTATTTCTTTAATTTTGATTCTTAAAAAAATCGAAAATGGTTATATGAATCTCACCAATCTGGGGAAAGACATATAACCATCGTATATTTCATATTTGCCTATAGTATATATAGTTGTAATTACGTGTTTATAATTAAAAGTGGTAAGTAAGTAGTTCACAAATTTTTCCGTCCACAAAAAACTTTATAGCTGGTGCTAGAAAAGGCAACATGTATTTAAAAATGAAACTTGTAGAGTATTAATCGTTAAAATTAATAAACCGTAATATAATAAGGATAAGTCTGAAATATGTTAATTCAATTTCAAATATAGATTTTGCATGCATAAAGAATTTGATTCAATGATCATCTCATTAAACTTTCAGCTATTTTAGTAGATTTTTTTAAGAGTTTTTTGTTATTTAAATATTGTTGAATCGTAGTCTAGCAATCAGTGGCAAAAACATTTTAAGTGCATGATAAATTATTTCGTACAGAATTTTCACGATTTTTATAAGTTTTGTAAGTTTAATAATATACTTGATATTTCTTAAAGGAATATTAAACATTTACTTCGAAAAATAGACATAAGCTATGAAATACCTTTGAATGTTCAAAATATGTTTTATCACATATAACAACGCATTTTTATGTCAATACAAAATGCACTGAAAACAATTGACGATTTTATTATATTGAGTGCATTCATAATTAAAATATAATATTTTGTCAAATCAAAATTAAATCTGAATAATTACTTTATAATATACCATTTTAGACTTTTAAAGCGAGCCTAAACTTTTAATACCAAAAAAAAAAGACCCTGGAAAAAATAATTAATAATAAATGAATACATACAATTGATGCACCATTTACTGATAAAAGACAAAGGGATTCTTAACCTTTTCAATAAATTTAATTATAGAGTTAAATTACATGGCTTCATTATTAATGTTAGTATGATTTAATAAAGTTTTTCTCAATATCTTTAAAATCCTTAAAATTCGTATTAGTAAAATATTTAAAACTGATAAAGTATGGGAGAATGTTTATATCAAAATATTTCTGATTAATTTTGTAAAATGTGCGGCAATATACATATATATATTGTTTAACAGAAATGTCAGTATGCTTCTACAAATTTCAGTTAGAATGTTTCAATGTTTCATTTATAAAAAGATTAATTAAAATAAAAATTTTAAAAAATATGTAAAACAAAAATTATTCATTAATTTTAATGAATTAATTTTGTAAGTATGGTAACTTTAGGACCATTTGCAGATAGAAAAAAATCACTTAAAATCACGTCAATCTTTTTTATTTGTGTAAAGAGAATAAAAAACAAAAATCACACAAAAATTTAGATGTCAGTATGATCAATCATAATGAACACATTCATGTAAGAAAATATGAATAAGAATGGAAGGGATCTTAAAAAATGTGATTCACGATATTAAAACACTGAATAGTTAATCGAAATATACATAATTCAATTCCTATTATTAGTTCACACTCTCCCTATATATATTTATATATCTTGTTCAAATTTTCAATCGTTAATAAAATACATTTTATTCATCCACTCAAGTTCAAATACAGTTTTTAAACTTGTAGTGGATGACACTTGATGTTAATATAGTTTTTTCAAATATTAATTCATTAATTAAATTAATTAATAAATTTTACTTTTATAGGGTAGAAAAAAATGCATTACTTCCACATAATTCCTCACAACCAAATACTGACAATAAATGAATTTTGTTTTTGAAATATAAACAAAATTTTAGTCAAAAATTTGTCCCTATCGTTACAGTTTAAGCAGTTAGCGATATATAAATAATGTTAAAGTACAGAAAATTTGAAAATTGATTACTCAAAATAGATATACATTTTGTTTTATCTAATAATAAATTCTGATTCTTATTATGAAGTGGGCAGTATGAAATAACGTGTTTTTGTCTTTTGCTGATAAAATTATTGGATTACAATTGTTTTCCCATTTTCTTTCAGTACTTCTTTTGAAGCGGAGAAATATAATAAATGATAATATTTTTAGTAAAATAAAAAAGATTTTTTAGCATTTATTTTATTTAAAATATTTTAGATATTTATAAAAAATTTTAATTTACAAAAAAAAAAAAATAAAATAAAAACCAATTTTCAATTAAATATAATAATTTTTGTGAATTATAAATATTTTTAATTTTTATTCATTTATTTATTTTGGGTTCTTAAAAAATCGAAAATAACTACATGACTGTGGATCTTTAAACTTTTCACAGACATATAACCATCTATTTATTAAATAATTGAACCAACTAACAGGTTGGCTGAAAGGTTCGTAAGCTGACATATAGATGGCGCTACTAGTATTAAATCCATATGATTCTTCGTTAGCCCTAACCTTCAAAAGACACGTGTATAAATTTGACAACTGTTGCAGGCTCGAATGTAGGTCTGCTCATGTTCCATAGAATTGTCATTAATGACAGCTGGGTTCTCAGGAGATTCCATTGTTAGAATGGGTTGAGTATCCTCCTCCGTGTTACTCCATGAGGTCTGACTCATGTTAATCAGATAAAATTAATTAAATTAAAAAGAAGCAAAAATTAGATAAAGAGCACGTCGCTTTGAATTAAAAGCTAGCAAAGGTTTTTCACTAAGGATAGCGAAAAATAAAATTGTCAGTTTGGATCGGGAGCTGGTCGAAAATACGTCCGCACTCAACGCTGTCTAAACTGAGAATGAGATGATATGAAATGTTGAGTACTGTCTCACAAAACAACACGGTCTGCATCACAAAAAAAAAAAAAAAAAAAAAAACCCAGCATTGAATAATTCGTTCGTTCAAATTGTGAACGTTTAAATTGATATCATAAAACGAATGTTATTAAAATTCTTTACATGCATTCTACTGTGTATATTGTAAGGGGACGCGCATACGCAACCCCTACTACCAAAAAATTATGCTCCCCAAGCAACCGCAGTTTACGGATGTGGCGAACGTCAGCCCATCGAAGTGCTAAGATGGGCCTCTGCTCGGGAGATCCTCCTTCTTGATCACGCATGACTCCAGTGCCAGGTAAGTATCAGTATGTGAGTTATAGCATTTTTAATGTTCATCACGTGCAGTCCACCCGGCTGACTGTCGATTGGACTCCGGTGTGAAATGGAGCCATGTTTTATCCATTGTCACATATCGACGCAAAAATTCGTGTTTATTACGATTGAACAGCTCCCAACACCGCTTAGAATCATCAATTCGTTGTTGTTTTTCGTCGATTGTGAGCTCGCGAGGCACCCACTTTGAACAGAGCATTCCCATATCCAAATATTCATTCACGATATGTCCAACACGTTCCTTTGATTTCTTTAGGGTCTCGGTATCTCTATCAACTTCACTTTACGTTATCAGAAATTATTTTGTGACTTTTTTTATGTTTTCGTCCCGCCTCTTTGGGGCGTCCATTGCGTGCATCGTCCTCTGTGCTCATTTCGCTTCGTTTAAATTTAACACATCAGTTCTCTATTCGGACTTTGCACCAAGATTTGGCTTCAATAATATTTTTTTTCGCTAAAAAGCAATGCTATATTAACACACGAAATTCCTTTTTATCCATTTTTTCCAACTAACAAAAGTTGCTTCACTAAAAATGCTATAACTCACATACTAATAGTGCAATAGTTGTCAAATTTATACACGTGTCTTTTGAAGGTTAGGGCTAACTAAGAATCAAATGGATTTAATACTAGTAGCGCCACCTATGTGGATGCCTATGAACCTTTCTGTCAACCTCTTATATAGGGGGGTCAATTTTTAATATATAGATAGTTATATGTCTGTGACCAGTTTAAAGGTCCACAGTCATGTATGTTATTTTCGATTTTTTAAGAACCCAAAATAAATAAATGAATAAAAATTAAAAATATTTATAATTCACAAAAATTACTATATTTAATTGAAAAATTGGTTTTTATGTTATTTTTTTTTAATTTTGTAAATTAAAATTTTTTATAAATATCTAAAATATTTTAAATAAAATAAATGCTAAAAAATCTATTTTATTTTACTAAAAATATTATCATTTATTATATTTCTCCGCTTCAAAAGATGAATGAGAAAACAATTGTAATCCAATAATTTTAAGCATGCCTTGTGGTTTACATGTATATTATGAAAAGTGTGCTCAAAATAACCGTAGATTGACAAACAAAACATGATTACACAGAAGTGGACCTTTAAACTGTTCACACCTATATAACCATCTATCTATTATACAATTGCCCCTACTATATATAGTCTTAATTATTTGCTTATAAAATAAAGTGGTAGATTGATTCATTAGTTTTTTTAAGTTTGTAAATTGTGCTTTAATATATATGTATATTTTATTTAACAGAAATGTGAGTGGGCTTCTGCAAATTTCAATTAGAATGTTGCACTTTATCAAACTTTTATATCAAATGAAAATTTAATTTATAAAAATATGAAAAAATCCTCAAAGATCGCGGTTGCTTGGGGTGGATAATTTTTGGTAGTAGGGGCTGCGTACGCTAATTAGTTTTATGATATCAATTTGAACTGCTTTTTTTTTTTTTTTTTTTTTTTGCTTTGATGCAGACCGTGTCGTTTTGTGAGACAGTACTCAACATTTCATATCGTGAATCTAATAAATCAGAAATTGCCATGACTAGAATTGACGAAAACGAAGGCGTTGTCTAGATTCGATGTGTGGCTAATAGATCACGAATGGTCAATAAATAAAATGAAACAGGAATAGTATTTGAAAAAATAATTTACTAAGCTTAACTTATAAAAATTTTAACCAAAAAATTTTAATTTTCACAAAATGTATGGTTCAAATTTATTTATATGTATATTGTTAAGCATAAGCATTAAATAGACATAAATCTTTGAACTTTTTGTATAATTAATTTTCATAACAAAATTTAGAAATTCAGATTTGATAATTTCTTATATACAAGTTTAATACATGAAAATCAATAAAAAAAGGATTTAAAGATAAATTTTAAATATAAATAAATATAAATTAAATTGTATAATGTTAAAGACAAAACTTCTGTACATGTTTTCCCTTTCTACATAGTGTGAGTAGCCATGCATGTAAACCTATATTTTTCTTGGGTTTGTTAGTCTCTCACAACAAATTCTTAGCCTTTTGCATAGTTTTTGGAATAATTAACTTATTGAAATAATTAGCTGGAGAATTTTTTGTTAATTAACAAATTATTTATTAACTTCATGATAATTTTTTTATTGTTGTCAAATACTATATTGTCAATGTGGTGGCGCTCATGATAAAAGCTTTTTATTTTTTTACTACAATTATTGTACAAAACTAATATTACATTAATGAAACATATTTTTATGTAAGAATTTGTCATTAATCTGTAAAAATTATTTCACATTATCTTCATTACTTAGTTACATTTCCTACAGAAAGAAATGTTGCTTGGTTAATGAATCTGTCCCAACAATATTATCGTAGACACTAAAACAACAGAAGATGATTTGCTATAAATGTCAATATAAAATTGGTTTTCAATTAATTAAACAATCAATAACATTTAAAAGGAATTAAAATAATAACAATATACCACTTTTTTAATAATTCCAAAACTTCTCATATAAATACTAGCGTCGTCAGAACGTATATAGAGGTGGGTTGAATGTCGCGGGAGCTGTGTGTCGTCCGGATAAACTCGGCAATCGTTCATGACCGTTCCTGAATAGGTACGGCAATCTTACAATCTTTACTAGGGGCAATCTGTACTTACTCAAAATTAGTAACAAAAAAAAAAATAAAATAAAATAAAATAGATAAATAAACAGCTGAGCGATATTTGGCCTACCGTTTTACCTTTTTCACGAAAATTCGATGTCAATTTAATTTATGAAATTTTTCTTCAGTGCAATACGCAAAGGTAGCCCAAAATAACCATTAATTGTGCCTATGCTATATCCTATTGATCATGATTTTTTTGTAAGTCCCGTGATATGTATGCCTTCTTTCGTTGAAAATCCTGTGCAATTCTAAGAAATGTAAATGACATAATTTACCGTATAATAATAAGACTTTTATTTATTTACTTTCACGTAATTAATAAAAGATTTTATCAACAGAAACCTAAAAAATGAGGATTTCATTTCTGCTTTCCTATAAGAAAATCCGGCCCTGATTATTATGGAGGACAGAATTGATCAGAATGTCGGAACTATTATTTGAAGAAGTTGAACCAAGAGTGGAATGATGAGAATTGAAATCGTCGAGAATGATGCAAGTGGAATTAATTTGGTCATAAATTGCATCCAGCCAGTTATTGGCCTTTAGGAGAATAAATATTGACAAATGTAAAAGTTTTATGCTGTAGATCAATTGTGATTGCCTGTATTTCAAATTCAGAAGTGTGGTAATGAGAGTGAGAACTCTGAAAGGAATACTGGAATAGACGGCAATTAAAAGTTGCCCTCTTTGTGTATTATCCAGATGATCAGTTCAATAAATTTGTTTGCCGGGTAAGTGAAACTGCTCCTCGGAATTAAGGAATATTTACTGTATAGATAAAAAAATTGATAAAAAAAAAAAAACGTTTGACTCGGATACTACGAGTATTCCATTGTAAAATTTTAAATGTAATATTAAACATGAAATTAAAAAAAAAAAAAAAAAAAAAAATTGGAGAAAATTTAATAAATGAAAAAAAAAGCTTAAATCAGTTATTTAGTGCTCTGTATTGATTGTTAAGTCAAATAAAAGGGGAGAGGGTAGAAAACTGATTACCATGATCTGTTAAGTTCGCCACTCTACTGCCAAAACTGTTCTGTTAAACAATTGGCAATTATTTCCCCCCTATTTAAATATTTTGTAAAAGTTATTTAGGTTTAAATTTTTCTGCCTTTAAATATTACTATATGCATTTATTTAATTACGTACTACTTTTTTTTTTAATGTAATACGTCTGTTGCATGAAACATGTGGATTACAATTAAGATGTTTTATTTTTAGAAAAATATCTTTTATAAAAAACAATTTTTTCTCTGACGCTTAATTATTAGACATCAATATCTTTAAAATCCTTAAAAATCGTATTAGTAAAATATTTAAAACTGATAAAGTATGGGAGAATGTTTATATCAAAATATTTCTGATTAATTTCGTAAAATGTGCGGCAATATATCTATATATATATATATATATATATTGTTCAACAGAAATGTCAGTATGCTTCTACAAATTTCAGTTAGAATGTTTCACTTTATTAAACTTTTATATGAAATGAAAATTAAGCAATTTTTCATATTTTTTAAATTCTTAATAAAATGAGTTAGTTACGATCGTCCAACTAGGAAAACTCAGAATTTTCCCATAATATACATGATTTGGTTTGTCACTCTACGGTCATTTTGTGCACACTTTTCATAATATACATGTCAACCGCAAGGACACGCTTAACAATATTGGATTATCATTGTTTTCTCATTTGCTTTCAATACTTCTTTTGAAGCTGGAGAAATATATTAATTGATAAAATTTTTAATACAATCAGGCCATAAAATAGATTTTTTAGCATTTATATTATTTAAAATATTTTAGAAATAACTTTTTCGGAACTAAATTTTTTTTATTATCATAAGGCACTTATCACACGTAAAACATTTTTCAAAACTAACTTAACTCTATAAAATTTTAGATATAATTGTAACTATAAGTAGTTAGGGGCTCATTATGTGTCAGTGAAGGATTATATATCAATACTCCGGTTAAAGGGAATGGTTTGCATATGTTATTTGATCCATCAAATAATACGAGAGAAAAAAACACAATTACTATTCTTCAGGTCCGGAACTAGGATAAATTAAAAAACAAGTAATATAAAAAAAAACTTTTTAAAGCCAATTCCTACTTAGGTCAACAAAGAAACATTTTATTTTAATTACTTTTTATTTAAATAATTACAATTAATATAAATATAAGAGAAATTTTTTCTCCCATATAAAACTAAAATTAACTAATTAAATTTAATTAATGAATTAATATTTGAAAAACTGTATTGACATTAAGTGTCAGCCACGACAAGTTTAAAAAATATATTTTAACTTGAGTGGATTAATAAAAAAAGTATTTCATTAACGATTGAAAATTTAAACAAGATATATAAATATATATAAGGGAGAGTGTGAACCAGTTTTAGGAATTGAAAAAAAAAATACCTTTTGTTATTCCTAAACATACAAAATAATAAACACAACATACTTCATGTATGTTTAAACATACTTAATTGTTTTCCTCATATTTAATTTCTATTTTGAGAAATAAGTTAGTTCAATCACACTGTATTCCTTTATTATGTAAAATATAAATTATCATGCCTTTAATGAAATTTGAGTTTAGTACTATTTCACGTCTAAATATTTTAAATTTAATATCTTAAAAGTTTAATCAACGCTGCAAGTTTTATGCCTATTTTAACATTTTAAATTAGGCCGATATTAACATTTTTGTAACATATTTAAAGGAAATACATTTCGCGTTATGCATATTTTCTGGATATCATCATTAATGTTTACATATCCACTGTAATTCAAAACTCAATATTGTAAAAAAAGGGCTTAATTTATACATTCGTTCATAATAATATTTTTATAATAACCAAAATGGCACTAATGAAATACTTTGATGTTATTTTATATTAAACATTGCTTTTAAAATACTAACAGTGATAATCACTGTTAGTAAGTACAAAAATGTACCTTTGAAACCTCAATGAGAGGATTCCCGTACATTCCATGATATGTTAATAGTGTTTATGTTACTCTTAAACATTAAAAAGTCTATGGTATCCCATGGCTTTCCTAAAATGGAATCAGCTTACAAAATAAACTGATAAAAGTCTATGATGCAACAATATTTAACCAACATTTAAAATATATAATGAAATAAAATTATATATAATAAAAATATATAATAAAATATATAATAAAATATATAATAAAATAAATGTAAATTTAATGAGATAGTAAGTAAATCAAATCATTATACATGCTAAATATATATGCAAATTTAATTAATACATTTCACTATTTCCTTATTTTATTACGTTTTATTAATTTAAAAGATCTCTACGAGTTTTCATTTTTAAATACATACTAC
>BPLQ01004504.1:0-115714 GCA_021605075.1 Caerostris darwini
ATTTAGTTTTTCTGCTTATTAACTGCGATTTAAATAGATTTCTTAACCCCTAAAAAGGCCTTATTGGCAGACACAATTCTGGTCTCATCAAAACTAACTATAACCATTATTAAATTCAATCCCATAGATACATCCATTAATATTCAATAAAAAATTTTAACGAAGCAGAACGATGCCCAAAGATAAAGACGAATAAAATGAACGATCCATCATCTTTCTTGAACAACCATTAATCCAGTAAAACACATTTGTTTAATCATCATTTCTGTCTCGAATGCCCTACTCAATTGTAGAAACCACGCATGGTTTTCGGACATCATCCACACAACATGAAGTAACATGAGACGACACGAATGACAATCCTGACATCGTAACTTCCCAGAAAGTCATCAGGGAAGAAAAGAGGATCATCTTCAATTACAAATCATTTATAAAACGTAAGTAGTTTTAACCGAAACTGTAACTGTATTCGTCTTTCTTTCTTTGGTCAAACTTAACAAGACATCTATTTGTGGGGGGGGAGAGAAGAGTTCAGAAATGAAACAAAGGAGAATGAATCTTCTTTAAATATCTCATTACGAAGGCAATTTGAACGTTTCCTTTTTGTGAAGAATTACGTTCTCAATGCAAAATAGCGCAGTGAAATGAGTGGGTGAGACCACTTATTTTCCGAAAAATGAATCACTTCGTGGTCTAATATTTCATTACTCTCATAACTCAATGTCAAGCTCACAACTGATTATTTTTATCGATTTTTTTATCCAAAATTCCTACTGATCAATAGAAGTTGTATTGAAAATAAAGGATAATCGTTATCTAAAATCATAATCATGATCGTACTTATCAATATTACGAAATGAACGTTCATTTTAAACTAAATAAATTTCTTTTTAAAAAATGTATTAATAAGCAGGGTTATATTAATAAAATTGTGCATATATAATAAACGCAATTAAATTAATAAACTACTTCGAAAGAAATAATTCTGAAATATTTTTTATAGTACAATATGCACTTGTGCTTCAGGCTTGTGTACAGCCTAAAGATTCGAATCCTGGAATGTGCCATGGATGTTTGTGAGGGGTTCGGAATCTAATTTAAAAAAACCCTTCGTTTATTTAAAATGGATATAATAAGATAATAATTTCAATGACTTATTTATTTCGTATTATTGGATAATTAAATCCCATGCTGACCATTCTTAATGTTGTTACTGATCCCCCTGGTGAAAGAACGGCTACGCCAGGGGCAATAGACCCCGTCGAAGGCAATTTATCCATGGCTAAGGGTCATAGGCAGCTTCACTTTTAGCGGAGGAACCACGAGGGTAGAAGACTGGCTCAATCTCACGACACCGCTCTGAGATCCTATGAGACCGGGAGCTACGGTTTAAAGTGGATTCCGAACCACTACAGACATCCATGACTCGCCGGGACTGTGGTACCGAGCGACAGACACTTAGCCATTCAGGCCCTATCCTACATGTTCTTTCAGAAAATGTAGGTTAAATAAACTCGAAGTTGCATAAACAATATATTTAAATAAGTACCCGTAAGTATCATGTGTTTATTCCTTTCCGTACTTCGTTAAAACTTCTTCATTTTTCCACATTTTCGAGAAAAAGAAAGCAACCCGTAAAATGTGTGGACAAATAATTTCCCTCAAAAGAAATGAAAAGGAATCCATTTGAGATGCACACAATGCGTTATGCAACTGCGCATTTCCAAAAAGGGCCAAACTTCTGTTGAAATATTCAATTTATAAACATCGGAAACACGAACGAGTCTCTCCTGAAATAAAAGGGAAATTAAAATTAAATATTTATTTTTATTTTTTGCGCATTTCGGCAAAAAGGCTTCCATGTTATTTCTCCGTGAAGCTGAAAATAATGACAACCCACCCTCCCCACAACCCTCTGTTCGAACATCGGAACTACGAAGTTAATGCAATATGAACCACCCGAAAAGGGTTTTTAATATGGTTTAAAGCCGAAGAGATCTCAGAAAGAATAATCGCTCAAAATTCAATAAGATGTAAAGAGAGTTGCAAAGGCCAATAGCGGATGTTTGTTTTGGCTGAAAAGTAATACTTTGAGATATTGATATGGAGGTTTCATGAACACCGTCTGCGTAAGGGCGGAAGGGTTGATGTTATTTTCCTTGCTTTTTGAGTGCGGAAAAAGAAGTTAGAAAGGAAATCCGATTTATATTGCAAACCTAAATGATCGTTTAAGCCAGCAATCGATTGGGATTGCTTTGAGTGGATTCTATTTCGCTGTTTGCCTTCTTCAGTTGGGATACGACGTTGCTCGGTGCAACGTCTGACGCTTATTCAAATAAACCATAAAATTGGAGAGGGTTGCCATAAATAGTGCTATGGATGTACGGATAATAGGTTGAAGAAAGCTTTTTGCACTGGTAGGGGTGATGTTCGAATTAGCCAGCGACGTTCATTGACAATCCTACTCTCAGAAGAGGATGAGACTCTGTGGCGGTTTTGAAGGCAGCGGGCACTTTTTTCGTTTTTTTTATACAAAAAAATATTGATTTCAGGGCATTCTAAAATATGGAAAAAATTTATAACATAAATTAAAGGCCCAACTCTAATCCTGATGCCTCATTTGTCCGACTGGTGGCTCTTTAGTTACGTGTGCTAGAAGGATGTGATTGGAATTCGCTGACAGCGTCTGTTGCAGTGACTTCCTTCGAGAACAAGGAGACTCGGCGGCGAATCTGACCATGTATCAAGTGGGGGATAGATGTTATTTAACAGATTCTTGAATTTCTTAACATTAGCTCATACAAATATGGAAATCCTATAACTTGCAGAAAAGTAAGAGCGACCACTTAATGGCAAGATTCATTTCAGGAATTGAAATGAGCTTTTTTCGCTTTAAATCAAATTAGCGGATGCGGCGCCCTTTATCTGATTACTTGTCAAAACGTAGGGTGGAGGGGGATTCGAATTTTCAATTATTTTCCCCTGAAGTCTGTAATGAGATTTTTGGAAAATAGAAAAGTTAAACGTTCATCTAAACTTTGGGATTCTATACTTTTTTTGATTAAAATAGCAAAGTGAATTATAAAATTGAATTCAAGGAAAGAATAGCATTCCCGTTTTTTTTTCCTTAACCGTATTTGTAAAAATTTAAAAATTCAATGCCATAGAATTTCGGAAATACTTTCATAAACATGCGTTAAAAGAATAATCGCACTTTTAAAAAAAAAAAATTATTTTCCAATGAGATGAATGAGTATCAAATAAAAAGTTCAACAGAAATGTAAATTAAATTTTTAGAAGTAAGCATGTGAAATCATTTTATACAAAAATTAGTTTTATCAAATAGAAGACAATCGCATAACTTGCGCAAAATAAATTTAATAAAAAAATGATCTTTAGTTAACGTAATAAACTAATTTAAAGGGCCTGAATGGTCCAGTATCTACCGCTCTGGCAGTCGGTACAGCAGATTTCGGATTCGAGACCCGGCAGTGCCGTTTGTAGTGGTTTGGAATACACTTTAAGTCGTAGGTCCCGGTCTCATATGACTGTAGAGTGTTGGACGGAGGGTTGACAACTCTACCACGGGAAAAGAAAAACAGCTCATGTCTCGAAATCTGCCAGTAGGCAGACTGCCATGGCCCACCATGAGGCTGTTGCGACACTGATGATGATGATATGAAAAAGGGAGTTGTAACATCTTCCCAAACATTAACCATTTTCATGGTAAATATATACTATTCAGTGCTGCATATAAAAAATGAATCTTTGTATGTACAGTATTCTATAGTGCCTTTCGGAAGAGGTTTTAGGAGTAATTGGTCCTCCTTTTCGTATAGTACAGGAGAGACTATCATTAGCCAGACTGATTATAGATGAGAGACGGGTTTACACACATTGTTACAATCCCCATCGTCTGACCTCGTTTGACTGAAGCAGTGAAGCCACCAGGGAATTCGAACTTCAGAACCCTCAGCCACCACGCTAGCTGAGCACTTTGCCACTGAGCCACGAATCGGACAGACTTCCGAATTTGACCAGTCCAATTTAAAACCCTAAATCGAGGCAGAACCGAAAATTCTTTTTTCTACCGTAGAAAATGAACACGATAAATCTGTGGGCCAGAAAGTATATTTATTGAGTTCTATGTACAAGAGACATCCCAAAGCGTATGCTATAGACTTTGTTCGTATGCTCATTTAAAATTGTAGTAAATTGAGGAAGTCGAGTATACCCTGGGTAACACTAAATTTGCTACGTTCAAATGTACACAACATAGTCATGGAGGCTCAAGTGGATTTTTAATTGAATTAAATTTGCAGCCTCTTTGGCGTAGAAGGCCAGAAGTGTAGATCAGGCTGTCATTCCGACTTCCCCTGCAGATGCAAATGCCTTTGCAAAATCTAAACTCATAATTCCTTCTAAGATCAAAACTAAATACCAGATGGCAGAACTAAACATCGACAGAAAAACAGCTGCAACTCTCACATTAATGTAGAAGCAACACCCTGCGATGGCGTTAAAAAATACCAAAAATGTGGCAACTGCCCTGATGTCCAGCTGACTCCTCATCATGCCTTTCATTGTCAAACTGTTGCAGCTGCCATGCGTTGTCTGAACCATCCCTCGGAAGAGGATTTACACTCAGAGCTGGCAATCAACGCAGCCAACAGTATTCGGGAGCGCCACGCTATTTGAATTTCTTGTACTCCTCAGGGCATACGACAACAAGAGCACATAGGCAGGGAGTCAACAATTTCAATTTACTATGACTCTATTTGATAATTCTAATTTCTTATTATTCTTTCCTTATGACATTTTTTGGCACAAATTAGTTAGGATTGTGGTGATTTTAAAATCATGGTTGATTGCGGGGATCATTGAGGTGATTATAAAATCATGGTTGATCGTAGAGTTAATCGAGATTATTTTAAATTCATGGGTGATCGTGGAGATAATGTGACTTTAAAATTGTGGTTAATCGTGGGGATAAACACGGTTTATCTTGATAATAATACCGTTTGATAGTGGGATAATCGTGGTTGATCGTGGAGATAATGTGCTTTTAAAATCATGGGTGATCGTGAGGTAATCAATGTGATTTTAAAATCTCGGTTTTAGCAGGGTTGGTGTCACTCGTGCAGCAGCCTAATTTTAAATAATAAAATATTAATGACGTAACTATTTTAAAATTTTGCTTTTAACATGCAATGTATCTTTCTTTTAATCGATGTGTAAGATTGCATTAAACTTCATCGCGTTTTTATCTTCATCACTTCAATCCAATTAAGTTCATTTCTTCGTCATGACTGAAAGGTCAGCGTAGTTTTTTTTTTCTGTGTATTAATTCCGAAATGAAGTTATGGCGATGCACTTGAGTTGCGGAGATAAGTCTCCGGTTTTTGATATTCGGTGCAAAATCCCCTCATTTTTACGAGACGGTCTTCACAAAAGACTTTTTGTCAGTGAACATCGTTAAACACTTTATGATCTCTACAGGAGATCGCAGATTTGATGGATTTTTAATTTTAGTAAATGAACGTTTTATCTGAGATGTCCTAAAATGGACACTAATGAAATCATCCTGAAGGGCTCGTAAAAATTTGCTGTAAAAACGTGGAAGAAAATAAAAGTTCGAAACATTTTTTATGGAAAAGTGCATAAAATGACGGAAGCATTTTTTAAGGCATCGCTGATTTGTTTTAATGTTTTGTTGGATACTGATGTGGAAGACGGATTCTTTACGAAAAAGATTGTTTTGGATGATAAATGTCACAAAACAGATACCTAAGCTTTCGAAGAGGTGTAAGTCTTTTGTTTAAAAATGCACATAATTTTGTTTATATCCATTTAGACGTCAAAGAAAGTCAACTCAACTCATGAATCATATTATTTTTTGGCCTACGTTCAAATTAGACAGCGTCATAGAGCTCTATCAGATTTCTCACCCACATCATTCCCTAACTGTAAAGGGGCAACTCACCTCTAGGCACAGTGATGTGGTGTGGAGTAGTAGTAGTAATAGTAGTAGTAGTAGTAGTAATCCACTTTAAACCGTAGGTCCCGGTCTAATAGGATCGTAGAGAGTTGCGGGGGCAATGTTACATGCTTCCGTAGCCTATCTTCAAGCTGCATATGTCCCCTGGTAGTGCTGAATGTCATACTGTCTCTGTATTAGAAAAAACTATTATTATTAAAATCAAACCAATATAACAATATCCTTTGAATGAATAGATAAATAATTTTTAAAAAATAATTAAAACACAAAAGAAATTTCTATGACTATTTATAAAGAAATTTAATTTTGTTTTCTAAATCCAGAAAAACCGATTTGATTTTGAAATGTGTATGCCACAACTTGAAACCTTTCAAATAAAACAGATCTTATGAACATTTTCACGATGAGTAATATACGATAATAGCTATGAGTAATAAACAATTATTAGCATAGTAATACACAATTAGTAGTACAGTACTATACAATTAGTAAAATAGTACCATATAATTAGTAAAATAGTACCATATAATTAGTAAAATAGTACCATATAATTAGTAACACAGTAGTATACAATTAGTAGCATCCAACGACACAGATAAATTCAAAGCCTATAGCTTAAGAATTTAAATTTCATCCGATTCCAAACATTCCGCCTTCGATTTAAAAACTTTTTTCTCTTTTATTTAAAAGTGTTTTTAAAAAAATCAGGCATCGTTGGCGCGAAAAAAATGAAACGAATGACTAAATGGGTGAACAGGGAAGGAGAGGGCGGAACTAAATTACGAAAAATGATCTAAACAAGATTTTAAAAAAATAGAAAACCAACTGAAGGGTCTTGTTTACTTCGGGAAACTCATCTTCGGAATCAAATTCCGATGGATTCTTATTTTTGTTCTGTTTTTTTGCCGCTCTTCGAAGTTTATTAGAATAAAAACAACAAATGAGTTGAAACGAGACTGATTGCATTCCGAGAGAACTATTCGAAGCATCGACTGTTGAATTAAGTCCAATTTATGTCGCCAGACTCATCGGAAATGAATTCAAACTGGAGTAAAAGTTCAAATTAGAGAGAAAAAATTTTCTTATAACGTTGTAATGAAAAAAAATGAAATGGATTCATGAAATGAAATGGATTGGATTACGAAATTGGATTTGTTTCTACAAGTATATTCAAAAAAATATATTAAGAAAAAATTAACTGGAGACCTGATGGCCGAGTGGCTAGAACTCTGGCGTTCGGTACTACAGATTTCAGGATCGAATTCCAGCGGTGCCATGGATGTGTGTAGTGGTTCGCAATCCACTTTAAACTGTAGATCCCGGTCTAATATATGATCGTAGAGCTCAATGGGCTCTCTGTGTAGTACTCAATGGATAACAGCAGTGTGCAGCCTTTGCTGATGGCAGAAAGGTGAATTTTCTTTGTATTTCCAGATGGATTAGTAAAAAAAATACTAAAATGTTTTTCTGTGTGTCTGTGCCTTGAAAGAGAAAGAAATGTAGCTAATTTGAGAAAGCTCCTATACCTACAAGCGTAAATTTCAAAATAGTATGCTTTATATTATATAGTTTTAAAAACACATATTTTTCGAATTAGATTTATTTAGAGTATCCCGCTGACTTGTATACTCTAGACCCGGGGTGACCAAAAAGGAAAATGAGGTGTGATGACTTTAAAGTTCGCAGCTCAGAGCTAAAACAAACAGTGAGCCTCACATTTTCCTATCCACACCCTGAACATTCCATCCTTTAATAAACACTCTTGGGCAGAAAAATAAGTTTCGGCAGATAAAAGTTTAAATTAAAGAATTTTTTTTTTCTGATTAAAAAAAACGCAACTGACGTCATTTAAACGCAATTTAAATTCATCCCCCCCCCTCCCCATCGCCCCCGAACTAAATACCGAACCTGAACCGAAAGCATCATTAACCACGAGATAGAAAAAAAAGATGGCAAAAATAAAAAATACTTAACACTTCTTGACTCTTGTACAATAAATCCCGGGAGCATGGTGAGTTTTTTCCCGAAATTCAAGTAGGGGCAGGAACGGGATGCACCTCAACACCCGTTCAGACCACCCCTGACGACACTCCCGGCTTCGAAGGTACATTCAACCGGGATGCCTCGCTTCATTTCCTAGCCGGAATTCGAAAAATAGGCTGATATTTTTTATTTTTTTAAGCTTAATCACAACAGCCCTATTGTAAAAATGCTTGTGTAATGATCTTAATGTTATTTGCCAGTTAATATGAAATGGATTTATTTGAATAGATCTCTGGTTCTTCAGAACCTATTTTTCATCATAGAAATAATTAACAAAGCCTTTTTTGTGTGTCGATTTTATTATGCGCAGCAAATGAAGGATTGTGAATCCTTATTTATGGATGGATTTAAACGAATAACTCAATTCGTCGAAGTAATGTTTCAAAAATTTAAAATGATTCACTGAAAATACGACGTTTACAAAGTGAAAGGAGAAGCATATTTTAAATTCCCATCACAAACAAAGCAAATATCTAGATGAACTGCAGTAATGCTATTCCTATTAAAATGAGAGTCTGCATTTGCAAGATGAGGACACTGCTATCCATTTTTCCGCTAAAAAACTATCATTTCTATCGAACTTGATTTATTCTTCCCCGAAATTTTCAGAGAAAACTCATTTCCAAAAGAGTTTTAAACCTCAGTCATAGCGGTTTGGGCTCCATTACAGGGTGATGAATGAATGTCTTCTTTATTCTTTAATCAACTTCTATTGCAACTCATTGGACGGGTTTAATCTAATCCAGAGGGTTAACTCATTATTAATTTGTCCAATCCTCGCATTGAACCAGATGCTTTCTTTTACGTATAGCTAATCAATAACTTAATCCATTTTTGGGGGGTTGAAGATTCTGTTTGTAATATCAGTTCAGCCATTAATTTCCACATGAAAATTTTCGCTGAAGCGATTCATTATTTCGAGTGAGAATAAATATGAACCACGAGAAACATCGGCGTATTTGTTGATGTAAACATTTATTCTTTTAAAGATGAAAATGGTTTAAAATTATTGAAAAGCAATTTAATCTGGAACTGACTCGATTGTAAAAAGGCCTCAACATTCACCCGTCTCATTGTGGATACTTTTGGTGATTAACGCTATTGCTCTGATGTAAACTTTATTATAGATACTGGGGCATTACAATGAGCAACTTTTGTTTACGCATAGTAAACCTAAAGGATGTTATATCTATTATCTACCCATATTGAAAGAGTGACCTGTAGGATGAGATAACTTTACTCGACGCATCGTGGAAGACAAACCTGCAAGGTAATATAGCATTTATCTACAAATAGTGAAAGATTTTTTTATAGAAGGATATAATTTTGTCTACACATAGTGGGAGAGTGATCTGTAAGATGAAATAAGGTGAAAGAGTTATTTATTGTAATATTTATTATTCCCCAAATCCACAAAGAAGCTGCAAAGAGTCATACTGTTTAAGAATATTCTTCCCGTGGAAAACTAATTTGTTTTTTGCGTAAGCTTTCCGATATCGAAATGAAATAAAGTCCTCTTTTGGCTTCGGACTTGCAAAAACTTCAATCAATGCAAAAACTCTGAGTTGAAAAGTCGCGAACTCGAACTGCGAAGGCTGATTGATATTGTTATATTATTTTGAAAGTTGCTACAGTACGAGTAAAAAGCTTGCCGATACTGTAAAACAAAAGAAAAATAGTAAGATTATAATATTTATTGTAATAAAAGTTATGTGAAAAACGGCAACTGAATGTCAACCCTTATTATATGGCGCATTAACACCACCAACAACGATGAGTAAAATCCCCGATCAACAAATTCGGTTCCATTACAGAAACTTTTCTCGTACATTCAGCACGCATACTGCGAGCCATTGTGACCCAACAATGACAACTCTGAACGCAGCAGACATTTGTGCTTTTGTGTCGCAGAAGATGAATCGAAACATTTACACTTTCTTGGTTTTTCTGAAAAAAGGAACAGAAAACTCTTTACTCGGGAAAAGAAAACTTCAATGTTTTTCGTCTATTCCATCTGGACTATGAGATAAACTGTTCTTCCTTTTCCCTTATTCCCCCCCCATTTTACAACCAAGAATAAATAAAATGAAAAAACCTGACAACAGACTAGAAATCGTTTGGTACGATTGTTAAACGAAAAAGGAATTGTGTATTCAATGACAGATTTGCAGATAATACGGAGACAAAATAAAAGAAAATATTTAAATTTCATAAAATACAAAGATGTTTTCCTAACTGAATTCGATACCTTTTTTTAAAATAGCCGTGGGTTCGTTTCAAATAATTCAATTTATTCGAAAAAAGAAATTTCTGGGGGACTTTTATTCTTTATTCGTTAAGAAAGAATTTCTCGGCTAATGAGATTTGGTTTCGGAATCATCGAATTACAGTTCTCCGTTCGCTTCGAAAAGATTTCGACAAAGAAGCCGGGAAAATCCAGCCATTTAAAAGGATTTATCTGGAGGAAAACTAATTTATTTCTATTTGTTTAATATGGAGATATATAGAAATCAAATAAAGGCTTTCTAGCTTCGAGTTATTTTCAAATTAAAATTGTTAAACTTTAAAATGTGTTAAAACTTCTTGTGCGCTGCCTCAAACTCTAATGATTCATTTACTCCGAAGAATGTTTGATAAAATATATCTATCAGAATATTTACTGAAAATTTCTTAAAAATAAATGCGGTTACTCAAAATATCCTATTTATTATAATATCTATTATAATAGCCTTCCTATTTATTATAATATATATATAATTATCTTGTTAAATGTGCAATATGTGTAACGAGTAAAATAATGTGTACATTAAAGGTGTAATCAGTTTTTTAGTTTTTGTAGTTTTTAGTTTGCGTAAAAATGATTAAAATTATTTATTTCATTTCTAAATATTTAATTTATCTTAATATTTTTTTTTCCAATTATATTTCTGTAACTTCCTTAAACTAAAAAATAGTTTCTTGGCTTATTTATGCTACTACCCTCTTTTTAGAAAAGAAAACCAGCGTCCGCTTAGATATTTGCTTTCCTTAAGCGGCTGTAACGTCTCGGCCTATACTATACCTACATACTATACTATATATATAAATATATATCATTGGGCTACTACAAATTGTTAGCTACAACGAAATGAAAATTAAGAAATTAAATTTGATTCACAAGTGCAGTCACTCCAAGGTCGGAGATTTTCAGAGTTCTCGAGTCTACGTCGAATCTAATTGCCCGATCAGCGGCCTTCATTATCACACGGTGTGATACACTAAACGTAAGAGGTTCACTTTCGAAAGTAGGCTGAAACTCCGGCTTATTGAGTCTCTTCAAAGAAAAAACAAAAAAGTACACAACACTAGTTGAATGTAATATAACTACCCACTACACTGCTTGCATGTTGTCCAATTTGAGTGATGGGTCGTTATTATGTACTTGTCAAATAACATGCATTCCTCTCTCCTCAGAATGAATCGCCAAAAATCTTCCCGTGAAAAAAATACTGCAAAAGCTTTAAAATAATAAGTTTTCATTGAATAAATGGCTGCCTAATAAAGTTTATTTCTACAACAAATGATTGACTTTGAAAGTTCAAACGGCACAAAATAAATATTTCATTTTTATTGATTAATTGAGTAAGAAGAAAGAGAAACGTCACATATTAAAACATAATATCCCTTTAACGGAATCATTGAAATGATTAATTTCGTTTGGGAATCCCCGGAAGATCCTTCATTCACAGAAAGGTTTCGCTTATAAATGGATCAACTGCCGCGCCATCGACAGTCGAGATGACATTTCCCACATAATCAAACAGAATCCTTTTCGAACCATCCCGTAAACCTCCTCCCCCATCCCTTTTTTGAAGAGAGAATACGATTCCGTTCAAAAAGAAAATAGATGAAATAAAATATGGTAAACATTTTAAATCGTTTTTATCGTTCTCAGTGGCAACATCGGTGGTTGGGATGTCGTCCATTTTTAGTTCTGGTCCATTGAGCATCGCAAAACTTTTTTTCAGTTTGTTTAAGAAAACTTTCCGATGAAATTCCCTATCTAAAGATCGATTTTACGTAAAAAGAGCAAAGTCGACGATTGATTTGGATTTAAAGTTTTGCTTAAAAGTATTTCTACGAAACAAATGCGAAGAAAAGAGTTCAATACTTAAGTGGATCAGTTTTTGTATTGTTTTTTCTTTCTATAAATAAATAAAAGATATTTTTTGGTTTGATTTGCCGTTCTACGGTCATCTTGTGCACACGAGGGATAAACAGACCGGACCTACAGTTTAAAGTGGATTCCGAACCACTCACAAACATGCATGCCACCGCCTGGAGTCGAACCTGAAGCCTGTGGTACCAAAGGCCAGAGAGCTAGTCAATTGGCCATCAGGCAGCTAGTATTTATTATAGATGGAGATTTTTGTTTATTACATTTATATTCTATAACAGAAATATGACTTATTATTTCAATCCACAGCAGTAAAACCTCTTATAAATATTGCAATATGTATTTTATATCCTCAATACAAAAATAATTCGTGATTTTTATTACAGTTTTTTGTAAATAAATATAGTAAAATAGTATCTTCCATATGGGGCCTGATGGCCGAGGTACCATAGGTTTCGGATTCGAGTCCCAGCGGTGGCATGGATGTTTGTAGTGGCTTGGAATTCCCATTAAATTCTAGAACCCTGTCAAATAGGATCATAGAGCGTTGTGGGGGATAGTGTGACTCGCGTCTGTAGCCTATCTTCAAGCTACACGCGCCCACTGGGTAGTGCTAAATGGGTCACAGTAGGGCAGCCCTTGTTTAGGGAGTAAAGATTAACTGTCTAAGTATTTGCCAGATGCATTGGAAAAAAAAAATACTATCGTTCATTGCTATTTATCTATACATTCGAACTTTTCTGTGATTTTTGTTTACATCAAATAATAAAATCTCACGTATTACTACTGTATTACTTTAATATTTTTTCAATATAAATAATTTTTTTTTTGTTCCATTTCACGAATTTAAAAACATTTAGAGAAATGTATTTGTGGTCTTTTTTTTTTTTTATATGTGCAATGGATCCTTTGCTGCAATCTTATCAGCAAAAAATTGTCGTAAAATAAAAGCAAAACCTAATCTAAAGAGGAATGTTTTATGGCGAAAGAAACGAAACTCCCAACTTTAGTTTCTATTAAAAATCTAAAAACTCATGAAAAATCCATTCACTTAATTTTTTTGGTTAAAAGAAATTGTAATGCTGTACTGTATATAGAAGGGAACGATGCTTACTTATGAGACCGAATGAATAAAGTCCATCGTCACGCAGAGAACTTTTAAAATACATCATTATTCGAGGTGAATCAAAGGGAAACAAACGAAATCCACTTTCTGGTGATAAATAAATAAAAAAAAAAGGGGGTCCCATGAATTCGAACGGCGAATCTTTTAAAACCCATAAAATAAGCGCATCTCCGAGCCACCGATCTAAATGTCGTTTGAGTGGGTGGGCGGGGGGTGGAAGGCCCCCGGAGGAGCCTAATAACTTATTCGCTCGGCCTGCTTCTCATCATGGTGACTCACTCGCTCGGAAGAAAAAGATCTCTCCCACCCCCAGTGCCATCAAAGTGAGGCACCGATTTTGAATGGCCTGATTGAGGGAGAGGAGGGTGGGGTGGACGATTCAGTGAAAAGTATCGATGAGCGGCTGCGAGTTGTTTGTGAAAATTCATTAACTGACGCAAATAGGCATGTGATTCGAAATGACAGAGCAGAGAACAGCTTGAAGATCTAAGAAATGACTGCTTTGGTTTTCAAATATAATACGGTGGGATTTTTTTTCTCCTCAATGATGTGATCTCTCTCCTCAATATCGATTTTTTTTTTTTTTTGTTCTTGTTATAGGAATTCTTATTGTATAAAATAATTGGAAAGTAAAATACAGTAGGGCCCAGAATCGATAGAAATTTTATATTTAATATATTGCAGCAAGCTGTGTTGAGAAAGAATTTTTTTTCCTAATGCAGCTGGCAAACACTTAGACAGTTATCTTCGAGGCCTTAAGGCAAGCGCCGCACCGCTATTACTCACTGAGCACTACCCAGGAGGTGCGTGTAGCTTGAAGATAAGCTACGGATACGGAGTAACACTATGCCAGCAAAGATCTACAATCCTATTAGACTGCGACGTACGGCTAAATGTAGAGTCACCATTACAAGCATCCATGGTACCGCCGGGACTCGAACCCGAAACCTGTGGTACCGAGCACCAGAGCGCTAGCCTCTCGGCCATCAGGCCCCGAGAAAATTCCTATTAAGATTGCAAAATTAGAACTCGTAATTGCGAGAGAAAAAACATTACACTCACTAAATTATTCTACCTAACCGCTTACTGCATCTTTCATATTTTATACCCAGTCATAGAAATCTTGCGCGGAAACAAAATATACCAATTTTTATTTAAAATTTTATGTTCTGAAATAAATGAAAGTATATAAATACCTGCTAAACATGTTAAAGAATTAGGATACCATAAATAAAAACCTTTTATATAGAAAATACTTGCAATATATTTTAAAAAATCAATAAAATAAAACAATTAAATTAGTTAAAAAATACGTTTTATTGGAAGTACTAACCAGGTGTGAGGAGAGTCGAGCTGGGTCAGAAGTAGGGTTTAAATTCAGACTCTTTTATAAAAAATCATTTTTGTTTTGCAAAACATTCTAGGAATTGAAATGGAATGTAAAGAAGGCAGTGGAATTGTGTTGCTGTTGCATATCACCCACACACTAGCATTATAACAGGTGAGCTGAAATGTTCGTAGGCTGACACATAGATGGCGCTACTAGTATTAAATCCATATGATATTTAGTTAGCCCTAACCTTCAAAAAGCACGTGTATAAATTCGACAGCTGTTGCACTATTAGTATGGGAGTTATAGCATTTTTAGGGAAGCAACTTTTGTTAGTTTGAAAAAATGGATAAAAAAGAATTTCGTAAGTTAATAAAGCATTGCTTTTTGGCGAAAAAAATACTACTGAAGTCAAGGCTTGGCTTGATAAACATTATTCGGACTTTGCACCAGGAGAATCAACCGTAGAGAAGTGGTTTGCTACATTTAAACGAGATGAAATGAGCACCGAGGACGATGCACGCAGTGGACGCCCTCAAAGAGGCTGTTACCAACGAAAACATCAAAAAAGTCCACAAAATAATTTCTGATAACCGTGAAGTGAAGTGACATGAGATAGCTGAGACCCTAAAGATGTCAAAGGAACGTGATAACGTGAATGAATATTTGGATATGCGAAAGCTCTGTTGAAAGTGGGTGCCGCGCGAGCTCCCAATTGACCCAAAACAACAACGAATGGATGATTCTGAGCGGTGTTTGGAGCTGTTCAATCGTAATAAACCCGAATTTTTGCGTCGATATGTGACAATGGATGAAACATGGCTCCATCCTTTCACACCGGAGTCCAATCGACAGTCAGCCGAGTGGACTGCACGTGAATGGAGACTAAAAATGCTATAACTCACATACTAATAGTGCAACAGCTGTCAAATTTATACACGCTTCTTTTGAAGGTTAGGGCTAACTAAAAATCATATGGATTTAATACTAGTAGCGCCATCTATGTTTCAGCCTATGAACATTTTAGCCCACTTGTTATATAAATATTCTTCTTCAATCTCTCTGTATAGTTTTTAGTATTTTAAATTTATGATATGCATATACATTCACCTGATGAAAAAAATAATGTTGTTGTACTACATTTAAAAACAAAAGATACTACGAAATGCGAATTATTTATTATCTGTTTTTGCTAAAAATGAAAATGTTACCGTGAGTAGCTTCTTTCTAAAAGTTTCTCTCTCCGTCTGACTGTCTGGTGAAAAAAATTAGCGGATGCAATTCTCTTACGATGTTCAAGTTCAATTTTTCACGAGATAATAGAGAGTTTTTGCATACCGTGTTTTGGACGTCCGTTAGCTTTTTCTCCCTAGCGCGCATGCTCATAGGAAACATTATTACAGATAAGCATGCGCAATTTCCTATGAGCATGCGCGCCAGAGCCGAAACGCTAACAGACGTCCAAAATAAGGTATGCAAAAACTCTCTATTTACATAAGAATTCCGGTTCCGCTATTTTTAGATTCCACCTTACATTTACTTTTTTAAAATATGAGAATTCTTAGTTAAGATTTTTTTTGCATGAGATTTTAAATATTCATACTGGGAAAGAGAACAAGTATGAATATGGAATATTTTTATATTTAATATGTTTTTAGATATTTGTATCATTTTCGAGATATAAATCTGATCTTTAGACAGGCTTGGTTTTTGTAAAAGCTTTTTATGCTATCTTTACATAAATACGCAATGCAAAATCATTCTAAATGTGCAATCAATCTAATTTTCTACTTCATTTATAGAAGGTAAATACAAACACGTTTTTATTTTAAATAAAATTAATTTCCTTTATAGTCAAGAAATCTTCCTATAATATGTTTGTATATGACACGTTTTTCTGTTTTAAACATAGTATTTTTTATTAATGGCCGAGTGACTAACGCTCTGGCACTCGGCGCCACAGGTTTCGGGTTCAAGTTCCGGTGGTGCCATAATTGTTTCGAGTGGTTCGGTATCCACTTCAAACGGCAGGCTCTGGTCAAATATGAATGTAGAGCGCTTGGGCTTAAGGCTTACAAACCTACCCGCGTAAAGACAAAACATCTCCTGTCCAGAAATCTGCCAGTAGTCAGATGGCCTTGAGCCACCATAGGGCTATTGAGCCACTGATGATGATGATGATGATGAATTTTAGTTAATACCAATTAAAATAGGTATGTTACTACAATAAATTGAATAAGGGTCCTAATGACCGAGTCTGTGGGGATCGCTGGCACAGGTTTCGGGTTCGAGTCCCAGCGGGGCCATTGATGTTTAAAATGGTTTGGAATCCACTTCACACCATAGGTGTCAATCTAATATGGTTGTAAAGCAGTCTAAATGTGTAACAGCTTTCTTCAGTGCAGCCCGCTTAGGGTTGCTCTCAGGCAAATACGACCCAGTCATCGACGTGATTAAAAAAAAAAAAAAACAATAAATTGAATACCGATTTCTTTTTGATTTTTTTAAATCAAAAATTCTCCCAATTTTTTTAATCAACTGTTTTGTCATTTTTTTTTAGATATGCAGTTCTTCTGGTTTAGTCTTGATAATGTAACCTTCAAAAAAGCCACCTAAAAAAAGAAAGGAAAACAGTTTATTTAGAAAAATGCACATAAAAAGAAAGGAAAACAAATTTGAAAAAAGGCACCTAAAAAAAAAAGGAAAACAGTTTATTTAGAAAAAATGCACCTAAAAAAAAGAAAGGAAAACAGTTTATTTAGAAAAAAAGGCACCTAAAAGAAAGGAAAACAGTTTATTTAGAAAAAATGCAAGCCAGTTTATTTCAGAATAAATTTCATTGTCTTCTGACACATTTTAGAACGGTTTACGTCATTTCTTTTGGGTGTAAAATTTCTTTTATTCCCAGGAAATAAATAGTTGAGCTACGCTGTTGCCCTACTCGTGCCTCAATGCTTCAACATGTTACCCTCATGAGCATAAGGGGGGAGGTTCCATCTTCTCGCGACTTTGTGGTAGACACTGTATCAAAAACCGAGGAGGCTCGATGGCGTTTGTGGTGTTCAACGTCTTGTCTCGTGAGTCAGACTACCTTGTGGGAGTTTTCCGGGTTTCTCTCATACGATATGCAAATGTGGACAAGTTTACTGTAGCAGTCCTCTAGGAAGGCACTGCTCCCCTCATTCAGCTTCTCGGAGCCCAGTCAGACTTCTACCTACGCGTGATCCATCACAACAGAAGCTACACCCCACCCCACCCCTTCGCTCTTTCCATGAAACCCCACGGATTCTTGGACTTGGTGTAGATGTGGCTGGCTGCCAAGTGGGTTAAGAAGAAAAAATGACTCAGTTTACACTGTGCAAATTTAATTCAATAAAAAAATCAGGATTAAAGTACAGTTTGAATTTCTCTTTTATAATATCATAACCGTGGTTCCACCTACCCAACCCTGTTTCATTCTAAGCACTGCAAAAGCGCCTCTTGTGGCGTTTAAAAGAAATCGCCAATAGGCACCGAGACTCTATCCAGAGAGGACGTATGCCGAGACCGGCGCTGCTGTCTCAGAGGCGTTTAGAGTCTGTCACCACAAGAGAAGATAGAGTTCCCACTATCCTGTGCATCAATTGGACTACAAACTCTCATCCAAACTTCCATCCAGCGTGTACCTGAATAATTTTATTCTTAGCTTAGAAGTGGAATCCTTCCACGAATCTTTAATTAGATGTTTTAAATGAGTTAAATAGTGTCAATTTTTAATTGCATTTGTATGTGGAGTTTGTGCGCATATAGTATAAATAAAGCTATGTGGTCTTAAATTTGTGTTTCAGTCGCACCACACCCAGATCCAGCTACACAAACAAACAACGCATCTAATACATTATGCAATTTTAGTTCAACGCTAAAAAATGAATGCACCGTGTAATAAAGAAAATAAAACCGATATTGAATATTCTTTGTTTTTCTATGCATAGGAGTGTGATAACAAGTAAAGCAAATTTTCCATATTTGTTTTCGCGGCTCACTTAGCGCACTTATTGAATGATTTCGCCCTACTATAAATGCATCGACAAAAAATAACAGATAAGAAATCTGAACTCTTTCTGAAGGAAAGCAAAGTGAGTGACATGTTATCGGATAAAAAGAGAACCCCCCGACTCGAGAAGCGACATCGATTCGAATGAGAAATAAGACTTTCTTAAACAACCACGGATTTCTTTTTCTCAAACACTCTTTCCACTCGAAATGTATTCAATACAGCCGGATATTAACATCACTTAAACCGGATTGGGTGAGGGCCTTCTGCTCGCACCCCGAACGAGGGCTCAAAAAGTATTTGTTCAATCGACATTGTGCTCCTTTTCCAAGTGCTGTGTTTCCTGGATGACCTTTGAATGTACTGGATGATTATGATTAAAGCCCCACATTAAAAATGCTGTCAAAGAAGAACCACTCGAACTGATGATACTTGAAGAAGGGGGCAAACGATATGGCATCAAAAAAAAGTTCCACCGATTTTTCCCTTCCGATTGGGTAACCTTGCCGTGGTGGATGGGCTTTCCCCTCACAGCGTCACAACTGTTGAAGGACTTGGAAGTCATTTTTTTAGTCAAAAGGGCGAAACAATCCAATTTCTACAGTGATTTTCATGTGCAACTCATGCCAAATACGTTGTCATTTCCATTCAAACTATCACTGACAGCCAAATTCTTTTTCTCTAGTAAGCTTACGGCGCCATCTAGTCATATACTTGGAATTTTTTTAATTTTATCATAATATCTCTACGTTTTTGATACGGAATTTTTGAGTCCAAAATGTAAAATAACTCAAATCTTTTTAAATAATTTGTTTGGATAAATACTTCATTTTAAAACTGAAAACTTGTTGACCCCGCTTATCTTCTGCGGGGTCTTAACACATTTCTTTTTTCAAGAACTCAAAAGCAGAAACTCTGCCCAAAAGTGAGTTTGGAGTCTCATTAAAAGTTCGTTTTTCCCCAAACTTTGACTTTAACTGAAGCATAAACCGCTCTTATTTGCATGTGATGGCTCTCCGGGGGTCTCATGCGAGGCGAAATGGGAGGCCGTCGCAACACTTTCATGATCTTTCATTTGGTGTAGAACACTAGACAGAAAGGGGAAAAAATGTCGGACTTCATATTTACAGTCAACTTTATGAATTCAATAAGTTTTCTATAAATTCAATAGGAACATTTTCTAATCTGTGAAACAAGTATATAACATATTTCAAAATAGAATCTAATTTAATAGTTTTTTCAGAAATAATTATTCAAATACTGTGACTTGCTAAAATCACAACAAATGAAATAATAACACGATTTCAGATATTAAAACAAATAGGATTGCATGATAATCATAATTATTTTTGAAATAAATAAATTATGTTTGTTAAAATAAATTATTAATTATCATAAAAATATAAATAAATAATAATTATATATTTGTTATAAATATAAATTATATTTATTCAAAATAAGTTCTTTTAACCACAGGGGTGGCCAACCCAAATGATCTTGCGGGTCACTTTGGAAATGCATCCTAACACCGCGGGCCGCATATCAAATTATATATCCCCCCTCTAAAAGATATAGACATTATTTGGAGTGAAACATTGCAACTCAAACTCCTTGAGCTTCGATTGTTTTGCTTCTTTATCAAATTTCAAGTAATCCTTACGTTTTGTTCCGTAATGCCTCTGAACATTAAATTTCTTAAATACAGCAACGACCTCTCGACAAATTAAACACAATAATTTGGAATTATGAGAAGTACTTTTCTTCCCATTCCTCGCTGTACTTTCGATTTTCATCCGCCGGTCTTCTCTTCTTTGCAGTCGTACTGAAAATAAGAGAGATATTAAATAAATCTATTTTTAATTGTTAAATTAAAAGTCGTTTTAAATTTTATAGGAGTTATTACCAGGCTGTTGATGTTTCAAATATGTTGTTGAAATACAGGTATATTAAAATAATTACCCTGAAGTCACAGAACACAAAACGAAACCAAAAAGCAAATTTTCACTTGAAACTCAGAATCTGGTTTGCGGTTCTATCAACAATCAACTGTTCCTGTCTAGGAATGGTCATTGTGTCACTGAGGTCACTTAAAGTAAAATATAGCACCTGCTATAATAGATGTTCCAACATGAGCGCGCATCAGGAATGTAATTTAATTATTCTGCGAACTCATAACTGTAAACTCAGCAATAAACCTGGCAATATCTGTCCTATATTCGCAAGAATATTATTTTGTAATAAAAGTTAATTTTTTCTCATCACTTCTGCAGTTAATTCTTGAATATAGGGGCTCACACATGATGCATTTCTTAATGCATTGGTTTTCACTACTTTGGCCATTATAAAATAAATATAGTTTGCAACGACCAACTTTTGATTTCTGTGTCTTATCAGTTAGTATACTTCACTTAAATATTATTTTTTCACTTCTAATATTACAAATGAGTATTTGTTAGTTTGTGTGAATGGGATTCTTTTTCTACTAACAAATTGAAAGTTAGAATATTATTTTGTGTTTATTATAACCACCGTAACACAGCCAAAAATCAATTCAATGTCGATTGCAATCTGCCATTGGTATCTGACGTCATTAAAAGAGCCAGCAATCCGCCCTTGAAAAAAAGTCCACGAGGTACAAACTCAGTTAAAAGCAGAAACTTCCTTTTTCACTTCAGTACACAGTACAGATAGAAATTCTCACCAAACAACAACTATAAACGCAACGCTTTTATGTCGCAGAAGATTATCGGAGACATTCACACTTTCTTGGTCTTTCCGAAAGAAAACTCTTTGCACGACTCAAACTCTGTAAAAGACAAACTCAATTTTTTTTTCTTCTATTCCATTCGGACTGTGACATAAACACTTCATTTTCTTCTTATGATGAACATTTTCTTCTCTTCTACAACTAAGTATAAATAAAACAAGAAACCTGGAGACAGATTCGAAATCGTTTAGAGCAAAAGATAAGCGCATGTAAAACAAGATGTAAAAAAAAATATAATTGTGTATTCAATGACAGATTTGGAAATAATAGAGAGACGAAAAAGTAAGTGAAAATATTTCACTTTAGAGGTTCTGAGTGGCCCAGTGGCTAGCGCTCTGATGCTTGGTAACAGAGGTTTCGGGTTCAAATCCCGGAGGTGGCTTAGAGGTTCGGAATCCACTTTAGGCCGTAGTCTTGGTCTAAAATGATCGTAGAGGGTTGCGGGGATATTGTTACTCCGCGTCTGTAGCATATCTTCAATCTACACGCACCTCCTGGATAGAGGTAAGTGAGTAACGTCAGTGCAGCGCTTGCCTTATGGCATCGAAAACAACTGTCTAAGTTTTTGCCAGCTGTATTTGAAAAAAAAAGAGAATAAAAAACCTGGCAACAGATTAAAAATCTTTTGGGGCAAAAGAAAAGAATTTGCAGCTTGTAGAACAAAAATAATAAAAAAATTAGACCTGTGTATTCAATTACCGATTTACAGATAAGATCGAGAGAATAGAATAGAAAATATTTAAATTAAAAAAAACAAACTACAGTCTGTTTTCCGATGCACCTTTAAAATATTCTACGAGATTAATTGCGACCTGTTTCATTCCGGGGTTAATTTAAATGGGTACAATTCGTTCCGATTTTTTTCCTTAACACTTTTATTCGCACATTTAGTATCATAAAGAATTCCGTAATCAGATTTGGTCTCGGAATCATCGATTTTAGAATTCTCCATTCACTGCTCAATTCGCCTGGAAGGAGTTTTCTACAGTCTACAAAGAAGCTGCAAAAAGTGCCGGTGTTTAAGAAGATTTTTCCCGGTGCAAAACTAATTTGCTTTTCGCTCGAGATTTGGATATCGAAATCGAATAAAGTCCTATTTTGGCTTCGGGCTGCCAAAACCCCCGATCAATAAAGAAAAAGGTTGCGTTAAAAAATCGCGAACTCGGATTGTGAAGTCTAATTGAAACTGCAATTGTGTCGATATGACATCACACATTGTGTTTTTGTTTAAATTGTTTCTGTATAAGAAGTCAATTAGGACACAGTGGATTGTGCTTTGATATAATTTTTTGGATAGAAGTGTGATATTATGTTTAAAATGTATACAATTTTTGTTTCTTAGAAATGTTATTGTTTTAGTAGATGTACGGCAATTCAATGCATTGTATCTTTTGAATAAATTAGTTTTTAAGAATTGTGTTCTGCCAATGTCACTTCCGGCCTTTGGCATCCCAGGCGTCAGGTTCGAATCCTGCTGGTGGCAGGGATGTTTGTGAGGGATTCGGAATCCACTTTATACTGTAGGTCCCGGTTTAGCCCACGTGTACGCAAGTTCACCGTAAAGCGGCAAAACTAACTAATTAGACTAAAGTGTGCACAAAATGACCGTACAAACCAAAAAAAAATCAAATCCGCACTGTATGAAAAAATGTATACCGACAAATATACTTCATGGTGACACAATGACCTTTTAAACACAAAAGCGTGTATGCAGTCACTATGTGTTGTAAAATCAGTATGCGTTTGGTCACAAAATTAGAATACTCAAATAACCTTAGTAATTCGTTAATCCGATCCAAAGCAATTGTTCTGCTGTGCAATAATAAATAATAATAATAAAAATAAATTATAGTTTTAAAAACACTAAAAAACACGCTTTTAGAATTAATGATACTAAAAAGTAAAAAATAAATTATAGTTTTAAAACACGCTTTTAGAGTTAATCAAACTAATAAGTAAAAAATAATTGTTAGCATAAGAATAAAATGACTGACGAGAAAATGAATGTCACTGTTCTAAAAGCGTGAGGTGCTTTGTATGACATTTTTAAACTAACTCTGCATTTCGGAATGAAACTAGTGAAAAATTATAACGATTCATATCGAGCACCCCACGCTTTTAGAACAGTGACATTCATTTTCTCGTCAGTCATTTTATTCTTATGCTAACAATTATTTTTTATTTTTTAGTTTGATTAACTCTAAAAGCGTATTTTTTAGTTTTTTTAAGCTATAATTTTTAAACTATAATATTAAATGAGGTCCCGGTACGGGAGACTGGAACTATAGTTCTTACAATAATTTAATTGTGAGTAAAACAAAGGCTAAATTTGAATATGACAAGCCAGCCAGGATTCGAACAGGGAATCTCCTGATCCGTAGTCAGGCGCGTTATCCGTTGTGCCACGTAGTTTTGAATGTCTTGGGTACGATCATTCTACATGGGTTAAATTGGAAACATGGATGTTTGTGAATTCGAAATTTATTCGTAAGTTGAAATAAAATCACTCATCCTGGCGATCCTAATCATGATGAGATAATAAACTTATCAAAATATTTTAGTGTCGTCGGTCCTTGATAAGTCTACAACGTTTAAATTAAATCGGATCGCTTAAAATAGGGCAAAATCGAGCCCAAAGAGTCAGTTACAAACAAACAAAAATGCAGGTGAAACTAATAAAAGCGTATTAAAAAATAAATATTCTTCCGGAACGACGCAAAAAAGAAAAACGAATAAGTGATATTCGAGTTCATTTTGGTCCATTTACAGCATTTTAGGAAAATCGAAGTAATTCGTCTAAAATCCATAATAGAAACTTAAAAAGTAAACCAAAGCATTGCGACGAATTATAAAACAAATTTCATAGATTAGCCGAGACATTCACATATTCTTGGCTTTTCGGAAAAGGGAACAAAAACCCCTTTGCACGACTGAAACTCGGAAAAGACAACTTGAGTTTTTTTTTCTTCCATTCCATCTGGAGTGTGCGTAAAACAGTTCGTTTTTCTTCATTTTCTACATATTATTTTTTCCATTCTGCAACTGAGAACAAATAAAACGAATGAAGCCTGGCAACAGACTCGAAATCTTTTGGGGCAAAAGAAAAGCGCTTGTAGAACAAAAATTAGAATTGCGTATTCAATTACAGACTTGCAGATAATATAAAGACAAAAAAGTAAGAGAAAATATTTAAATTAAAAAAAAAGTACAATCTGTTTTCCTAACGAAATTCGATGCCCCTTTAACATATTCTACGAGATTAACCGCGAGCTATTTCAATCCGTTTGATTGTTGGAGTTGATTTAAAAGGGTACAATTCGTTCGATTTTCTTTCTTAACACCTTCATTCCCGCATTCGGTCTAGGAAAGAATTCCCTAATAAGATTTGATCTCGGAATCATCGATTTAGAATCCTTAATTCGCTGCTCAATTCGTCAAAGAGTCCACAAAGAAGTTGCAAAAAGTCCCACTGTTTAAGAAGGTTTTTGCCGTGCAAAACTAATTTGCTTTTCGCTCGAGATTTACATATCGAAATCGAATAAAGTCTCCTTTTCGTTTCGGGTTTCCAAATACTCCTGTCGCAGAAAACGCCGCGTTAAAAAGTCGCGAGCCCTGACTGCGAAGGCTGATTGATTGTGTCAATACAACATCGCTGTCTTTTCTGGTTAAAACTGTTACAGTATAATAAATCAATTAGAAACCAGTGGAGTGTGCTCGGTATTTTTTGTGGATACAAGTGTGACATTATTTTTAAAATGTATACAGTTTTTATTTCTTAGAAATGTTATTATTTTGATAGAAGTACGGCAATTTAATACACTGCATTTTTTTTTAAAAATAAATTCATTTTTATGAATTATGTTCGGCCAAAATCATACTGTATGCAAAAGTGTATACACCAACAAATATACCTCATGAATGACGAAGTAACTTTTTAAACATAATAGCATGTATGCAGTGCATGTACGTAAACTTAGACAATATCTTATGTACATACACTATACGTACTTAATTGTAAGTACTGTATTACTTATAAGTACTTACAGTGTAAGTGTTTATTTAGCATGTAGTTTAGCATACCCGAGCTTAGCCAAGCATGTATGCAGTGTCTAAGCTCAATATACTTTCAATCGCAAAATTAGAATTTTTTTAATTAGTTAAATTTTTAATAGTTAGAATTTTTTAAAATTAGAACTTTAGTGGTGGCCCGATGACCTATTGAATGGCGGTCGGCGCCACAGGTTTCGGGTTTAACTCCCTGCGGTGCCATGAATCAGTCATTCGGAATCTACTTTAAACCGTAGGTCCCGGTCTATTATGACTGCGCGTTCGGCCTACGGCTGACAAACCTACCTCTTAAAAAGAAAAGCATCTCCTGTTTCGAAATCTACCTGTAGACAGCAGGTCTAGGCCCACCGTGGGGCTATTGCGTCACTGATAATGATGATGATGAAATAACTATAGTAATTCGTTCTTCCGACCCAATGCAATTATTTTGCTGACTAAACAGTTAAGAAAATGTAAATGCTCCTCTGAAATCCCTAACAAAATGAAAATGACTAAGTGATATTCGAATATTTTTGGTCCATTAACAGCATTTTAGGAAAATTGAAGTCATTCGTCTAAAATCTATAAATGAAGCTTAGTTGTCCTCACACCGAAAAATTACGGGAAAATCACTTAATGTTAATTAAGTCTAATTCACTGTCCTTTATTATGAAATGGGAAATGAAGTCATGCATCCACAACTAAAGGATCAAGACCTTCATGTAATATGTTTCAGTTACCGTCATCTAATATTGAGCCCAGTTCAATGATGTGTGACGATCGTTGCATCTTTTCTAAATAAAATTTTAAGAGCTATATCACGCAACAGTCACTGGTAATAGTCTCAAAATTAAAACACATTCTCCGAGTGGACTGTAAAAAAACTCAACTCTTTTATTCAAAAACCAAACGCACTCTGTCCTGGTTACATTCATTCTGCATGTTTATTTCCTCTGGCGTCAGCTTACACTATCGATTTTTCATTTTTACATATTATGCACGGGAAGCTATTTGCCCCTGCGGCAATATTCACTTCATTCCCAAGTATTGAGCTGTCTATCTTAATATTTTCTTCCAAAATGAATTAGCTTAAAAATTAATTCCAAGCATGAACTGCCAACTATTACTACATACAATTTAACGTATACTAACAGAAAATGGCATTTCTTTTCTGAATGCTGACGTGAATCATTAAAATGAATCATTCACCACGCGATCCAAAACAGCGTACTCGTTTACTCCAATCGACTCTGTAACAAACAGCAAAGTAAACCGGAAGTTCCGCCGCAGAGTGTTTGCTGAGAAGGTTTTTTAAGAACTTAAAATATTTTGTAAGCTTAATTTGCGAATTCCGGCTGTGAAATGGAGCGAGGCATCCCGGTTTAATGTACCGACGAAGCCGGGGTGGCTTTAACAGGTGTTTGAGGTGAATCCCGTTTCCCCCTATTTGAATTCCGGGAACGAATTCATAATCCTTTTGGGATTTGTTGTACAAGGGTCAATAAGTGTTGCGAGTTTTATTTTATTTCCGTGATCATTTTTTTTTCTATCTCGTCGTTAATGAGGCTTTTGGATCAGGTTCGGTTTTATTTAGTTTCAGCTTCATGTTAATTTTTTTTTTTTTAAATTGCGTTTAAGCAACGTCGGTTGCATTTTTTTTAATCCGATTGAACTATTCTTTATCTACCGAACTATTTTTATCTACCGAAACTTCTTTTCTTCCCAGTAATGTTTGTTTAAAAGATGCAGTGTTTATTGTATGGATAGGAAAATGTAAGGTTTAATATTTGTTTCAGCTCTGAGCATCGAACTTTAAAGCCATCAGACCTCTTTTTTTGCGGTTGAAAATAGAAGCAACTCATCGGATATTGGAAATATACATTTTCAGATACATGGAAAAAAAAGGGAATAATCATCATCATCATCATTGGCGGAACAGCCCCTTTGTCGGCCAAGATGCGGATACGTTTTTCTTTTTACGGGGTAGGGTTGTCAGCCTTCGCCCAACACTCTACGATTCTGTTAGACCGATAATTATGGTTTTAAAGCGGAGTCTGAACCACTCCACACATCTATGGCACCGCCGGGACTCGAACCCATAACCTGCGGCACAGAGTAACGAAAGTGAATTTCTAATCAGTATTAATAGCTTTTTAGAGTGATGCCTACTTTTTTAATTAACGCTAATATTAACTATAAAATTTTTACAGCTTGCAGAATTTTTTCTTGTTCTAATGCAGCTGGCAAACACTGAAGCAATTGTCTAGTTCACCGAATTAAAAATCAAGAAGACATTTTCGTTCGTTATTTTAATTGCATAATGCAGTACACAATCAAACTAAAAAAAAACAAAATTAATCATTAACAAAATCAAAAGTATAAGATCGATATCGATCATCCCATATTACGGGTTTTATAAAAATATCACAATTTCACCTCTGGGAGATCACAACAATTCACTCTATAACAATTGAAACCTGCATCTTTGAAATCTCATATTTAGTCTTCATTTTCATTCATTATTTATAAAAATCAGAAAATGGGTAAATTATTAATAAAATTTGCGTTTAATGCATAACTCCATTTATATTCTAGATCTTCATTCCTTAAAGGTTAACAGCTAAATTATATTAGTCATCTACGTAAGATTATGAGTGAATAGGAAAGGCGATAGTCGATAAACCAAATTCTATCTATACCACAAGAGAGATTTGTGAACTGAAGGATTTGGAGGGATTATTAACATCACATGGGCTGTTAAATCCCCTCAAAATACCTCATAAAGCATCCTCTTTATACAATAACATATCCCCACTCTCTAGAAATCTTCCCTTTTCCACTTCCCAGCCAAATTCCCTGCCTCTTTCAATTCCAGCATAACCATTTAATCAATGGTAAAAATATCTTTCTTTTCTAATGAAACCGCGGAAGACTTATCAAGAATATTTTATTCTTGTTTGGATTAAGGGGAAATTTAATTAGTGAGCCAAGAAACCGTCGCCATCTTTGTTACGAGATCCGCTAAGTAACCAGTGCGGTCATTTCGATTTCATTTATGGAGGAAAATGAGTAATTTATTGAAAGAAAAGCTCTTCACATTTTATGGAGGGTTTTATCTGGATTAGGGCGAATGAAATATCTTATTTTGCGGTTCTAATGCTACGTACAGTGGATAAAACAAGTATTGGCAATTGCCTATAAATGATCGTATTTGCTAACAAAGTATGTTTACAAATTTTATTTTAACATAGCGATTACAGAAGGAGAAAAGGCAAACAAATATAACGACATTTTCATTTAAATATTTTTTTAGTCAAAATCTACCAGAAAATCGAAATTTTACATGATAAAAAAAGTATTGGCAAAATTATGAAATTGACAAAATTATGAGCGAAAACAAAATCAGTATACGTTTAGTACTTTGTATTCTTCTGCATCTATAACAGCTTGTAATCTATTTCTCATAGAGGAAACTAAGGTTTTTGTTGTACTGTTGGGAATTTTGTGCCACTCTTGCAAGAGTAAACGTTTGAGGTCGTCTTTACTTGAAATTTTATGTTTCTTGATTTCTAGATCCAGCAGGTGCCATAAATTTTCAATTGAATTGATGTCAGGCGATTGAGGTGATGTTTTTAATTGGCGAGGAGCATTGTAGAGTAGCCATTCACGGGTGAGATTAGCTGTATGCTTGGGGTCATTGTCTTGTTGAAAAACGAATGGTGTTCCCAAGCCAAGATTTTGGGCACTGATTTTTAAGTTATGGCGCAAAAGGTCAATGTACGTACGTGCTGTCATAATACCATCAATAAAATGCAGATTGCCAATTCCATTAGCTGCCATACAGCTCCAAACTAAGTCGCTGCCTCCACCATGTTTTACAGTAGCAGTTAAATGTTGCTTTTTCAATTCAGTATTTGGCCTCCTCCACACATATCGTCGTCCAACACTGCCGAAAATGTTAAATTTTAATTCGTCGGAAAAAATAACTGTGTTCCAAACCTCTTCAGATAAATCAACGTGTGATTTTGCTAAATCTAACCTCTTTCTCCTATTTATTTCCGAAATGAATGGTTTCTTTCTAGCTGCCCTTCCATAATAACTTCTCTCGTGTAAAACATTCCGTACAGTCTGTACGCTGAAAGTCTTTTGCGAAGTGAAAGCAACATCTCTAGCTATCTGGGGTGCACTTATTTTGGGGTTTTTCTTAACCTTGTTAATAATGACATGTTCTTCTCTTGTAGAAAATATTCGAGGTCACCCACTTCTAGTATTATTTTCCGTTGATCCCGTTTCCTTGAACTTTTTTACAACACTCCTGAAAGTAAATAAACTTATATTGAACTGCACTCCTATAGCATGATAAGTTAAACCTTCATATCTGAGCCTAATAATCGTGTTTTTAACACTAACGTCCAACTCCTTCGATTTCGCAGTCATTTTACTGCAGTAATCGCAAAATAATGCATAGACACTTTTGGAGTTGTTTTGCAGACTTTATACCGGTAGAGTTTCTTATCAGTCGAAACACGTGACTTCAATGTAACAAAATTTGCATAGCAGTTAAAACTTTGCCAATACTTTTTTGACATGCAAATTTTCGTATTTGAAAGAAAAAATCGTAGAAAATGCAAATTAAAATAAAATTTTTACTATTTTTATATATCATTTATCACATTTACCCCTGTGAAGCGTCTGTGCTAGGTTCTTAACGATTAAAAACACAGAGCCAATATCTTAGCTCCATCCAATCCACTTAAACGGGATAAAAGTCCTCCATTCCATTGACTCCGAGAAAAAAGGCTTCATTTAATTACGCATGCAATTGGCTAATGAGTGGAGCAAATTGTGTTGTATTTATCTAGGAATGGATGGGGTTCCATTGAAAGCTCTAAAGAATTAAGTTACAGCCCTGTCCTTGTTTTCCAGTTTCATTTTATTTCGGCATCTTTTATAAAGCGATTTTCGGGTGAGTTTCACAATGCATGGCTTCTGATGGATGTATATTTATTTATTATTTAAACTTAGCGAAAGGCTCTCGCAGCGCTACATCTTTCTTCTTTTTCACTGGCGCAACAGCTCCACGGTGTGCCAAGGACATCTGCCTTCTGGCAGATTTCTAAGCGTTTGGTTTGGTTTGTCGCTCTATGGCCATTTTATGCACACTTTAGGCTAATTAGATCGGAACCTATAATTTAAAATGGATTTCGAACCACTCACAAACATCCATGCACACAGTCGGGACTTGAACCCGAAACCTGTGGCACCGAGCGTTAGACACTCCGCCATTCAGGCCCTCAAATAGTGATCTGAAGGTGAGGGAACTGGGTGAGAAACCCAAACTGAAATTTCCCGTCTCTATACCGGAGCTGATAAAGGATAACAATTCATCTATAGCTTTATAGACATACGGCTTAAAGTGGATTCCTAACCACACAAGCATCCGTGCCACAGCCGGGACTCGAACCTGAAACCTGTGATACAGAAAGCCAATAATTTATATCTATCACGTACTATTAGAGAAAATTACAAATATTGGTATCTGTTTAAAGATAGGAAATATATGTAAACAAAAAAAATTGATATATATATATAAATATCCATAAACTTTTCTGAATGATTAAAACAAGAAAGAAAACCAACCCAAAGAAAATTTAAAAAAATCGCCTTTTAATTGAATGCGAAGAATTAAAATTTTTGTTGAAGCATTTGAAAGAAGAGGTGAAATTCCAACTTTCGTTTTTCCAATACCATTTTCAACTCGAAACACAATTTTTTCCTCTCTCTCTCACCGCAAATTGAATTGCAATGAATCCGCCTTGCTTTCTTTCTTCGCCTTCAATTAAAGCCCCCCCTCCAAGTCATAAATCCGAATTTAGAAACTTTTTTATAAGAAGCTCCTTATTATCGGACTCATAAATTGGCGAAAAAGAACATTTTCCCCCCCATTTTTCACGTTTTGCATTAAAACTTCACTTAATCCTTGCAAACAACTCTCAGTTTCTTTTCACATTCATAATAAGATTCATAATAAACCCTCAGCTGTTGTCGTCAAGAAATATTAAAAAAAAAAAAAAAGTTTGACATTTACACCGAAGATATTCATTCGAAATGCTACTTCAATTTTTTTTTCTTTTTCCTGTCTAATTAATTAATACTCTGACGAACTTTTCCACGAGAATTGATTAAAAGTATTTTTCTAGAAATACTGACATAAAACATTTAAATTGAACGTATGATTATTGTGCCTTTTTTAAAAAAAAAAATGATTTTTAATGAAACTTTTTGAGCTCAGATTTTAATTGCAGTGTGTTGTATTCACTGCTGATGAAAAATGTTTTATTCAAGAAATAAATGAATGGAAAAAAAATTTTTGAATTTCAAAACGCAATTTTCTCAGATAAAAACCACTCTCCCAAACTGTGATGGAATCAGAAAGCAAGAAAGTGGCAATGCAATCATAAAGAAAATTTAAAAATCGAAAAATTTAGCTTAAAATGGTATGCAATGTACATAAATTTCAAAAATTTTATTCTGAAGATTCTCTTTTTAATGTATTTTGGAAAACAAGTTGCTTTTTTTAGAACTGCAATTGATTTCAGAAATACTTTCGACAGAAAATTAATCACAGATTTATTTTGACTGCAAACTTTTTTAATGAATTACTCTACATCTATTTTTTACGAAATCTAAAAATTTGAAAAAGCGTTTATTCATGATTATTTATTATAGAGTCGAATATGAATTATAAGTGATTTTCAATAAAATATGACATTTTTCATAAATTTAACTTTTCCTCTGACCGAACTGCAATGTCACTCACCTGCTAGGTAAAAATTTTTTTTTTTTTAAATTTGATTTGGTTTGGCGCTCTGTCATTTTTTGCACAATTTAGGCTAATTAGAATGGAATCTACATACTAATAATTAATAGAACATACCTACCTACTCCAATAATTACTTTCCCTAACACCTCCAAGAATAGTCCTTAAAATCTTCAGCTCAAATATACCCAAAGTAACTGAATATAATCATTATGAAATTCAATCCTATGGATGCATCCATTAATATTAAATAAAAAATGATAACGAAGCAAAGCGATGTCCAAAGACAAAGAATAATGAAATGAACGATCCATCATCTTTCTTGAAAAACCATTAATCTAATAAAATACGTTAGTTGAATCATCATTTTCGTCTAGAATGCCATACTCAATGGTTCCGTGGAAACCACCCATGGTTTTCGGACATCATCACACACTACCGATGTAACGTGAGACGACACGAATGACAATCCGGAAATCATAACTTCCAGAAAGTCATCAGGGAAGAAAAAAAAGAAGATTGTCTTTAATGACAACTACTCAAAATCATTTATAAAACGTAAGTAGTTTTAACCGGAACTGTAACTGTATCCGTCTTTCTTTCTTTGGCCAAACCTAATAAGACAACGATTGGGGGGAAAGGATGACAATGGCATTTAAAAAGAAGAGTTCATAAATGAAACAAAGGAGAATTCATCTTCTTTAAATTCATCTTCTTCGTTTCGAAAGCAATTTCAACGGTTCGTTTTGTGAAGAATTACGTTCTCAATGCAAAATAACAATAGCGACATGAGTAGATGCGACCACTTATTTTTCACACAATTAATCACTTCGGGGTCTAATGTTTAATGACTTCCATAACTCAATGTCAAAGCACACAGGTGATTACGTTTAATGATTTTAGGGTCCGAAATTTCTACTGATCAATAGAAGATGCATTGAAAAAAATGGTAATCATGATCGTAGCGATAAATATAATGAAATAAACGTTCACTTTAAACTAAATAAATTTCTTTTTTAAAAAAATGTATTCATATGCTGTTGGAATTTTTATGCTTTATCTCGCGCCATACAGCGTCACGTGGTAGTCTTATGACAACCGGTCGGAACCGATTCACATTTGCGCTGTGGCCTTGGAGACGAGCTGTAGTCTTCAAGATGAGCTTTTATCTTCCAGTTTAACTTTTGCCCTTGAGATGTTACCATCCATTTCTGTTCTATATGTCACCATCAACCCTGTATATATTTGTAAATAAATGAAGATTCCATAAATGTCTGAATGGATGGATCCATACTTCTCGGACCACCAGAAAGCTGCGGCTGACAAGAAAAATAGAATCACCGAATGAAGGTGACAAGATAGTTGTGGTGACATATGCATGCCTGTATTAGGAGCCTGACGGTCGCGTAAATAGCGCTGTGGTGCTCGGTGCCACAGGTTCCTGGTTCGAGTCTCTGCGGTCCCGAGGATGATTGGAGTGATTCAAAATCCACTTTAAACAGTAAGTCCCGGTCTAGTAGACTACTTTAAACTGTAGGTTCCGGTCTAGTATAACTGTAGAGCATCGGACTGAAACCGCCCCCCCTCCTCGTAAACATAAAACTACTCCCGTTTCTCCTGCCAGTAGAGAGATGGCCTTGGCCCACCATGAGGCTGTTGCCCACTGATTATTATTATTATTTCTTTAACTTATTGAAAATCTTTCTAATTGACTTTAGATGCAGTGCAACTAAGTTATCTCTGTTTTATGCCACTTATACAGCGCGTTTAATGGTAAAAGAAAAACTATCAAGTATTGAAATAAATCCCTTCAATTCATTTTAAAACATCAATTTATAAATTTTAGAAATATTGGAATAAACAAACCTCCTCTCATTGTAAGAGAAGCGTCTATATTTTTGCGAAAAATTTAAAATCGCTTCATTCTTCATATTTTTATTGCAATTGCAGTTTCAAAATAGCTTGTAAAAATATTCAAATAGTGTTTATTATTAATTTAGTAAAGATAATTTTAAATTAAGAAAAAAAAATCCTTTAAAAAATATTTGAATATCGTTTATTTTTATTCAGATTTTAAAGTATCTATTGAAATGTAATTTTAATAATAAAGTTATTTAAATATCGTTTATTGTTAATTAAATTTTAAAATATATTCAAATGTCACTTTAATAATGAAATTTTAAATAAGGTTAATAAATTTATTTAAAAATAATTGGATAACTTTTATTTTTATTAAGTTTTTAAAAATATATTCAAAACTCACTGTAATGATTATGTAAAGACATTTTAAATAATATAGTTGAAGTTCTTAAAAAATATCTGCATATTATTTTTTATTTATTTTTTAAAGCATAAGCGTATCTGAAATCGTTACATAAAAGTCAAATACACTCCAAATAAAACTTAATAATCCTTTGTCGATTTAAAATTAGTATAATAATATTAATATAATATAATTTCATTGACTTATTTATTTCGTGTCATTGAAAAAGAAAATCACCTTTTAACAATCCTGCACGTTCTTTCAGAAAATTCAGTTTAAAACACATTTCTCAAAGTTGCATAAAATATACACTCAAGAGCCAAAACGTTATGACCACCCTACATTTTGCAATGAACTCGCCTGGATGACGTGGAAGGCACGTGATCAGGTGGAAGTGGTATTAAGTGGTGGTATTTATCCATGCCAAGGCGGGTTGAAGCTGTGCTGCTCGCCAAAGGTGGGCCAACTCGTTTTTGACAGGTGATCATAATGTTTTAGCTCTTGAGTGTATATTTAAATAAGAGCCCATTAGTATAATGAATTTATTCCTTTCCCTATTTCTTCAATGTGGCTTCCTTCTTTGCCGCATTTTCAGGAAGAGAAGTGCATACCCGTAAAATGCACAGCGAAATCATTTTATACAACTGCGCATTTCCCAAAAATGCCGCCTTCTGTTGAACTATTCAAATTATAAACATCGGTAACACGAGCGAGTCTTTTCTGAAATAAAAAATGAAATTGAAATGAAATCCTCTTCTTTTTATGCGAATTTCGGCAAAACAGTTTCCATGATTGGCTTTCATGTTATTTCTCCGTGAAGCTGAAAATAAATGACGTCCTCTCCCCCTAACCATCTGTTGTAAAGATTCGAACATCGGAACTGCAACGTTAATGCGATTTGAACCACACCAAAAGGAGTCTTTAATATGTTTTGAAGAAAAGATCTTCACCACTCCAAATTCAATAGGATGCAAAGAGAGTTGTGAAGGCTCATAGTCGGTGTTTGTTTTGGCAGAAAAGTAATATTTTGAAATATTGATATTGGTGTTTTATGAACATCTGTTTATTTTTTCCTTGTTTTTTACACGTGGAAAAAGACGTTCGGATGGAAATGTGATTGATATTGCAAAACTAAATGATCGTTTGAGCCGCAATCGATTAGGATTGCTTTAGGAGGATTCGATTTCGCTGTTCAGCAAAGGGATACGAGGTTGCTCGGTGATACGTCTGGCGCCAATTTACGTACTACTGTGCCCAAAAAGTAAGGCCAATTATTTTTTTTTCAAAAACTCTTTATTTATTCTTTCAAATTCATTTCGTCGCCTTCAAAGTAATCCCCTCCGGACACAATGCAATTATGCCAAATTTTTTTTCCTATCCTCAATGCATGCTAAAATGTCGTCGGCATTGATGGCCTTCAAAGCGCACCTCCACACAAATCCACGTTGAATTTCTTCATTTTTAATTTTTTTTAAATTTCAATCCCCTTCTGCAAAGCCAAACACAATCAATGGACTCATCAGTATATTTAGTTCTGTATTATGTATGCTACTACAGTACACCGACCGTTAAACTTTTTATGTTGCAAAAAAACACAAACGGATTTAGAGTAAAAAAATCGTCAACTTCGATTTACACTTGATTACTCGATTGATTACTTGATTACTTACTCGATTGATTACTTGATTACTTACTCGATTGATTACTTGATTACTTACTCGATTGTTTCATATACAAAACGACTCACAATTTCGATTTACAAAAAAAAAACCTATTGAATTGTGAGATACCTATTTTTCTTGTCAATTGAGGATAGATGTTATATAACAGATTCTTGATAGAATTTTTTAACAGTATCATGCTAAAGAGATCTCTCTCAGAGGCAAGATTCACTTCAAGCATTGAAAAAAAGGTCTTTTCACTTTAAATCAAATTAGCGATGCAGCGCCCTCTACCTGATTACATCTCAAAAAAGAGGAAGGATACAGATTTCAATTATTCGTAAAAGTCTGTAATGAGATTTTCGAAATTTATAAAAGTTAAACTAAACTTAGGGATTCTTACCTTTTTCATTAAAGTAGCAAGTGAATTATAAATTTAATTCAAAGTAAGAATAATATTTCCAGTTTTATTTTTTTTCTTAACCGTATTTGTAAAGATTTAAAAATCCAATTCCGCAGAAGTTCGGAAATACTTTCATAAACTTGTGTAAAATGAATTATCGCACTTTTTCACCAAAAAAACTATGAAAAGTATATTTCTTTTATTGTGAGATAAATCAATAACAAACAAAAAGTCGACAGAAAACTTTCGCATCCAATTTTTAGAAGAAAGCGTATAAAACAATTTTATACAAAAATTAGTTTTATGGAATGGAAGCCAATTGTATAACTTGCACGAAAATATTTTAATTTAATGAAAAAATGCTCCTTAATGAACGGTAAAAAAAAATTCAAAGTTTTTTTGTCTAATGCAGCTGGCAAATACAGAGACAGTTCATCTTTATGCCGTAAGCAAGGGCTGCGCGACTGTCACTCATTGAGCACAACTCATGAGGCACGTGTAGCTTGAAGATAGGCTATGGATGCAAGTCACATTAACCCCGCAACGGTTTACGATCCTATGAGACCGGAACCTACGGTATATATAAATATATATATACATACAACATATATCTGTTTCTGTGTATGTCAGCCAGACTAAACAGCCTTACTTACATCCAAATTTTACCAAAAATTTACAGGAATATTTCTCATGGAATGCAAAAAAAAAAATTTTATTTCGAAATTGGATCTATATTCACTAAAAAAATTAATCTATTTAGGTTTATCGCCCATTTGGCGACTTTTCGTGGTTGGCAAAGTTTCATGGTTGACCTCCATGTTTTATCCTATTATAGTGTTCACAGACAAGCCAATGCAAAATAAATAAATCGTGATAAAAAAATGAAATCCAAACACTGAAATTAAAAAAAAAAAAAAAAAAAAATATATGAAAAAATCTGCAATGCGATTTTAACACTAAAAAATTTCGCAACCAAATCGTAGTTTAGGGGCGGATTATTTAAAACATTTTGTTGTAGCTTGGCGGGAGATGAGGTGTTTGGGGTTAACAGCACGTGAGTAACGAAACATAATAGGAGTTTTAATGTTTCACCTTATTTCCCAGGTAAATAAGGTCTTAGGTTTCGAAATTTAATATCCTCAAGCGTGTATTTAAGAGGGATATAGGATATGAGGGAGAAAGGATGCATTTATGAGGGAGAACAATTCGGTGAACTTCACACTGATTTTTAGTGCTCAATTTGCAACGGCACCTAAGAAAAGAAAGCTGTTTCATCAGAGAGCGAAGGGCGCTGCCTTAAATGGACGTGAATCTAAATTAAAAATTAGTTAAAAATTATTAGCTCTTTTAGGAGAGGATTAATAAGAGTGGGGTTAATCATGTTTGGCCGTAGGGATAAACATGATTGGTCGTGGTGATCATCCGAGGTGATTTTAAAATCATGGTTTTCATTCTAATTGATCACATTCGTGCAGCAGCCTAAGGTTAAGGAAGAATAAAATAATAATGACGCAACGATTTTAAAATTTTACCTTTAACTTACAGTGGTTCTTTCTTTTAATCCATTTGTCAGATTGCATTAAACTTCATCGCCTTTTTATTTTCATCACTTCAATCCAATTAAGTTCATTTTTTCGTTATTATTTAAAGATCGGCAAGCTTTTTTCTTTTTTTTTTCTGTTTATCAATTCCGTAATGAAGTTATGTCGATGCGCTTGAAGTTAAGCTGATAATTCTCCGGACTTTGTTTTTGATATTCAGTGCAAAATCCCCTCATTTTTACGAGACATCTTCTCAAAGAGTTTTTTGTCAGGGACGTCGTTAAACACTTTACGAACACTGCAGGGATCGCAGATTCTGTGTTTTTTGTTTTATCTGAGGTGTCATAAAATTTACGCTAATTAAAGCATTCTGAAGGCAGGCCCATCACAGGGTTCATAAAAATCGTGCTGTAAAATGTGGAAGAAAATAAAAGTTCGAAACACTCTTTATCGAAAAGTGCTTAAAATTACGGAAATATTTTTTAACGCATCGCTGATTTGTTTTAATATTGTGTTGAATACTGTCGCAAATGACGTATTCTTTATTTAAGAAAAAGATTGTTTTGGAAGAGAAATGTTATATCTTACACCTAAACTTCCAAATTGGTATATGTTTTGTGTTTAAAAGGCACCCAATTTTGTTTATACTGTAACAGTGGTTTCACCTACGCAACCCTGTTTCTTCCTACACACTGCAGCGGCCTGATGGCCAAGTGGAGAGCACTCTGGCCTTTGGTATCACCAGCTCCAGGTTCGAATCCTGGGGTTTGCATGGATGTTTGTGAGAGGTTCGGAATCCACGTCAAGCTGTAGATCCCTGTCTAGTTAGCCCACGTGTGCACAAGATGACCGTAGAGCGATAATCCAAACTAAAACCAATCCTGTATACTGCAGAGCGCCGTTTGCGGCGTTCAAAATAAATCGTCAGTTGGCATCAAGACTGTCACCCGAGAGGACGTACGACAAAATACATGCCACCGCCAAGATTCGAAACGAAAGCCTGCGTTACCATAGGCCAGAGCATTGGCCAATTGGCCACCAGGCCGCATTCCTTTTTTTTTGAGATAGAAAATGAATATTCAGTATACGGAATAACGTATCAAATTCTATTTGGACTATTAGGAGCCTGATGGCCGAGTGACTACCACTCTGGAGCTCGGTACGACATGTTTTGGCTTCGAGTCCCGGAGATATACAATTAATACATGGTACTATACAATTAATAGCACAGTACTATACAATTAGTTGCATCCAATGCCACGGATAAATTCAAAGCATGTAGCTTAAGAATTTTAATTTTGTCTGATTGTGAACATTCCGCCTTCCTATTTGAAAACTTTTTCTCTTTTATTTGAAAGCTTTTTTTTAAAAAACAGGCATTGTTGGCAGAGAAAAAAAAAATGAAAGGAATGGATAAATGGGTAAACAAGGAAGGAGGGGGCAGAACTGTATTAAGAAAAATTATCTAAAAATGGTTTAAAAAAATAGAAAAGGCCAATTGAAGGGTCTTGTTTACTGAGAACACTCCTCTTCGGAACCAAAATTACTTTTTTTTTTTTTTTTTTTTTTTTCTTCTTCAAAGTTTATTGTAATAAGAAAAACAAATAAGTCGAAGCGAGACTGAGTGCATTCCAAGAGAAATATTCGAAGCATCGACTCTTAAATAGAGTCCAATTTATGTCGCCTTAATCAGGAAATGAAATCAAACTGGAGTAAAAGCTGAAATTAGAGAGAAAAACGGATTTTTTTACGTTGTAATGAAAGAAAAATGTCGTCATCAATTCATAAAATGGATTGGATTGTGCGTTTATACTTGCATTTGAAATTTTCGATTTTTGGAAAATTAAAAGAATATTTAAAAAAAAAAAACATTTTTTTTTGCTATATTATTATTATACTAGAATCGTTTTTGAGTTAAAAATTGGCGTAGTAAAAAGAATAAGACATTTTTTTTATGTTTTATTACATGCAGCAGATGAAGAATTGTGAATTCATATTGAATGCATGGTTTTAAATGAATAGCTCAATTCATCGAAGTATAATTTCAAAATTTTTTAATTAGTCATTGTGAATCCACGACGCTTATAAAGTGAAAGAGACGCTTATTTTAAATTCTCATCACAAACAAAGCAAATATCTAGATGAACTGCCGTGATGCTGTTCCTAGTAAAATCAAATTGTGCATTTGCAAGATGATGAAACCTCTATCCATTTTCCCCCAGAAACTACCATTAATATCATCAGCCTCGGTTTCTTCTATCCAGAAATTTCCAGAGAAAACTCATTTCGAAAAGAGTTGTCCGTTTTTAACCTCGGTCATAGCGGTTTGTGACCCATTGCACATTGATGAATGGATGTCCTTATTCTTTAATCAACCTCGATTGCAACCTATTGGATGGTATGAATCTAATCTACAGGGTTCACTTATTATTAATCTGACCAATCCCCGCGTTGAACCAGATGCGTCTTTTACGTAGAGCTAATCGAGCACTGGATCCATTTTTTGGGTGGAAGACTCATGTGGAAGATAAATATAGTTGAAATACTGTTTGAAATTCTGTTTGTAACAGTTCATCAGTTAAATTGGACTTGAAAATTTCCACTTAAAAGATGTATTGTTTCGTGTTAGAATAAATATGAGAGTATTTTGAATAAGAACGTTACTCCACGAGAAACATTGACGTATTTGTTGATGTAAACATTTCTTCGTTTAAAGATGAAAACGTTTTAAATTTGTAAAAAAGCAAATTATTCGGGTACTGGTTAATGATAAACAGGCACCAAAATTCACCAGTCTCATTACTGATACTTTTGAGGCTTAATACTTTTGCTGTGCTGTAAACTTTAATATAGATACTGGAGCATTAAAATGAATGTGGAATTTTCATTAAATCCACTGTGACATAAAGGCACAACTTTTGTTTACACATAGTAAACCTAACGTATAATATATCTTTTGTCTACACATTGCGGGAGAGTGATCTCTAGGATAATATATTTTTGTTTGTATTTATTGGGAAAAACGATCTATATAGTGATATAAAATTTATCTATACTTAGTATGAAGAGTAATCTGTAGGACGATATAACTTTTGTCTAACCATAGTGCGAATCAGAATGGCAATGTATTTGTCATTAGGTGCACATTGAACCAACTTCATTGATGCATGTGCTGGATTGTTTCTGTTTTTGTACGGAAAACATGACTTCCAAGTCATTCAACAGTTGTGACACTGTGAGTAGAAAAGCCCATCCACCACCGCAAAGGACATACCCAATTGGATGGTAAAAATCGGTGGAACTTTTTTTGGATGCCATACCGTTTTATATTTCTTCGAGAATCTTCAGTTCAAGTTTGAACTCATTGTGACGAGGGGTCCTTTGACAGCATATTGAAAGGGGGATATAATCACCCTGTATTATAACTCTGCTAAAGTATGAGTAAAACGCTTGCCGATACTGTAAAACATAAAAATAATAAAATTATAATCCTTATTATAATAAAAATTATGTGAAAAACGGTGACTCAATATCAACCCTTGTTATTGGGCGCATTAACACTGCCAACAATGATGAGTGAAATCCACGATCAACAAACTCGGTTCCAACCAGAAACTTTCTCTCTTCGATTAAGCAGGCAGTAGTGAGAGCTATTGTCGTCCAACAACTACGACTCTAAACGCAGACGTGTGCTTTTGTGTCACAAAAGATGAGCCGAGACATTTACACTTTCATGGATTTTTTGAAAGAAACCATTTACAGAACTCAAACACAGAAAAGAAACCTTCAGTTTTTTCTTCTATTCCATCTGGACAGTGCGATAAACAGTTCCGTTTCTCTTCTTTTTTTACTCATTTTTTTTTCCCATTCTACAACTGAGAATAAATAAAACGAAAAAAACCTGCCAATAGAGTCGAAATCTTTTGGGATGAGTGTTAAACGAAAAAGGAATTTGCTATTCAATGACAGATTTACAGATAATACAGCGACAAAATAAAAGAGAAAATATTTAAATTTCATAAAAATAACAGACGTTTTCCTGACGAAATTCGATACATTTTTTTAAAATGGTCTATGTGAATAACTACGACCTATTTCTGCCCGGAGGTTGGTTTGAAATGATTCAATTATTCAAAAAAAGAAATAAATTTCTGGAGGACTTTTATTCGTCCATTGTGCGTTGAAGAAGAATTTCTCGGTTAATGAGATTTGCTTTCGGAATCATCGATTTCAAGTTCTCCGTTCGTTACGAAAGGATTTCGACAAAGAAGCCGTGAAAATCCCGCTGTTTAAAAGGATTTATCTCGTGGAAATTCAATTATATTTTTGTTTAAGATGTGGATATATAAAAATTAAAAACAGCTTTCTGGCTTCGAGTTGCTTTCGAATTAAAACCGTTAAACTTTAAACTGTGTTGAAAAGTTTTGTGCGCAGATTCAAACTCTAATTATTTATTTACTATGAAGAATGGATCAGAATTTTTGCTCAAATTGTTTCTTTAAAATAATGCGGTTATTTAAAATAAAACATGGGTGCCTTCCTATTTATTATAATATACAGGGTGATTATAAGTTAAGTCCCATTTTCAGAAAGCTGTCAAAAAAAAGAACTAGCTCTCGGTGCCACAGGAATCCGATGGTGACACGGATGTTTGTAGTGGTTTGGAATGCACTTTAAACTGTAAGTCCGGGTCTAATATGGCTGTAGAGTGTTGGGCGTAATGCTGACAACCCTACACCGTAGTAAGAAAAAAGTTCAGTATCGAAATCCTCCAGCAGGCAGAGGACTCGGACCACCACGGGGCTGCTGCACTACTACGTTGATGTTGATTTATCAACAATGAAATATGCTAAGCAGGAATGCTACTCATATTAACATTTCTGTGGTATTTCACAAATTTAGAATTAGACTTTCGTGGTTTTCTTTTTCGAAACGTAGAAGTCGCCGGCGGCAATTTGTAAACACTCTAAATTATTTAATTTCAGGGGGATGTTACTGAACAAAATAAAGGATTCATTGAATTATTTCCATTCATTCTTTAAAAATGTTCTTCATAAAACGTAATCTAATGTGAACCTACTTGTTTAGTTGCGAGAATTCTGCATGAATTTAGGCTTAATAAATTCCTTCACATTGATAAGATAACACATCAGAACGCGATAAATATTTTTTTCCAACTTAACTGGCAATATAGAGACAGTTAATCTTTATGCCATAAGCAACGGCAGCACCCCTGTGACTCATTCAACACTATCCAGGGGGCACTTGTAGCTTGAAGATAGGCTACGGATGCAGACTAACTCTACACCCAACACGCTCTGTGATCCTATTAGACCGGGACCTACCACAGAACCACTAAAAACATCCATGCCATCGTTGGCACCCGAAACCTTTTTTAATGAGTGCCAGAGCGCTAGTCACTCGGCCATCAGGTCCCACGTGCCAAATATAAAAACAAATTAACCCAGGTAAACCTATTTCATTTTGTGCGAAATGCCTTCATTACTTCTTCGCGTTTCAAAAAAAAAAATGTTTTAATGCTTAATATCTCATGGAGAGAAAAAATTGCTTTGCATAAATTTAAATGAAATTTCCGCAGGGAATGCTTTATGTCAGCAACAAGTAGATAAACACGGTAATTTAAAAAATATATTATATGATCGTAAAATAAATAATAGTAAAAAATGATTATAGTATTTAACGAAAAAAATAACAATTTACGAAATGTAACCTAAAAACGTGACTCACTGGAGGCCTCATTATTTTACATTAAACATGCACTTAAAACGCAAAAAGGGTTTTGAAATTGTTTGCTCGTAAATGCTGCATTTTGCAGCATGAAAACATTAAAATTTTTATACATTCTGTAACGAAGATGAATGATTCTCTTTAGTTGTAAAAAATATATTTTTATTCTCAAAAGTGCCCTGGAAGTATTCTTTCCGTATATTTCTCTGAAAAAATTATAGTTTTCTTTTGAGGCTTTATTTAGTCTTACTCGAATTGTTTCGCCAACAAAATCGTAACGTGGGCGAGTTGAGAAGTCAACGGAAAAATGGTCAAATGAAAGGACTTCTTAATAATGAACCCTATTTTTTTTTCACAAAAAGCACTGATTCCGATTTTACAGATGTAATTCTTAAAATGACAAAATTATGTTACAAGTTTAATTTTTTTTTTTTTAAATTAAAGAATTTTTTTTTTACGTTTAGAGTCATGAAATAATGATCTTTTACTCAATATGTCCTGTTTCGAGAAAAATAACCATACATTAGTTTTCTCTCGCTATATGTTGTTGTGCTAATGCATTTAGCAATAAAGTAATTAATCTTCACGATATAAATTAGGGCAGCACCGCTGTTACTCTTTCAGCACTACCCAGTGGACACGTGTCGTTTGAAGATAGGCCACGGACGCGAGCAACACTAACCCCCACAACGCTCTACGATCTTATGAGGCCCGGAAGGATGGGTGGAGATTCCGAACCACTAAAAACGACCATGACACATCTTGAACTCGAATCCGAATCCTGTGTCACCGAGCGCCAGAATTGGTTTGGTTTGTTGTTTTACGGTCATTTTGTGCACACTTCGGGATAGTTAGACCGGGATCTGCAATTAAAAGTGAATTCCGAACCACTCACAAGCATCCCTGCACCATCCAGGATTCAAAACTGAAGCATGTGGTACCAAAGGCCCGAGCGCTAGCCAATTGTATATCAAGCTGTCTGAGAGCCAGGGCTCTCAACACTCGGCCATTCAGGCCCGGAATTTGCTTAAGTTAAGTATACGGAATTTTGAAAACAAAATAAATCCGATTCACATATTGCTATAGAATAAAAGTGCTTTACAAAATATTCTAAACTCAATAAATGTTTTAAATAATTTTTTTAACTTCTTATTAAGTACCGTATCGCAGCGATACAATTGGCTAAATTCAGAATGAAATAACAATAAGACATTTTTATAAAAATATTTCAGAATACTTCGTAGCATATATTTGTATTTAAAATATATTCTGATGCATCATAGTATATCCTAAAACGTCATTTATCTTTATTTGTGATAACACACCCATAAAAACTTTAGAAAACTATTGTAAAAAGCGAAGAATTCGTATTTAAGATGTATATAGTGTAAAGTTTCGGTCTATACCAGATCTGTAACAGGTTCAAGAAGAGGGTCACTTTCAAGTTCATGGGAACACATTAAATTTTACTTATAAGCATTATATATGTACACAACACACACAAATATATATATATATATATATGTGTGTATAATGATGTACTCTGGGTTATTATAAAAGAAATGAAAATTAAAAATATAAATTTCGCCAAGTGCACGATTAAATCACAAATGCAGTTCACTCCAAGGTCGGGGATTTTCAGAATTTTCGAGTCTACGTCAAATCTGATTGCCTTGTCTGCAGTGTTATACACATTATATACAACTGATATACACATCTGTTTTCCTGATCTGCGGTGTTATAACACATGTTATAGTACACGGTGTTATACATGAAACACAAGGGGTTTATTTTGGAAAAAAAGCGGAAACTTCGTCCGATTCAATCACTTCAGAGAAAAACAGCACTTCTAGTCGACTGATCGCAAAACTCTCCTTTCTTCTTCTAAAATCTCCCTTTTAAAAAAATCCATCAGGGGCGGGGGGAGCTGTCAGATTCCCTCACTTCTCATTGGAGTATACATTTCTCATCTAGTGGTACACGATGGTACAAATCATGGTATAATCCATATTCAAAGTTTAATTGTTTCGACCTGTGAAGGTCACACAGGCGCGAATTTCTCAAGTTTCATTATATATGACAGGTTGTTCTCGTGAGTACAAAACACTCATTGCATGTCATATAACTATCCAGAATACTGCTCGTCTGCTGTCCAATTTGAGTGATTGTTTGTTATGGTGTACTTGTCAAATAACATACATTCCTCTCTCCTGGGAATGGAATGCCAAAAATCTTTCCATGAAAGGCGTAATGGCCGAGTGATCACTCGGTATCACGGGTTTCAGGTTCGAGTCCCAGAGGAGTCATGGATGTGTTGTAGTGGTTTGAAATCTACTTTAAACTGCAGGACCCGGTCTGTTTAGCCCTCATGTGCACAAGATGACCGTAGAGTGACAAACCGAACTTCAAATGAAAAAAAAAACTACAAAAGTTTTAAAATCAGAAGATAGAGTTGCCATTGAATAAATGGCTCCCTAATAAAGTTTATTTCGAGAACACATGATTTACTTTGAATGTTCAAACAGTAAAAAAAAAAAAACTTTTCATTTTTTTTTTCATTAACTGATTAAGTAGTAAGGGAAACGTCATATATTAAAACATCGACTTACATAATGTCCCCTTAACAGAATCATTGAAATGATTTATCTCTAATGGGAACCACGAAAGATCCGTCACTCACAGAAAAAAGCTTCTGAATGGACGTCCACCGCACGATCGACAGTCGAGACGTCGTTTCACACATAATCAAACAGAATCACTTTTCAAACGATCCAGAAACCGTTCCTTTTTTCCCCCTTTATGAAGAGAAAATACGATTAAGAAAAAGTGACGAAATAAAATATCACAAACATTTTAAATCATTTTTATTGCCCGCAGGGGCAACATCGGGGGTTGGGATGTCGTCCCTTTCTACTTCTGGTACATTTCAGTTTGCTTAAGAAAACTTTCTGACGAAATTCCCCGTTAAAAGAAATCAATTTAAAGAAAAAGAGAAAAAGTCGACGATTGATTTGGATTCAAGTTTTGCTTAAAAGTGCTTTAACAGAACACATGCGAAGGAAGAAGTTCAATACTTGAGTGAGTCAGTTTTGTTTTATTGTTTTTTCTATAAATACATGGAAGGTCATGAAAAGTGTTTATAAAAGATGGAATTTTTTTTATTGCATTTATATTCTATGACAGAAAAATTGCTTATCCTTTCAGCCTAAAACGGGAAAACCTCTTATAAAATGTCAATATATTATATCATCAATATAAAAAAAATCGTGACTTTCATGGAATTTTGGAATCAAGATAGCCCACTAGTATCGTTCATTATTATTCATTTATACACTCGACGAATTTCTTGTATGTATGCCAGTGGTGTTTGTGAGTGTGTAAATAAGACTATGCATTTTCCAACTTGCGCCTCAAGTATCTTAACCCAACAACACCCAGTTACGATCTAATTGCCCAACCTGCACAGTATGGTTATTCCTAATAGCAATAAATGAGGGTTTCATTCATAATAGACATTTTTTTTCTAATGCAGCTGGAAATAGACAGTTCATTCTTATGCCATCAGCAAGGGCTACATTGCTGTTACTCATTGAGCCCTACCCAGGGGGCACGTGTAGCTGGAAGATAGGCTTCGGATGCGAGTCACACTTACCCCCGCAATGCCCGACGATCCTATTAGACCGGGACCTACTGTTTAAAGGGGATTCCGAACCACTCCATCAAGCACCAGAGCACTAACCACATTCGCCATATTAAGCCCTTAGTTCACAAACCTGAGCCTCAAGTACCTGAGCCCAATCACACCAAGTTGAAATCTAGTTGTCCAACCTGCACACTACAGTATTTTTATTACCAATTGTAATAAATGATGATTTTCAATGGCATAACAATTTCATTAATTATAAACATTGGTCAATTAAAAAAATTAAAAACTTGAAGCATTCTTTATATAAATGCCTTTTCTGTTTCTTTTTTATACATCAAGTAATAAAAAACACACGCATTACTACTACCACACCAAATCACTGTGCCTAGAGCTGAGTTGCCCCTGTACAGTATGGGAATGATGTGGGAGAGAATAAGTCTGACTGGGCTCTGTGACGCTCTACGGTCGCATGAGAACGGGATCTACAGCGTAACGTGGAATCCAAATCACGTACAAACATCCATAGCGCCGCTGGAACTCGAACCCAAAATCTGTAGCACTGAAGGCCAGAGTGTTTGTCACTGAGCTATCAGGCCTCACGTATTACTACTGTACAATGTTCATATTTTTCCATATACATGGTATTATTTTTTATTTATTTTATTACGCGTATTTAAAAACATTCAAATAAATAAATGTATTGGTGGCTTTTTTTTTATGTATGTAATGGATGCTTTACTACAATCTTGCCAGCCAAAAGGGGGCCGTGAAGTAAAAGCAAAACCTAACCTATAGTGGAATATTTTAGTGAAGGAAACGAAACTTTAGTTTCTATTAAAAATATAAGAACTCGTGAAAAGTCCATTCACTTAATCTGTTTGGTTAAAAAAAATGTAATGTTCCGCTACCTGGCAGGGAACTATACTTACTTATGAAACCCGAACTAATGAAGTCTGCTCTAATACAGAGAACATTTAAAATGCATTATCATCAAGTTAAATCAAACGGGCCCCAAAGAAATCCACTTTCGGGAGATAAATAAAATAAAAAAGGGGCCCATGAATTCGAACGACGAGTCTTTTAAGGCGCATAAAGTCAGTGCACCTCCGGGCTACCGATCTAAATGTCGTTTGAGGTAGGTGGGGGTGGAAGGTCCTTGGAGGAGCCTAATAACTTCTTCGCTCTGCCTGCTTCTCATGATGGCGGCTCATTCGATCGGAGTAAAAAGATCTTCCCGCGTGCCATCAAAAGTGAAGCACCGATTTTGGTGGCACCGTGAAGCACCGTGGTCTTCTGATAGAGGGTCAAGGGGTGGGGTGGATAATTCAGTAAAAAGTATCGATCAGCGGCCGCGAATTGTTTGTGAGGATTCATGATCCGACTCAAATAGGCATGTGATTCGCGAAATACAGAGCAGAGAACAGCTTCAAAGGCAAAAAATGGCCTGCGTTCGTTTTCAATTAAGATACGAATGAACTTTTTTTTTTGTTCTCGTTATAGGAATGCTTATTATGTAAAGTAATGGGAAAGTAAGATACAGTATGGCCCAGATTCAATAGAAATTTTATATTTAATATATTTAAGTAAGTTTTATTGGGAAAAAGTCCTACGAAGATCGCAAAATTAGGGCTCGTAATTCCGAGAGAAAAAAACCATTTATTTTTCTCAATTATTTTACCGAACTACTCGCTACATCCTTCATATTTTATACTCATCATCATCAATGGCGCAGAAGCTCCATGGTGAAATATTTTTTCTTTTTACTTGGTAGGGTTGTCAACCAGACGCCCAACGCTATACAAACATGTTAGACTGGGACCTACTGTTTAAACCTACAGTTACGGACTTACGGTTACGGATTCCGAACCATTATAAAGATCCATGGCATTGCCGGGACTCTAATCCGAAACCTGTGGCCCCTAGTGCCAGATGTTATATACTCAGTTATAAAAATCATGTGCGAAAATAAAATATATCACCATTTATTTAAAATTTTAAGTTGTATCAAAATGTATGAAAGTATTAAAAAACACCACTTAGTGTGTTAAAGAATAAAGACACAATAAATAAATTAAATAAAATGAATAGATTAGTTAATAAACATGTTATATTGGAACTACTAACCTGGCGTGAGGTTTGGTTTGTCGCTCTATGGTCATCTTGGGCACGCGAAGGCAAAACAGAACGGGACCTATAGTTTAACGGGGATTCCAAACTTCTCACAAGCAATCATGCCACCGCCAAGGATTCGCACCTGAAGCCCGTGGTACCAAAGGCCAGAGAGCTAGTACCTTGGCCACCAGGTCGCAAGTGGAATAAGAAGAGAAAAAAGGACTCAGTTTACATCGTGCAAATTTAATTCAATCAAAATATATGGATTAAACGCAAAATTTTAATTTCTCATTTATACTATGCAATTTTAGTTCAACACTAAAAAAAGATATGGTAAAAAATAAAAAAATTGATATTTGATTTTCTTTGTTTTTCAAGACACGGGAGGGTTATAACACGTAAAGAGAATTTCGTATTTATTTTTCGCCTCTTCCTAGCTCACTTAGTGCACTTATTGAGTTATATCTCCCTACTATAAATGTATCGCGGAAAAAACGGATAAGAAATCTGAACACTTTCCACTGAAAGCAAAGTGAGTGAAATGTTATCGGAAAAAAAAGGAATACCCATCCACCGTGGCTTCGAACAGCGGCATCAATTCGAATGAAAAAGAAGACGGGGGATTTTCTTAAACAAACACGGATTTCTTTTTCTCAATCTCTCTTTCCACTCGGAATTTATTAAATCCTGCCAGATATTAGAATAGCACACCGACCGAGGGCTTTGAAAGTATTTGTTCAAATCGACGCCCTTTCCAAGTGTTGTGTTTTACTTGAAGACCTTTAAGTGGATTTAGAAATGAGGATACATTATAATTTAAATCTCCGTTCTGACATGGTACCCACAGGGTTTAGGTTCGAAAGATTTAAGTTTAGGCGGTGGAATGGGCGATTGGAGTGGTTCGGAATCCACTTTAAACTGCAGCTCCCGGTCTGTTAAGCCCTCGTGCGCAGAAGATGAGCGACAGGCAGACAAACAAAACATTCAGAGACATGTGTTTGTAATTTTTTTTTTTTTAAGTGTGAAATGGATCCTTTGCTGCAATCTTACCCAGCCAAAGAAGTGGCCTTGACATAAAAGCAAAACTGATCTAAGGTGGAATATTTTGGAGTTTCCATTAAAAATATAAGAACTCGGGAAAAATCCATTCACTTAATTTGTTTGGTTAAAAAAGGAATGTAACGATTCACTGCCTGACAGGAAAAACGATGCTTACTGAAAAAACACCTGAACTAATAAAGTCTGTCGTCCTGAAAAGAACTTTTAAAACTACATTGTCATCAAGGCAAATCAAAGAGGCCCAAAAGAAGTCCACTTGCGGGAGATAAATAAAGTAAAGAAAAAAGGGCCCATGAATTCGAACGACGAGTCTTTTAAAACCCATAAAGTCAGTGCATCTAAGGGCCACCGATCTAAATGTCGTTTGAGGGGGGCGTGTGGAAGGGGCAGAACGTGGAAGAACCCCGAAGTAGCCTACTAACTTATTCGCTTCTCATTAAGGCAACTCACTAGATCGGAATAAAAGGATCTTTCCTTGTGCCATCAGAAGTGAAGCAACGATTTGAATCTCCCCCCCCGTGTGGTCTTGTGATTGGAGGAGAAGGGGATGAGGTGGAGAATCCAGTGAAAAGTATAGATGAGCTGCCGCTAGTTGTTTGTGAAAATTCATTATCTGACGCAAAAAGGCATGGGATTCGAAATGACAGAGCGGAGAACTGTTTGAAGATCAAAGAAAGGACTTCTTTGGTTTTCAATTATAATACGGTGTGATTTTTCTTTTTATTCTTGTTATAGGAATTCTTGTTACATAAAGTAATTGGAAAGTAATATACGGTATGGCCAGATTCGGTAGAAATTTCATATTGAATATATTTCAGAAAGTTTTGTTGAGAAAGAAATTTTTTTTCCTAATGCAGCTGGCAAACACTTAGACAATTGTCTTCGGGGTCTTAAGGCAAGCGCTGCACCGACGTTACTCACTGAGTACTACTCAGGACGTGTGTGTAGCGTGAAGATAAGCGACGGATGCGGAGTAACACTACCCCCGCAAAGATCTACGATCCTATTAGACAATATTTATTTAAAATTTTATGGTGTGAAGAAATTAATGAAGGTATAAAAAAAATACTCAGCCTATTAAAGAGTTAAGATACAATAAATAAAAATCTCTTAATAAAAAAAATGTGTAATACAATTCAAATATTAAAAAAATTTCAATTAAAATATTCAATTCAATTAAATAAAATCGTTATCATCATCAGTGGCTCAACAGCCCCATGGTGGATCAAGTCTGCCTGCCACTAGCAGATTTTGAGACAGGAGACGCTTTCTTTTTTACGTGGTAGGTTTGTCGGCGGTACGCCCAACGCTCTACAGTCATATGAGACAGGGACTTACAGTTTAAAATGGATTTCGAACCCCAACAAACATCCATGGCACTACCGGGACTCGAACTCGAAACCTGTGGCACAGAGATCTAGATACTTCATATTCATTTATAGAAATCACGTGCGAAAATAAAATATACCAATATTTATTTAAAATTTTATGGTGTCAAAAAATGAATGAAAGTATAAAAAAAAAAAAAAAACGACCATGTTAAAGAATTAAGATACAATAAATAAAATCTTTTATTAAAAAACATACGTCAAATAAAACTCAACTACTAAAAAAATTCAATAAAATAAAATAACTTAATTAATAAACGTGTTATATTCGAAGTACTAACCAAACGTGGATATTCGAGCTTTTTTGAGTGAGTCGAAATCAGAATTAGGGTATAAAAATCAAACTCTTTTATAAACAAGTAATATATAAAAAAAAGAAATTAAGTCAATTCCTACTTTTTTTCACTCTATTGCAGGAAAGTCTTTTATAAATAATTTTCATTCATTTTTTGAAATTTTTCCCGCGTCATCTATTGTTAGATCTATGCAACTTAAATGTAAAAAAAAAAAACTAAAATTAATGAATTCAATTTAATGACTGAATTAATATTCGAAAAAACTGCATTCACATCCAGTGTCATCCCCTAAAAGTTTCAAAAAAATGTATTTGAACTGGAGGGGATGAATAAAAAGTATTTCGTGAACTATTGTAAATTTGTACAAGATCTATATAGGGAGAGTGTGAGCTAATAGAAGGAACTGAAGAAATCATTTTTATTTTGCAAAAAATTCTAGGTAATAAAATGAAATGTAAAGAATGCAATGGAATTGTGTTGCTGTTGCATTTCCCCCAAAGTTGCATACCCCCCAAAGTATTCCGGTTTCACTATTTTTTGAAACCTTACATTTCTTTTTAAAATATGAAAGTTCTTAGTTAAAATTTCTTGCGTGAAATTTTAAATATTCATACTGGGAAAGAGAGAGAACACATATTCATATAAAATGTTTTTATTTTCATATATTTTTAGATATTTGTATCATTTTCGAGATATAAAACTCTTAGACAGTGTGGTTTTTGTCTTTTAGACAGGGTGGTTTTTGTAGAAGCGTTTTAGGTTCTCTTTTCATAAATATGTAATGCAAAATAATTCAAAATTTGCGATAAATGTAAATTTTCTCTTCATTTATGGAACACATACAAAGACTTTTAATATTTTAAATTAAAGAATTTCCATTATTTTCAAGAAATCTTCATATAATAGGTTTGCATATGACGTAGTTTCTAGAAATGAATAATTTATTTCTATTTTAACCATAGTAATTTCAATTAATCGCTGAGAGATTAGCTCATGGTGCCGCAGGTTTCGGGTTCGAGCCCTGGCTTTTCCATGGATGTTTGTAGTAGTTCCGAATCCATTTTAAACCACATGTCCCTGCCTAATATGGCTGTAGAGCTATGGACGTAATGCTGACAGCCCTACTCAGTAAAAAGAAAATATCTCATATCTCAAAATGTGCCACTAGGCAGACGGCCTTGGCCCACCATAAGGCCGTTACGCCTCTTAATTAATACCAATTAAAATGGGGGTCTGAATGGCTGAGTGGCTAGCGCTCTGGCGCTCGGTATCACAGTTTCAGGTTCAATTCCCGGCGGTGTCATGGATGTCTGTAGTGGTTCGGAATCCACTTTAAACTGTATGCCCCGGTCTGTTTAGCCTAAAGTGTGCACAAGATGACAAACCAAACCAATTAAAATGGGTGTGTTACTAGAATAAATTAAACAAGGGTCATGTTGGCGGAGTGACTAGCGTTCGGCGCACAGGTTTCGAGTTCGAGTCCCAGCGGTGCCATGGATGTTTGGAGTGGTTCGGATTCCACTTTAAACCTTATGTGCCGGTCTAATTTGATTGTAAAGCGGTCAAAATGAGTCACAGCTTTCGTTACTTTGGGATGCCCTGTCCTCGACACAGTTAAAAAAAAAACAATAAATTGAATATGGATTTCTTTTTGATTATTTTTTAAATCAAAATTCTCCCAATTTATTTTTAATCAATTGCTTTGCCAGTTTTTTTCAGATATACAGTTTTTCTGGTTTAATTTTAATAATGTAACCTTAAAATTGACACATAAAAAAAAAGAAAGAAAACAGTTTATTTAGAATAAATAAATTAACAACTTGCAAAATGTTCAGAATACCTTTTTAGTTGTCTTTTGTCAGTTTGTAGGAATTTTTTGGAAGTAAAAATTATTTTGTTCCCTGGAAATAATTATTTGATATACTAATCATGTCATCCAATATCGCTATTACGCAACGACATATGAAACACGTTTGCCACGGGTTCTCGTCTACGCTGCATTTAAATGAGTGAATGTATTTTAGAAATGCAAGTAGGTTGTTGTTACTAATCCCCCTGGTTCAGGAAAGCCTACACCAGGCCCCAAAAGGCCCCGTCGCCGGATCCATGGCTAAGGCTACTATGCGGCTTCACTTTAGCGAGGAATCATGAGGGCTGAAGACTGACTCAACCTGAAAACGCTCTACAGTCATATAAGAGTAAGACTACAATAACTATATATATAAACTATATAACAATAACGCCTTATATGACTGTAGTCTATAAATATAGACTACAGTCATATACGACGCTCTATACAGTCAGTCTATATTACAGTCATATAAGACAAGGAACCTAATGCTTAAAGTGGATGTCGGACTTCTACAAACATCTACGGCACCGTCGGGACTAGAAAGCGAACCCCGTGGCACCGAACGCTTGACACTCGGCCATTCAGATCCAGAAATGCATGTATAGTACATGAAGCCACGTTTACACTTGAACGCATATGTTTTGAGCACCTCAGACTAACCTATTTCAAAATAGTTTATTTCACTATGAACACCATGCAAAAAAGTGCCAATTTTTTATTAAGGACCTTCCGAAAAACGACTGGACGTCCACTTGTGTTGGAAGAACACTTCAACGCCCCAACTTGCAACGCCCCAGATTAAGACGATCATACGGACGCAGGTTTCAAATCTTCAGCCACATTTGAAACCGTTTTTCTAAATATTTTGAGTTGCAAAACTTTCAATTTCTTCTTCTTCATCCAACGCCTGTCCGTGACCATTCGGCGCCGTGCCGTCCAGTACAGACTTGCCATCTCTTCGTAGCATCTGTCGTGGACGACATCGTCAAATCCACTGGAAGATGGGGAGTGCGCTTGATGGTGATGTTGCTATGGCTTTTCTCTGGTCACGTTTGTCTCCACAAGCACCTTCGCAGAATTAAACTTGACCCTCTCCGTCTCCTGTGTGATAACCGGACAGAAATGGATATGTCTCGCCTTGCTTCCTGTTTCTCTAGGAAAGGATTATTGGATTGCCAGACTCAAGTGGATGAATTTGTTCCTATCTTGTTCTTTTTATTTCCTTTTTTATGGTATCTGCTGTCCCGTAAACTTGCCATTGAAAATGAAAAAAACAGGGTGCATATTTAATTCAATAAGCAAAATGAATATTAAATTTCTCTTTCATAATATGCAATTTTATTCCAACACTAAAAAATGCTGTCGTATAGTAAAGAAGAAGAAATAATCGATATTTCATGTTATTTGTTTTTTTAGGCATGGGAGGGTCATAACAAGTAAAGCAAATTTTCCATATTTGTTTTTGCATCTTCGCAGTTCACGTAGTGCACTAATTGAATTACTTCGCCCTTCTATAAATGCATGGGCAAAAAAATAAGATAATAAATCTGCACACTTTCCTAAGAAAGCAAAGCGAGTGAAATGTTATCGAGAAAAAAAGTGATTCCCTCAGTGATTCGAGAAGCGACATCGACGAAATAGAACTTTCTTAAACACGATTTCTTTTTCTCTTTGGACTCGGAATGCGTTAAATCATGCCGGATATTAAAATCACTTCAACTGGAATGGATAATGACCTTCTACTCGGGCACCCACAGAGTGCTTAAAAAGTATCTGTTCAAATTGACGCTGCGTTCCTTTCCGAGTGGTTTTTTTTCTTTGAAGACCTTTGAGTGGATTTAGAAATGCATTCAAAATCTATTGGGTGCACAGCAGTGCCTTTGAAGAAGGATACATTGTATTCTCTCAATCTCCCGCTCTGACAGCGGCCTGGTAGCCCATTGGCTAGTGCTCTGGCCTTTGGTATCAAAGACTTCAGGTTTGAATCTTGGTGGGGGAAGGGATGGTTGTGAGGGGTTCGGAATTCACATTAAATTGTAGGTCCGGTTCTAATGAGTCCAAATTGTGCACAAGATGACCGTGCCTTTCTGTTTAGCCATCGTGTGTTCAATATAAGACCGTAAAGCTACAAACGAAACTCATTCCGACATTGACATGCGTTTTGCGGCCTGATGACCGAATGACTACAGTTCGGTGCCACAGATATAGGGCTTGAGACTCGACAGTGGCATGGACGTGCAATGTTTTTCGAATTCCGCTTAGGTACCGGTATAATAGGATCGTAGAACGTTGTCTTGAGGTTGAGTCAGTCTTCGGACCTCGTGGTTTCTTGCTAAAGTGAAGCTGCATAGTACCACATTTGTCATAGGGGCCTGAGGGCCGAGGGGTATCACAGCTTTCGGGTTCGGTTTGGCTTGTCGCTGTACTGTTATTTTGTGCAAACTTTTTCGCTATTGAGACCGACACCTACAGTTCAACGTGAATTCCTAACCCCTCACAAACATCTATTTTACAGCCAGGGTTCGAAAATGAGGCCTGTGCTACCAAAGGCCAGAGCGCTAGCCAATGGCCATCAGATAGCAGTTTTTGGGTTCGAGTCCTAAAGATGTTTGTAGTGGTTCAGAATTCACGTTAAACCGTTGGTCTCGGTGCAATAGGATCGCAGAGCGTTGCGGCAGTATAGTTACTTCGCGTTCGTAGCTTCTCTTCAAGCTACACGCAACTCCCGAGTGGTGCTAAGGGAGTAACGTCGGTGCAGTGATTGCCTTAAGGAATAAAAAACAGCTGTCTAAGTCTTTGCCAGCTACATTAGAACAAAATAAATAAAAACAGCTGAAAATAAATATGACGAGAAACCTGACAACATATTCGAAATCGTTTGGGGGCAAAAGGAAAGCACTTGTATAACAAGAAATAAAAAGAAATATTAGAATTGTGTATTCCGTTACAGATTTTGAGATAATGTAGAGATAGAAGAGAAAATAAAATATTTAGATTTAAAAAAATATACAATCGGTTTTTCAAAAGTACAAACTAAATTCGATGCATCATTAAAATATTCTACAAGATTACATTGATCTGTTTTATTCCGGTGTTGATTTAGAAGAGCGCAATTCATTCCGATTTTTATTTCTTACCACCTCTATTCCCAAATGAAGCCTAAGAAAGAATTCCGTAATCAGGTTGGGTCTGGGAATCATCGATTCAGAACTCTCAATTCGCCCGAGTCCACAAAGAAGCTGCAAAAAGTCCCGCTGTTTAAGCTTTTTCCTTTGGAAAACTCATTTGCTGTTCGCTCAAGATTTGGATATCGAAATCGAATAGAGTCCTTTTTGGGCTTCCAAAAACCCCGATCAATAAAAAAAAAAACGCTGCGTTAAAAAGTCGCGAAGGTTAATTGAAACTGCAATTTTGTCCATACGTCATCGCCCATATTTTTTTGTTAAAACCGCTTCTGTATAATAAGTCAATTAGGACACACTGGAGTGGGCTTGATATTTTGTGGATAAAAGAAGTGTGATGTTTCTAAAATGGTTACAATTTTTATTTCTTAGAAATGTAATCGTATTATATGGTAATTCAATGCAATGCAATTTTTTTCAATAAATTAATTTTTACGAATTGTGTTCTGCCGAAACCATACTGAATGCAAAATTGTATATCGACAAATGCACCTCACGATGGACGAAGGTTTGGTTTCTTGCTCTACGGTCACTTTGTGCATACTTTAGACTAATTAGACCGGGACCTACAATTTCACGTGGATTACGAACCACTCGCAAATATCCATGCCATCGCCAGGATTTGAAGCTGAGGCCTGTGATACCAAAGATCAGAAGCGTTAGCAAAAAGTCTATCACACGATTGACGAAGTAACTTTTAAAACACAAAAGCATGTATTCAGTGGTTAAATTCAGTATATGTTCAATCACAAAATTAGTATACTGTAAAGGTGGTTCCACCTACTGTGTTTCCACCTATAACGCACTGCAAGGGTGCCCCTAGCGGAGTTCCGATGAAAAGTTCAGTTTGCATCGAACGGGGGACGCAAGGCGCATCCGGTGCAAAATTATAATCTCTCATCTGAAATCCTTAATTGAATGTTCTTTAAATAGGACCTGTATGAAAGAGTGGCTAGTGCTCTGGCGCTCGATAGCACAGGTTTCGGTTTCGAGTCCCGGTGGTGCATGAATGTTTGGAATGGCTCGGAATCCACTTCAAACTGTAGGTCCCGGTCTCATAGGTTCATATAGCGTTGCGGGGATAATGTTCTCCCAGTGATCTTAGCTTATCTTCAAGCTACACGTACCCCCTGGGTAGTTCTAAGTGAGTCACATCGGTGCAGCCCTTGCTCATGTCATGAAGATGAACTGTCTCTATATTGCCATTTGTATTAGAACAACATTAAAGCTACATCTAAACACTGCAGGGACAAATATTTCTTATTGAGGAAAAAAGTGACTACATTTTTTTTTATTACGATTTATTCATTTCATATTTTTAGGAATTCAAAAAGCGGGAAAAAAATGGGAAAACAATACAAATGTAAAAGAAAAAAATCCATAGTCTGCATTTGTGACAACCGAGCTTTAATGGTAATTTATAAGTGAAATGATTTCATACATTCAGGACACGGATTAAACCCTATAATTCCGGCATTCATTATTAAAACTGCTGTTCTAATGCAGCTGGCAACTTATGAAACATGTTTACCTGCTATCATAACACTATTAATACAATTATTAAATTATGGAATTTATTAATATATTAGTAAAAATTGAAATGCATAATTTAAATAATAAAGTATTAGTTTGTTTTTATTGTTAGAATTTTATTATCCCAAAATTTTAAGATGAGACGAAGTTTGAAAGTAAGAACACAATATTAAAAAAAAAATGACAAACTGTTGCTAAGGTTTCAACCAAAAAAGATAATAAATCAGTAAATAGTGTGTTAGTAAACAGTATTCATTGAACACAAAGTGCAGAATTGGGGAAAAACATATTACTTTAGCATTTCATGACTGACCTAGAAATGTGTCGCATGCGCCGATGGAGGGTATACGTTGAGGTTTCGTCGGAATCAGATTTTACTTTTCAGAAATTTGAAAACATGTTCAAAACTATGGAAATTTATTGAGGCATAATCTATTCTCGTCCTAGCTTATTTCTCTAGTAGAGGATTCCCCCCTAATGGTTATCTGGGATATGAAAATATTTAATAAAACGAAATCTGAAGCCCTAAAACATGGGTTTCATCGATATTTGAGGCATAAATATATTTTTCTTATATTACGTTCGAAAATCTGTCCATCTTGTTGCTGAATTTTAACAATCTGTTAACAGATTTCCTAGGTTGAAACTTAAGGTTCAAAAATATGCAAGTTAAAATTTATTTTGATATTTTAAGAAATTTTCTCTGCGTTTACTTTATATTTATGCATATTTTTTTTTTTTTAATATTTGAATGTTTTTAACTATTTGTAGAAGATTGTCAAGTTAGAAGAAATTGTATCCTTGTTTAGTTTTCTTGTTTATGCTAGAATAAATGTTTATTAAGATTAAAGCTATATGGTAGTCTGATGGGCGAGTTGATAGCGCTCGGTACCAGAGATTGCGTTCTCGATACCCGGCGGAGCCATGGATGTTTGCAGTGGTTCGGAATCCACTTGAAACAGTAGGTCCCGGTCTAATAGGAGCATTATGGGGGTAGTGTGAGTTGCGTCCGTAGCCTATCTTCCCGTGTCCCATGGATAGTGCTCGATGAGTCACAGCGGTGCAGACCTTGCTTATGGCATGGCAGATAACTGTCTCTGTGTTGCCAGCCGAATTAGAACAACAATAAAGCTATATTTAATCATATTAGGGACGAATTTTTTAAATAAAATTTAAGTTAATTTTTATAAATTTTTTTTATGAATAATACTTAAATTTCTTCCACGAGCTAACAAATGTAAAATTAAATGTGAAGATTGAGTTTTTCACCAGATGATCTTTTTGAACAAAGACAGTTTTATTTCAAAAAAAACATGTGATTTTTTCCAAGAAAAGAAACTCTTTAAGTGTTCCCAGGAACCTGAAAGTGGAACTCTTCGAGAGATAGGTCTGGTATAGGTACTGTGTCCATGATCAGTCTTTCTTTACCATAACCACTTTCAAGGTTCTTATAGGTATACTACTGTGCCCAACAAGTAAGACCATTTTTTTTTTTTTTAAACTTTTGATTTATTCTTCCAAATTTATTTCATTCTCCGGACACAATGCGTCTATGCCAACTTTTTTTCCTATCCTCAATGCATCTGAAAAGTCGTTGGCAGGGATGGCCTTCAAAGCGCTCGCCGATTCACGTTGAATCTCTTCAATCGACTCAAAACGGTGTCCCCGGAGTGGTCTTTTCCTTTTAAGGAATGGCCAGAAATCGCATGGTAAGAATACGGTGTTTGTAGAGCGATATGGCTTTAATTTTTGGCGGAAAGTCACGAAGAATCAATGCAGTGTGAGCTGCCGCATTCAGTGTTTTCGGTACTAATCGAGATTTGACGTGTTTAAGGCCCAAAATGGAACTGAACGATCCTTTTGAATTTCCAACATCATCATCAAGGCCTCTAATGGTAAATCAATAGTTTGCAAGCACCAAATCTTTAATTTTTTGGACGTGAGGTGGATGGTCGACCAAAGAGCTCCTCGTCTTCAACGCATTCTCTGCCTTCTTTGAACTGTTTATACCACTTCTAAACATTTCTTTCCGATATAGGAATGCTCACCGAATGCCTTCTGCAATGTATACGTTTCCGCAAACAAAATTGAATGCAAGTTCTTTGCTCAATGAATTCACACATTTCAAAATCGCCGGAATCCGTTTCAGCGTCTCACAAAGACAAGCGTAAGTCAGACAATAATGAATATTTTGACGTAAAATTTCCCACAGATGCCAAGGACAGTGCCAGCAAAATAAAAGAGAAAAATAATGAAGTTTCATAAGCCTCGGTAAATTTAAATTGAAAATTTGTCTTACTTTTTGGACACAGTAGTAGGTGCATAAGAAGAAAGAAATAGACAAGATCCAAAAAATGAAAATCATTTGGAATTCTATAGTTTTTTTTTTAATTTTCTAAAGTTTGCTGTTATGCGTTTTTTTCTTATATTGAATTCTAAATGTTATGGGTATATTATATTATATTGTTTTTATTTTTAGTTCTTTTACGCTGTTGTTGCTGATCATCTGTATTCATAAATGAAACATTTTATAAGGAGGAGTGCGGAACTTCAGCAATTTCTTACTCGGCTGCCATGGGGATATGCCAATTCATTTAACGTTAGAGAAGAAATTATCCAAAACAAAGTGGCCCCTGGCCGCGTCTGCTGTGTGTCCAAAGGCATTGAGAGGTGCGCGTGGGATAATTGACAAATCTCTGTGGTCGCAATGGAGACAGCGGCCAGGAGCACACACCGAGAGGCAGTAGCAGCGGGGTAAATTAATTGAAGCAACTTCCCGGGGCTCTCCATTCAAGGAAGACAAATAAGCTCTGACAATGAATTCAACTCCAAAGTATCACAGAAAGAATGTGTCAGATGATGGGAATGTAAAAGGGGGGTGATGTATGCGTTGATGTTTCATCCCATTCTGAGATGAGACGATCCTTTTCGAAGAATGCGAATTTTTAATTACTGTGCCCAAACAATACTACTACTACTACTACTACTACTACTGTGCCCTAGTACTACTACTAAATATAGTAAGAACAAAACACAGAACAGTAAACTTAAAAAAACTTTAAAAAAAAAAAAAAAACGTTATAGAATTTCAAAAGTTTTTCTTTTCTTGGAAAAAATCTCATGTTCACTTTGAAATAAAATGGTCTTTGTTTTCACTAGGTGATATTATAGAACAATTTTGCATTATTTAATTATTAACTCGCGAAAAAAAATTTGAAAATAATAACATAAATTAAAAATATGTTTATTTAAATTTCTTTCATGCATTTTTTTAAACTAATAAGAATAGCTTGTGAAAGCGTCTCTCAGATCAGAGTTTTTTTTCCAGATACTGGAAGGCGAGAGATCTTTTAAAATGTTTGAAGATTAGATCCTGTTTTAACTCCAATCTGTCTTAATTCTTATCTATCTAATTTCTTTTTGTACAATCCTTCTAAGTTTATTTATGTGATCTGTTGTATTTTTAACTGTTTTATGGTTTTCTGGATCTATGTATTACATAAAAATAACTGTCTCTGTACTTACTACCAGTTGCATTAAAAATATAAAAAAAAACATTATTAATTAAACATATTATTAATATAAGGCTGTTCATTGTGAGTTTCAATGTACACAACAGAGGGTTATAGTGGGTGAGAAAGTTTTCCTCTGCGACTTCTTACTACAGCTCTGTTGCCACCTCAGCTGCAGAAATAGCGGACGTCCATTGTGGCAGGCAATCCTCCAATATCCGACTTTTACGAGTGTGTCAAAAGTTCCATATTTGGGCGCATTTTTCTTTTCAGGAAAAGAACTTCCGAGGAAGAATCCATTTTCCTTCCCACTGAAGCAGCTTTTTTAATTTTTTTTCTTCTTTCTTCATTTTTATCGCCACTGTATTTTTTATGGCAGAGAGTGTCCCGTTTTATTGCCGTCCTGTCTCATCCAGTACTTTCATTGGATTCACCATCTTTAAAAATTCCGCTTTTCTTTCTGGCGGTCTCTCTAACGATTTCAAAGGACACAAATTCGACAAATTGTTAAGCTCGTACCGTCGGGAATTTGAATTTTTGAATAAGAGGGGGGAGGAAATCAAAGAGGTTGTTTGTGAAATAGAATTTCGTTTTTCCGAACTGTTTGAAAGGTGTTGAATCGAATTGATATTCGGGAAAATCGGGAAAAACTTGTCTTACTCATCCACAGAACATAACGTAAGTGGGAAAAAGTTTGGGAAAGCGGAAAATCATTTGACTTTGCGAAGTGAAATATTCTAAGAGACTTTATTTAGGTTTTGTTGTTTTTCATATTTTAAATAATAATAATCAATAAAGAAGAGTTTTATAAAAGGAATGAATGGATTATCCAAAACAGTTTTTCTTCAAATATGGATATGTATAAAATTAGGAGAAAAGTTCGGTAAAACATTTTTAGTTAAATCTGTTAATTCAAAAAGTTTTTAAAAATCTCTATTGGAAAATATCTTAATATTAACCTTTTGTAACTTTGCATTTTACTAGTGTCATAAAATATTAAAAACTACTGCTAAATATTTGTTAAATTTCAGCTTCATGTTTACATTTTTTTTCTGATACAGCTGGCAATACATAGACCAGGGGTGGGCAACCCAAGTGACCTTGCGGGGTACTTTGGAAATGCATCCCAACTCCGCGGCCTGCATATAAAATTATGTATCAGCCTAATAGATATATAATACATATGGTACACACTTATATTCAGATTACAACCTGTTATATTAGATGAGCGCGCATCATGAGTTCGCGGAATATAATTTAATTATTGTACGAACTCATAAATAAAATAAGCAATATCTGTCCTATATTCGCAATTATTATAAGTTTCATTTTTCCTCATCATTTCGACAGTTCATTTTTAAATAGAGGGATGCACACAGAATGTATATTTTAATACATAGATTTTTACTACTTTGGCCATTACAAAATAAATATATTTTGTAAAAGTGTGATCAATCTGACGGGAGGAAAAATTGTTCAAGTCAGGCCGCATCCGGCCTCCCTGATATACAGTTATCCTTATGCCATAAGCAAGGGCTGCACCACTGTTACTCATTTAGCTCTACCCAGGGGACACGTGTAGCTTGAAGATAGTCTACGTAAATTTAATATATTTCATTCAATTATGTATTTAGGCTTATGGAATTTTGTTTTACGGTTTCTGTTCTAATTTTTTTAACAACAAATTCTAGAAAAATTTTAATGATAATAAATCTTTAAGTAAGAATTTAAGTAAGAATTTTTTTTTAAATTTAATTTATCATTTTTTCTTCATGGCACATAGATAATTATGAATCATTTCAAAATAAAATATTGGAAAGCAAGCAAAAAAAAAAAAAAATATTCAATTGACCCCCATTGCAAACATTCTTTAAATGATTTCTATTATTAGTTCCTATTTAATATTTTTTTGTGGATGGAATTTATGACTCGGACAGGTTCAAAGTTAATCGAGACTTCTTCTATTTTGAAAGAAGCACCGTTGCCAAAAATATAAGTCCTCGGAAATTGAGTTCTCAATTATTCACCCTATCAGACTTTTCTTGTAGTGTCCTTGCAACTTTGTCGAAGAAATCCTTGTTTTATCTATAGTTAAATAATGAAGTACTAAAAGATGAGATATATAAATTTCGGTACTAGTATTTTCTGGTAAAATATAAATGTATTTTTAATTTGCTATAATTTGAAAAACTGTTTTGTCTTTTTATGCATAACGTATTAATGACGTTAAAAGATGTTTTTGAAAATATAAATTAAAGTTATATATTAATTTTAAGTAAAATTGTTTGTTTGATTAACAATTTTTTTGATTCTCGATACTTCAATTGATTAGAATTAAGATATCTTATTATAAAATCTTTCTCCTTATTTATTTTCCAAAATATTAAATTTTGAATATTTTTTTATAAAAAGAAATGCTGTATGTCAGCAAATTTTTTTTCTACAATCGTGTTTTTCATACTGTTGTAATCGTATTGTATCAAAAGCCTTTCGTATAATATACTGTCCTCCAAATGTTAAGGAATAACTGGTTTTTTGCGTCTAATTTGCAAATAAATGAATATAGAAACTTCAAATTTGGATGGCATGTGCACAAAACAGTTGTGTATTGACTACAATATAGAAGTGTACATAAGAAAAGCGCAAAAATAATTTACAGCAAAAAAGAAAGCAATCTCGCTGAAAAGGTCCATTTTTGGCAAAAATAATAATCACTGTTTTATGTGGTAAAATGTCATAAGAAAAGAACAAAAATGAACTTTAATAAGGGATGCCCACCCCTAGCTTGAATGCATTGGTGGTATCGATTTGCCATGCTGTCAATTAAATTGTCGGTTACCGAAATTAGAAGCGAAAAACAGACATGAAGTAAGCTTTGTTCCAGCTCTCCTAAAGACCTTGGAGGCGGTCTTAAAGCAGCAACCTGTCTACCAAGATGGTGCCAAAGATGCTCTATCGGATTCAGGTCTGGAGATCGAGCTGGCCATTCCATAAACCAAGACCGTCAAGATATTCCTCAACAACTACAGCTCGGTGAGGTCGTGCATTATCATACATCAGAAGGAAAAAAATGCCAATTGCACCGGCATATGGGCGGATATATGGATCACGGATCTCGTTCCGATATCTCAAACCAGTCACAGTTCCTCCCTGGAACACATACAGATCAGTGTGACCACCAAGTGAGATCTCTGCCCAAACCATTATTCCACCTCCTCGGTAACTTTGTCTTTCAACAGAGTTGGATTGATGGTATCTGGTGCTTTGTTCCCTCCAGATCAGAAGACGTCGTGAATCGCTTTCCAGTGTGAATCTGGACTCGTCTGTAAAGAGTACAGGAGCCCATTGCTGTCTGGTCCAGGAAACGTGTTCTCTTGCCCAAGATTAGCAGGCCCTTCTCTGCCGTCCGTTGAGGGGGACACGCACAATTGGTTGCCTTGCATATAGACCTGAATTTTGAAGAATCCTTCGCACCGTACTAGCGGATATTCTTCTCACTGATGCCACAGAGTGGTCTGCAACAAGTAGTGGCACATAAATGCTTCTTCTCCTTCGGGCCGAAAGAGCTATAAAAAATTTTCCAGCAGGTGCTGTAGCTCCAGGTAGACCTGGACCATGTCTTCTGGACACAAAGCTTCTGATATTGATATTGATTCCACAGACGATGGACTACACTACGAGACACATTAATACGCCTAGTAGCATCAGCCTGGGACAACCCCATTTCCATCCATCCGACCAATTGCCATCTTAACGAATCGCGCAAACGACTTCTCTCAGACATTGAGGGACCTCACTGCCTAATTTCAACTAATCTGCTAACAAAAGTTGTAAATCAACAAAAGTTACAAGCGTAATTACGAAAGCCTAATATTTGCATACTTCTCTCTCTTCATATTTGCATACTTCTCGTATATACTTGTTCTTTCTATAAAAAAAGTGATAGCTATCGTTTTTGCATAAAGTTCATTTTTATCATTTATATAAACTATAAATTGTATTGTTACCATCCTTTTTTTTTATCGTGAGCTTCGAAAAACATGTTGTTCCTTAAATTTTGTAGGCCAATGTACTTTTACCAATTTTATTATATGAAAAATATATCAAGCAATTAAAATCTATTTTGAAAAAAAATATTTCCATATTGTAAAATTGTATGTATAGTCTAAAATCTTTATATTACTTTGATCTAAATTGAATTTATTTAAGTTCAAGAATGTTTTTTTTTTTACATTAGCAAAATATATTTTCAATAATTATATATATATATATTTAGCAGATAACTTGTATTCAAACTTACGGAAATATTATTTTATTTATTATTATCGAAAAATATAAGAAGCTCATTTTATGTGATAAAAAAAAAATGCCAACATAAAAAATTCCAGCTCATATATTTTAAGCATGAATTCAATTTAGAGTTAATTACCGCAATAAATATTTCAAAAGAACATGTCCCACTACACAAAGTCATTTCATTTTCAACCCATATTTCAACACTATCAAAAGCATCAAAATTAATTCTGCTTTAACTTTATCATGATGCCGCTATTTTCACTTTGTGTTCAATTTCTATAAGAGCGAAAACCCAGATAGACAATCATAATAGATGAGAGAGAGCAGTTGTTTGCGAAGCAGCTGTTTGGGAGTTCGTTTCTCACAATCCAAACACGGGAGAGGGCTTGGATCACATTTTATTTTGATAGTACACATTCATTCAGTGACTCCATTTTTCTCTTTGGAAATCTATTATTTACTTTTGACCAGATGCGTTTCATTCCGTGTTTTTGGAAATTACTTTTTCGCGTGTTTTAAACTATGCGCACTGAGACATTTTTTTGTTTCTTCCACTCTCCAAGTGATGCATGTGCTTCAGAAATCTAATGCTTGGCGACGCTTCATCGTGACCAGATTCCGGCACAAGTTGGCGCTTGTTCTGGCGAGATGCGGAATGGAAAATTGTTCATTTCTCGGAAACACGAGAGAGATCAATCTCGTTAAAGGATGTGTAACAGTGACTACTAGACTGCAAGATACGAAAAAAAAAGAATGCAATATTTATTTTTGCCGTAGACATCAGTGTGTAGATCAGGGGTGGCCAACCGCAGCCTGTGAGATTGATCACACTTTTACAAAATATATTTATTTTATAGTGACCAAAGGAGTGCAAACCAATGTATTAAAAAATACATCAGCTGTGCATCCGTATATTCAAATATTAACTGTCGAAATGATGACAAAAAATTAACTTTGATTTTAAAATAATATTCCGAATATATTATAGGTATAGTCTGTTTTAGTTATGAGTTTACAGTTAAAACAGAACTACTCTGCGAACTCAAGATGCGCGAGCATCTACTATAACAGGTTCTCTGTTCCCCTTTAAAGTGACCTCAGTGACCATCCCTAGATACGCGCAGTTGATTTATTCCTAGAAATGCAAACCAGACTCTCAGTTTCAAGTGAAAATTTGCTTTTGGGTTTCGTTTTGTGTGTTGTGACTGTAGGATAGTTATTTTAATATACCTTTACTTTAACAGCATATTTAAAACAACAACAGCCGGATAATAATTCCTATTAAATTTTTGAATATTGACTTTTAGAATAGTGGACGAAAATAGAAAGTAAAGCGGGGAATGGGAAGAAACTTGGAAGGAACTTCTTCATAGTTAAAATACAAAATTATTGTGTTTAATGTATCGAGACGTCGTTGCTGTATTTAAGGAATATAATGTTAAGAGGCATTACGAAACAAAATATTAGGAATATTTGAAGTTCAATAAAGAAATGAAACACAATAACAGCACAAGAATAATAACTCATTATGTTTCATTTTTTCACTCCAAACTCTATAGAGGGTTTAAATCTAATAGGGAATATGTTAGCAGAGTTAGGATGCATTTCCAAGGTTCATTTGGGTTGGCCAACCCTAGTGTAGATCAATGGTTCTCAAAGCGTGTACTGCGGACCTATACGCCCGATCAATGTTTCCAAAGTGTGTACTGCCAATTGGCTAGCTCTCTGGCTTTTGGTACCACAGGCTTCAGCTTCGAATCCTAGCTGTGGCATGGATGTTTGTGGGTGGTTCCGAGTCCAGTTTGAACTGTATGTCTCTGTCTATTTAGTCTAAAAGTGTGCACAAAATGACCGTAGAGCGATAAACCAAAGCGAGCACCAGGGCGCACTGGTGAGCCCTAGAACATTTCCAGGTGCGGCCTGTGGTGTTCTAGGTAAATAAATGTTTAGATATAAAAAATAAATATTCTTTTTCTAGCCAGTTTTCCCATTCAAAGATGACTTTCATTACAAATAACTAACCATTCTGATTGATTTTATTCAAAAACTGAGATAATGGGGATGAAGAATGTTTCCGAGAAACTGGGAGCGGTCACTTCCATGGTTAAAAACCAGAAGTGTTAGAGTCTGGGATTTTCTATGTTTAAAGTATTCGTTTTACGGACTCCATCTATGATGAGTGATCCTCTAACATTAACTGAAGATTGGTGTTTTTCGGTCTATCGTTCTACTGTCATTTTGGGCACACTTTAGGTTAATTAGACCGGGAATTACAGTTTAACGTTGATTCCGAACAATTAAAAAATTTCTGACACCGACGGAATTGGAACTTGGAACCTATAGTACCAAAGGCCAGAGAGTTAGCCAACTGGCCATCAAGACGCCACTGGTCCTAGTGCGATTTCCAGGTGCGGTCTGTGGTAAAGTGAGAGAAATAATTGTTCTGATATAAAAATGAATATAGTTATTGCCAGCTCTTGCCAGCTTTCCCGTTCAAAATAACTTCCATTACAAATAACTAACTTTCCCGATTTCTTTTTTTTTCTTTTATTCACATAAAAAGTCTCCAAACAGCGATCATACGCCAAAGAAGGTATCCCAGAGGTTTGGTTTGTCGCTCTCCAGTCATCTTGTACACACTTTGGAAAAATTAGACCGGGACCTACAATGTAACGTGATTTTCGTACCACCGACATCCATACCAACAACACCACGATTCAAACCTGATTCCTGTGATATCAAACGCTGAGCTCTAGCCGCTTGGCCACCAGGTCGCCCGAAAAACGAGGAGCGTGGTCAGTTTCATGATTAACTGCCAGAGGCGTTAGCATTTATGTGATTTTCAATGCTTAAAAAATTTCCATTGCAGACGATGAGATTCCGCTGTCTGTAAATAGTATTCTGCAGAGTCGATCATGTAACATGAACTGAAGGAGAACTAGTAGTTGTATCCACTGATCATGGATTGAGGATTAGAAATAAGAAATTTTCTCTTGTAACTGTTTGGATTGTTAAAAATGTAATTTTATTTCTTCTTACAATTCATAGTTAAATAAAGAGTCTCATCAGTGGCGCAACAGCCCCAGGTGGGTCAAGGCCGTCTGTCAGATTTCTTGACAGATTTGGTTTGTCGCCCTACAGTCATCTAGTGCATACGAGGGCTAAACAGACCGGGACCTAAATTTTTAAATGGATTCCGAACCCTTTCACAAACATAGCCCGGACTCGAACCCGAAACCTGCGACACCGAGTGCCAGAGCGCTAGCTATTCTCCCACCAGACCCAGATTACTAGACAGGAGATACTTTCTTTTTACGGGATAAGGTTGTCAGCCTAACACTCTATAGACATATTAGAGGGGACCTACGATTTTAAAGTGGATTCCGAACCACTACAAACGTTAATAGCATCGCCGGGACTCGAATCCTGTAGCACCAACCGCCGAGAGCGCTAGCCACTTGGCAATCAGGCTTCTGAATAAATAGCAATTGTGAGAAAAAAGAATGTAAATTATTTTAAAATTTCAAAGCGTGTTAGAAAAGAATTGAATTTAGAATTGTGTTTAATTTTTTTTAAGGCAATATTATACCAAAATTGAAATAAACACGATACATATTTTTATTTATCTTTATAAACATCATATGCGGGGCCTAAATGGCCGAGTGGCTAACCCTCTGGCTCTCGGTACCACAGGTTTCGGGTTCGAGTCCCGGCGGTGCCATGAATGTTTGTAGGGGTTCGGAATCCACTTTAAACCGTAGGTCCCGGTCCTAATAGGATCGTAGAGCGTTGCGAGGGCATTGTTACTCCGCGTCCGTGGCTTATCTTCGAGTTACACGCGCCCCCTGGGCCTGCAAAGTGAGTACGTCTGTGCAGCGTTTTCCTTAAGGCATCCAAGACCAAGCTGTCTAAGTGTTTGCCAGCTGCATTAGAAGAAAAAATAAATAATAAATAAATAAACATCCTATGCAATTTGAAACTTTTGTATCGAAAAAATGTTTTTTTTTCACGTACAACAATCTCGCCAATATCCGGAGCAAAATAAACGTTTTATTCAAGAATTTTTATTTCTAGCAGAACGAGCATGAGAGAAATATTTTCTCTCCAAATTCCGGCATTGCTATCTGTAAACTTAAAACTGTTAAATTCATAAGGTCGGAGATAGGAATTGGACGATATTTGTTTTCGTTGTTTCAAACTCACGGGTTTAGTTTTGGAAACATTATGTTTTGTTTTTGTTTGATCAATCTTTCCTATGAAAGCACAAGATAAATGTACATTTTTTGTTGTTGAAATTTATTACGTATATAAAAAAACATAAAGTCATACTAGTTTGAATTGATTTATGTACTATTTTCTTGTATTACTGTTATATAATCCATATTATAAAGCTGTCTAGAATAAACATAGATAACAGCTAGAAAATATATATATTATAGAATGCCATCATTTCTCAAAATGTCAGAACACTATCAAACAGTGCGGATGATAAATATCCCATTTGGGGCAATACTTATACAATAAATTATAGTACAAGTCAGATTGAAACATTTGCAAATATTAAATATATGTATATACACGATTAATAACAAAGAATATGTTACAAAAGTAGGCAAATTCATAGAAAACGCAATATTTTCAATTTTATCACGCCCTATTTAATGTTATGAGGATGCAATCATAATGTAGTGGATGCCGGTTGGTTTGTGCAGCTAGATTTAAGTGTGGTCAAATCGAGTCACAAATCCCAGAACCCAGATTAATTTTCAGAAGCACGTTAATAAGACATTAACACCGCTATAAAAACTATTTAATACACATGCAGCATACTTAGCAATGAACAATAAAAGATGAGTGGATGGATTCCACTTCTAGTTCTCGGGATGAGAGATTGCAATTCAGCGCCAGTTGCGCCGAGTGTTCTCTCGGGCGAAAGTCTCGATGCCAACTGATGATTTCTTTTGAACGCTGCAAGGGGCTCTAATAGGAAATATGGCTGCGTAGGAGCCATACAATGCAAAAAACAACAACCACCAACATAAATTTAGAGGTTTAAAAATGCATTCTATCGCTTAGAATCGATTTTCATAAAAATATTTTCTCTTTCATAATTTATTTTATACTATATAATTTTATGTGGGCCTGATGGCCGAGTGGCTAGCATTCCGGTGCTCGGTACCACAGGTTTCGTATTAAGTCCCGGCGGTGCCATGGATGTTCGTAGTGGTTCGGAATCCACTTTAAAACGTAGGTCCCTGTCTAATTAGCTTAAAGGGAGTAGAAAATGACCGACAAACCAAACCCCGTTTCTTGGAAACATTCTTTGCCGCATTATCACTGTTTGACACTTTTTATGTGAATAAAAGAAAAGAAAAGCAATCAGAATGGTGATTTGTTTCTAATGAAAATTATCTTTTATGGAGAAAGCTGGCAAGAAAAAGAATTGACTGGGTTGTCAGCCCTATGTCCAACGCTCTACTGTCATATTTGACTGAGACCTACGGTTTAAAGGGGATTCCGAACCACTACAAATATCCATGGCGCCGTCGGGACCTGAACGCAAAATCTGTGGCACCGAGCGCCAGAGCGCTGGTAACACGTCCATTCAGTCCCCAAAATATGCATCATATTTAATTAAATATTCTAAATGGTCCTGCATTATTTTATCATATTAATTAATTTAGATAAAATTAATTTTTCAGTTAAAATCGCATTTAAGAAAAAGGGTGCGTAACCAAGGTCAGTATGCATAGGTCCCAAATATAATTAGCCCCACTTAAAAATGGTAGATTGGCTTGTTCTTCAAACGACATGCTTGGCCATATGAAGACTTTTACAACACACTTTTCCTAATCCCATCCCTCCCTTTATTTGCGGCTCAAGTCCAGACAACCCTTCCTCTCAAAAAGTTCTTCAGACAGACGGTGTGTTGTAACAATCTTCTAGTGGGGAAAGCTTACGTGAAAAATGTATGGCGAATAATGCTTAAGGCAATTGTTATAAGATTTGTTAATAAGGCATACTATATGGACATGTCTCTTACAAGTCATTTTTCGAAAGTGAATTCAGCGCAACACTACTTTTTCTTCAAATCACCATCATTATCATCAATAGCCCGACAGCCCAGAGTGGGCCATGGCTTTCCTTTGAAGAGATATTTCCGTACATTCCTCTGGGCGACAAGGGTCCTTCAGTTCTTAGCCTTTAGTACATAAACTCCTTTTCAACTGCGTCTATCCATCGCAACCTATGTCGTCCTCATCCTCTCTGTCTCTGTAGCTTTGCCAAAATGAGCCTTTTTCCCATACTTTAAATAATTCATTCTAAATGCACGAGCGATAGGCCAGTTTTATCTATGGATTTCAATTAAATTTATAATATTTTCTTGAAATAGTCTAGCGATTAGGTCGTATGAAATACTTTAATTAAATTTCAACACGCTTTCAAACTAATTAAAATGTTTGCATCTGTAAAATTCATAGATTTTTTTAACTGTTAGCTAAATGAATCCTATTGGAAAAACAAATCTGTGAAACGTTTCCTTTGCAAACTTATATTACGATTATTTTCAAATTTTGCTTCATTTGCGATTTGTCTAGTTTCCATTTTTGGACATTTCCCACTTCTCTTTAGATCATACTTACGTAAACGCCTTTTATATACAGTGTGAGTTATGAGTTCTATTGAATCAGCTCAGAATAAAATGAAAGGATGTCTGTCGTCTGCACCGCATGAGTAAAACTTCCTTCAACTTTATGACAAAATCGCCGTTTCTGCAGTCTGGAGATAACTTTCTGGCTGTTTTTATGTTTCGAAAGCTTATTGGGCCGGCAGACGGAAGCTTTGTAACAGTTGTTTGGCGTCAAAAAAAAAAAAAAAAATGTTGCTACTTATAGACGCTCTCTAAATGTGGATGCATATTACTATGCCCAAAAAGTAAGACCAACTTTTTATTTTTTTCAAAAACTCTTTATTTACTCTTCCAAATTTATTTCATTGCCTTCAAATAGTTCCCTCCGGACATAATGCACCTATGCCAACTTTTTCTCCAGTTCAGTACTAAAAATTTCAGTTTTTTATTTAATGTCTCATTTTTATAAATATATCTTTATACTACTGTGCCCAAAAAGTAAGAACAATTATTTATTTTTTTTCGAAAACTCTTTATTTATTCTTCCAAATTTATTTCGACGCCTTCAAAGTAATCCCTTTCGGACACAATGCACTTACGCCAACATTTTGTCTAATCCTCAATGCATGCTAAAACGTCATCAGAAGGAATGGCCTTCGCAATGAGCGCCGATTCCCGTTGAATCTCTTCAATCCACTCAAACCGGTGTCCCCGGAGTGATCTTTTGAGTTTAGGGAATAGAAAGAAGTCGCTCCGTGCTAAATTATGGTAATGCGGTGGTTGTGGAAAGATATGGGTTTCATTCTTGGCGAAAAAGTCACGAAGAATCTATGCAGTGTGAGCTGGCGCATTAGCGTGATGCAAAACCCAAGATATGTCTTTCCATAAATGTGGCCTCTTTTTCCGAATAACTACAAGCAAACAACGCATAAAAATCAAATAGTATTCCTTATTCATAATGCACCATACCACGGTAATGGAAGAAACAGTCAACATGACCACGATTTTTGATCGATTTTGGCGTGCTCTTTTCGGTCTTGCTTTATCTTTGTCACGATATTCTCTCTATTGATCGGTTGTTTCCGGGTTTTAAGCATAAATCCAAGTCTCATCTCCAGTTATGATGCATTTCATCCTGGTAGTCAGAAAGCATTTTTCCACGCACTTCAACGCGAGATGTTTTTCCAAAAAATTCGGTGTTTTCGGTACCAATCGAGATTTGACACTTTTGTGGCCCAAAGTAGAATAGACCGATCCTTTTGAAATTCCAACATCCTCAGAAAGGTCTCTAATTGTCAAGGTTTGCATTCACCAAATCTTTAATTATTTGAACGTGAGCTTCGTCGGTTGAGGTTGAGGGTCGACCAGAGGGCTCTTCGTCTTCATCGCTTACTCTGCCTTCTTTGAACTGTTTACACCACTTTTAAGCATTCCTTTCCGATATAGGAATGCTCACCGAATGCCTTCTGCAACATTCTATACGTTTCCGCACACGAATATTCATTCCGCAAACAAAATTGAATGCAAGTTCTTTGCTCAATGAATTCCGACATTTCAAAATTCTCCGAAGTCACTTTCAGCGTCTCCCAAAGCCAAGCGTAACTGAAACACTAACGAATATTTTGACTGGAAATTTCACACAGATGTCAAGGACAGTGCCAATAACCTAAAAAAAGAAAAAAAATTGAAATTCCAAATGGTCGGGAAATTTAAATTGAAAGTTGGTTTTACTTTTTAGGCACAATAGTATATGTACAGTGTAATTATAATTAAAGTCCCACTTTCAAAACGCTGTAAAAAAATCTTAAAAATATATCTATAGTAAATATCAATATACAGGTTGACTATAATTCCACTTTCAGAATGCTGGAAAAAAAATCACTCGTCCCAATGAGTTCACATTTGAACTGAAGATACTTGAAGAAGGGGAAAACGGTACGGCATCCAAAAAAAGTTCCATCGATTTTTACCACCCAATTGTGTATGAACTTGCCGTGGTGGAAGGGGTTTTCACTGACAGTGTCATAACTGTTGAATGACTTAGAAGTCATTTTTTATGTCAAAAATCAAAACGATCCAGCACGTTGAACACTGCAGTGGGTTGAATGTGCAACTCATGCCAAATGCGTTGTCATTTCGACTCAAACTATCACAGCCAGCCGAATTTACTTACAACGCCATCTATTTATACACTTTGGAACATTTTTCTCTGATACCGTACCGTTACCCCCTCCTTCAAGTATCTTCAGTTCAAATGTGAACTTATTGGGACGAGTGATTTTTTTTACAGCATTTTGAAAGTGGAATTATAGTCAACCTGTATATTGATATTTACTGTAGATATATATTTTTAAGGTTGATACAAAGTATCAACACTTTCGGTTCAAATTTAACCTTTGAAGTTGAATTTAGTATCTTAATATGGCATGAGACACTTTGTTAACCTGCCAATAGACGAAAAAGGCCAGTGATAACGAAACGGAAATGACGTCAAAACGTGAGTTGCCACTCGAGTTCTTTTCGGAAGGAAGGTTTTGTGGAAACACGTCTTGAATTGCGCTAAACCTGTTCTTGGTTATTTTATAGTGACGCATCTATTGTTACATGGTAATCATAGCAACCTTTTATTTCTACATATCATGTGATTATTTTGCTTCGGATCTGGAAAAGGTTGTTAAAATCTAAACAGAGCTCTCGTAATTCATTTTCGATTAAGAATGATTTCAACTTTTCGTGCTATCCAATGATAAATGATTACGGGTCTGTTTATTTTATTGTGGATGTTTTAGAAGCAAACTAAAGTTGTTGTTTTTCCCTTGGCGAAAATACAGTTACAGGGCGTGATACGGGTTGTGGTTTGAGAAATAAACATTATTATTATTTTCTATTTTTAACAATAACAGTCCAATTATTTTTTGAAACGTGTAGTTTATTCCAAAAACTTTTAATTTCAAAACTTGTAGTTTGGGAATAGTTCTATTTTTAAATTATAAGTTTCCAGAAATTTGTAGTTTTATTTAAAATATTAAATGGGTTTGATTTCTTAATTGGAACCAATTTCTTATTTTTATTTCATTTGTAATCTTCGATTTAAATGATTATATTTGACAAAAAAAAGTGGAAATTGTTATTGAACGTAAGAGTTTTATCGAAAAATTATTTTCAGCAATGTTCATATTCTACAGGGTGTTTCAACAAACACTATTTAGTTTTGAAATTAATTCATTTTGAAATACTTTTTCCGAAATAGAAATGGGAAACAAGTTATATTTTTTACGACAAAAATTAATATATAATGTTTGTAAAATCCATTATGACCTCAGCCACAGTCTATCGACAGTGTCGTAACAGTGATCTTTACGAAATGTTTTTAAGTTAATGATTTGAGAGCTTATTTGCGTTGACCGCCTACACCCTTTAAAAAAAAAAAAATTATTGTGCGCTGGCCTTTTCATTTTTCCTTTCTGCTAAAAGGTCAGATCTTAAAGACAAAGAAAAACGTTTTTTTTTTTTTTTTTTTTTTTTTTTTTTTTTTTTTTAATCGAGATTTAAAAGCGGTTAACATCTGCCGATGAATTATGACGACCGGTCAGTTTGAAGATAATGGTGCTCAACAAGTAAAACACATACGAATACTTTTATTTTCTAAATCTTCTTATCGTTTCTTCCTTCTCTATGCTTCTATCTCATGCACTAATGACTATTTTGACGTCAAATTTCACATAGATATCAAGTAGAGTGCCAACAAACCTAAAAAAGAAAAAACAAATTGAAATTCCATAAGGCCCGGGAATTTTAAATTGAAAATCGGTCTTACTTTTTGGACACAGTAGTAAATATAACAGAGGGAATTTATAACTTATGTGTACAGTTGCTTTTCATATTGTATGCCATTAAAAATATTTTTCGTAAAAAGGGATTTTTAACGGAGACTCTTACGATTCTCTAAAAAGTAAATCGAGTGTTACTTTTGTGCGCAATTTTTGCAGTCAATATTTGTGGGGTCTTTGGCGGAACGACGGGCCCCGTCAATCCCCCCTTAAGAATTTCTTGAAATTTCTTTATTTCTTCCGACGAAATATTTGCGAACGCCATCCTTTTCCTCCAACAGATTCCGAGTCAATAGCGGATGGGCCCGCGGGTTTGTGTTCCTCTCGCTTCGCTTCATTTCGCCTTTAGGTTCGTTTGTCGAGGAACCTTCATCCTTTGCTTTGAATCCGACTCTGTTGCTTCTTCCGTGCATGTTCGGAATCTCAACGACTCAAATTAGACGAAAAAAAAAAGAAATAATGTCGTAAGCATTTTATAGTCAAATACTGCATATTCAAATACTGATTTGGGAAACAGTCGCTTAATGTAACAATCTTTGCGAATGGGAGTTGATTTGGGCTTAAGATTATTTTTAATTCTTGTTGTAATAATAGAAAAATAATTAGTTTTAAAATTATGAGAACCTTTTCCCTTTTTGTGAGGGGATGGTGGGTCAGGTGTAGTTCAATGTGTTTTTCTTGCAGCGTGCATAACGTGAACATAATTTCTATCCCAAAATGGAACAGGTGCATCTGTATCCAAATGAGGAAATTCCTTTTTTTTAATAGTTTTTATTATATTATATAAAAAATACGATTGAGCATGTGCAGATAACCACATAGATTATCTTTATATATATTAATGTCATATGTATATGAATATATATATGACATTATAATATATATTTTAATGTCATATATATATTCATATACGTATGACATTAAACCGGACGTCTCCGTCTAATACGGCTGTAGAGCACTGAGAGAAGGGAGGCCAACCCTACCTCGTAAAAAGAAAAGACCTCACGTCTAGAAATCTGCCAGTCTGCAGACGGCCTTGGCCACACCATGGGGATGTTGCGCCATTGATGATGACGATGGTAGTTAATTATATTTAAATGATTTCATGATTAAAAATTATTTAATTTACTGTTAATTTTTTAATCAATCATACAACAATTTATTCCTGACCGTACATCATTATTAAACGATAGATAATTATTATTTTCTAGATAAAACATATTTTATCTTTATATATACAATTCTTCTGTACATGTGTTTGTCATTGAACATCTCTTAAACGGCTGAACCGATTTGGTTAACATTTTGTGAGTGTATTTGACAAAACATGGAGAATCCTTTTATGTATCCCCTTCGTTGTAAGTCACCACCAGAGGGTGCTGCAGTCTATCCACTTCTATGCTGTTCAACCCATCGCTATGAAAATGGGTAATACTATGTATTCGAGTATGGAAAATAGGTTCGTGCTATCCCCTTTAATGTTACTTGCCACCAGAGGGTGCTGCAGCATTTCATCTTATATGCTGTTCAAACGATATCCATGAAAACTCGTCTGCACATATATTGGAACAAATACTTTTCGTATATTTGAGAATTTAGCAACAGGAATATTGAATAATAAATAACATTCATCAAGAAGTAAGATACGGTTCCCAAGTTTTAACTAACTAAGAATAAGAAATTTATCAGAAATTTTTATAACAATTATTAAAATAAATTCTTAAACGTTTATTGCCAATGCGTTTACAGGTAAAAACTAAGCAAATCATTTAATTTCTATAATAAGTGATATTTGTTTTGAAAAATATTTTATAAAAATATTCAAAAAAGAATATTGTAAGAAACTTTCTTTAAAAAAAAAACAATAGATCAGTTTTTCATTAGAAAAATTTTAATTAGAATCAGAATTATAATACAAACATCGTTGAAATTTTTTTTATTAAATCAGAATTAAAAAGCAAACGTTATTGAAAATTTTTAAGCAGAATAACAAAGCAAACATCAGTGAACCTTTTTAATTAAATCAGAATTATAAAGTATACACTAGTGGACATTTTAATTAAATCAGAATTATAAAGTATACACTAGTGGACATTTTAATTAAAATCAGAATTATAAAGTAAACAATATTAAGCATTTTGAATTAAATCAGAATTATAAAGCAAGCATTATTGAAAATATTTAATTAGAATAAAAAATGTAAAGCAAACATTATGGAATATTTTTAATTAGAATCCGATTTATAAAGCAAACTATAGTGAAAATGCTTAATTAGAATCAGAATTATAAATCAAACATTATTGAAAATGATTCTTTAAAACTATTTATTATGATTAAAAAGACAATTTTCAATTTCTTTAATATATTTCGTGACAGCAGAAAACCCAAATACCCATTCAGTACCCAAAATAAACTCTCATAAATTGTCTCGTTCGGCTGCATCAGCAGTATCTGTCCATATAGAGAAGGTGCATCCTATATATTCCCGCACATATGAGCCTGGGTTCCGTTACAGCAAATGGGGGGCCTCGCTTTACGAGTGTAGCCCCGAGCAACAGTGTAGAACGGATAGTATCTTCTCATCAATGTACACTTTGAAATATGTGTCTGGCACCTTTGCGAGATGCACGCTGAATCCTTCAAGCTCAGAAAAGGACCTTTTGAAGGGAATACAATATTAAAGTTTTATTTCAGCATACACAGCCACTCACTTAAATGAATGGAAACTTGGGAATTGTTCAGAAAAAAAATATGTAATAGTTAAGCACAAAAAAAAAATTATTTTCTTTAAACATAAGCATTCTATTTTTATAAGCATATTCGTGTTGAATTTATTATTATGAAAATTAAAACACAAACAGAAGAAAATATATTTTACAAAAGTCTGTATACTACAATCTTTTCGGGAGGCCGGAGGGCTTCTAGGATGTTGGAGGCGTAGTGCTAGGTGCTATGGATGTTTGTAATGGTTCAGAATCCACTTTGGCAACATCATGTCAAACGTATTCCAATATTTTTTAGAAATATTTAAGCGTGGATTGGAAAGATAAAGCTGTTTAAAATACAAATTTATAAAAGAAAAAAAAATATAAAAATATTTCAAACTGTTTAAGTAAATAATCGGCGTAAGAACAGAAATTAGGAAAAAAAAACCAACCGAATTCTATAGAAAAACCTGGAAAGAAATTCCACACTCTCTACAGAAATTCCCACGCTCTAGTTTGTTGAGACGTTTTATTTTGGCACTGGATGATTTCATGATTTCTGTAACATGTCTTCTCCCTAATAAAAAAAAAATATTTCAAAAACCATTTAAAAATTTTAAAAAAAAATTATATTAAAGCAATTCAAACTCAAAGTGAACTCCAACTGACTTCCTCTAAGTTTATAAAACACCTGATGGCCAATTGGATAGCGTTCTGGCCTTTGGTACCCCTTGGCGTCTGGTTCAGGCGGTGGCCTGGATATTTGCGAGTAGTTTGGAATCCATTTTAAACTATAGGTCCCGGTCTGTTAAGCCCAAAGTGTGCACAAGATGACTGTAGAGAGACAAACCAAACTAAGTTTATATACATAGTTATGACAATTCACGAAAATGACAGAACGTCATTGCAAAAGCAATACAATTTCCATCAATAAAATTAACAAAGATTTATTGTCTTCAACTCAACTTCCGAATTTTTTTTTTATAAAACTATTTTGATTACAGGGATAAGCAGGTCCGTAGATCCCTGTCTAATTAGCCTAAAGTGCATATAAAATAATCGTGGAGCAACACACCAAATCAAACTAATCTAATAATATTAGTAGCAACCCTCGCCAAGGAGAGAACACCAAAGATACAACTTATTACTCAAAAGCGCCAAGCCATACGATTTCCATCAATAAAATCGTCAAAGGTTTATTCTGTACCTCAATTTTCTTTGACACAACTTCTGAAAGCAATTTTTTATAAAGCTATTTTGTTTACATGGATAAGCAAAATTTGATTGGAAAATAGGATAATTCAATTTGATGGACTTAATTTCAAGCAATATTGAATATTCTTGATAGCTTTTTACGTAAATGTGAATTGAAAGAAAATTAATGTTCGTATTTGTAAGAATACAAAAAGAAATATGATACAATTAAGTTTGGAAAATGATACAAATTTATTTGAAAACCAAGTACAAAATATTTTTTTCTAATTTGACTAAGTGGTTCGAGAAATTGTTTCAGTAGAATTATGCTTGCTAGTATTTTATTCAAATGTACGTTTTGTTTTCTTGTTTAATTGCATTGGTTTGATTTGCTGTGATGATTCATTACGATAACTCCATTAGTTGTGACAGTAATTGGATCTTCTGATAACCATGATATTCTGTTGAAGATGGATGGTGGGGTTTTGCTCCATGAACAGGACAATTATGTAAATGGACAAAAATGTTTAAAAACCATTTTACACGTAGATTATAATCAAAATTTCTGAATAATGAATGAAGATTGGAAATAATTAGAAATCTGAAATCAAAAGATTTGCCTTTTTTTGTCTCCAACAAGTCAATATATCCTATTTTATGTTATCATAATCATTATCATCCTCATCAGTGGCATCAACAGTGCATGATGGGTCAAGGAAGACTGCCTATAGGCAGAAGTCGAGGTAGAAGATGTTTTTATTCTTATGGGTTAGAGTTTCCAGCGCCGTTCGTTCCGGAATGTAGATCGTTCCCTACACCCAACGATCTAAATTCATATTAGACCAGTACCTACTGTTTAAAGTGAATTCGGAACCACTACACACATCAATGGCACCACCGGGACTCGAACCCGCAATCTCTGGCACATAATGCTACAATTTCATACGATTTTTATAATTAACATTGTAGGAAAGAAGGCGAAAATAAAAACCTCATACATCATTAATATATCGCTTAATTTCGATCCTTTTGTTATATATAATAAAGCGGTTGCCAAATTTTCGGACCCATACAATAAATATTTTTAACAGTTTCTTTAGTTGTTGTTCTATTGTTACTAATCCTCCCTGTGAAGGAAAGCCTACGGCAGGTGCAAGAAACCTCGTCGCAGGCGACGGGTCCGTGGCTAAGAGTAATAGGCAGTTTCCCTTTTAGTGAGGAACCACTCACTGAGGACTTAGGATCGCAGAGCTTTGCTTGAGGTTGGCTATGAGACCGGGACCTACGGTTTTAAAGTGCATTCTGAACCATTACAAACATCCATGGCCCAGCCGGGATTCGAACTCGAAACTTGCGGTATCGAGCGCTAGACACTCGGCCATTCAGGCCCTATAATTTTAACTACTGCTGATGACTAATATTTTGTTTTTTAAATATGAATGCATTTGTAAATAAATGGAGAGAGAACTTTCATTTAATAAATAGGGCACTACAATTAAGTCTAGACACTGTAATTTATTCAAGAATTTTTTTTAAATATTGCACATTTGTAACAGAATATTTTTTTTGTAACGAAAGTGAGTTAAATGAGCTTCAATAATTTTGGAACAATAAAAGTCTAATGCATTTTTAATGCGGGGTCATTCTCTTCCAAAATCTTCCCCCCCCCCTTCGCTGGGGCGGGGGAAGATTTTGGAGAGAATGATTTCGCTGTTGAGAGTTCCCTTTCGTCCGCCTCATTCGATGATCGGGATTTGAAAACGTGCGTCTGACGGGGCCCTTCTTTGTGACATCAGGCGGACGACCCCGTGACCTTTCGGGAGAAGACACCGCCGCGAGTTTAGCGCGCTATAAATAATGCATTTGAGTTTTCGGAAGTTCCCGATATTTAATCCGTTTCCATCGGAGGATGAATAGGCCTCGACTGAAATTTTGAATTCATCATTAGTGTAGAGCAAGATGTGTCGTGGTTGGGTCGTGCGATCAGTCACGTTACTTGAAATGCGTGGCTCAAACGCGACACATTGTCGCGTATCTCGAAAACATTTGGATGCATTAAAACATTCAATGAAATTTATGGCATTTGTAAGCTGTTCCCTGATTCGAGATGATACTGTTTAATCTATCTGTTTCAGGGAATGAGAGCCGCCTGGTGGCCAAGTGGCTGGCGCCCTGGCCTTTGGTACCACAAGCTGCAAAGAATGCTTATGAAATACTATAGAATCATTTCTTTTCTGTTTATTAATGAAAGCCTTTGTGCCTGCACGACTGCTTTTAATGTTCCTTTGCTCTTTATCAATGCTCCTTTCCTTTGCAAATAGCAACAATGAACAACCAATAATTGTTGCATATTCACCGAGCAACTTACAATGAACAGCTGCTTTCACATGAGAATCTTTTCTGGATGCGACGTTATTGGAAAGGATTTGAATAACGGCCATGCCACTGTATATTTGACCCTTTCCTTCATGATAGAGGATCCACTACTTTATTACAGATAAATGCTGAATCGGGGGGCCTGAATGGCCGAGTGACTAGCGCTCTGGCGCTTGGTAGCACAGGTTTCCGGTTCGAGTTCTGATGGGCCATGGATGTTTGGAGTGGTTCGCAATCCATTTTAAACAACAGCTCCCAGTCTAACAGGATCATAGAGCGGGGAGTGTCACTCCGCTTCCGTAGCTTACCTTCAAGCTGCACGCACCTCCTGGCTAGTGCTAAGTGAGTAACGTCAGTGCAGCGCTTGCCATAAGCCATCGAAGGCAATTGTCTAAGGGTTTGACAGCTGCATTAGAACAAAAAAAAATAATGGTCAAAGTAGTGAAAACTAATGGATTAAAAAAAAATAGATTATGTGTGCATCCCTCTATTTACAAATGAACTGTCGAAAAGATGGGGAAAAATTCACTTTGATTTTAAAATAATAGTCTTGCGGATATAGGACATATATTGCCTGTTTTATTGATGAGTTCGCAGTATAATTAAATTATATTCTTTACCTCATAATACGCGTGCATTTTGGAACATCTCATATAACAAGTTCTATGTCTCATTTTAAGTGACCGCAGTGGCCCTCAATTGATACTCACAATGGATTGTTGATAGCACAGTAAACCAGATTTTAGTTGAAGTAGTTAGCGCTTTTGGTTCAACTTATACCTGCAAATTGTTTTTTTGAAAATAAAATTGACAAAACACGCTCAAACATAACGGAGGCTCACCTGAAACACCCATTACAATGTGCAAACACCCAAATAGAGATCGATTTGCAAAAGCTAAGGGAAAGCGTGGAAAAGTAATTGTCGCACTAGTCAAATAAATATTTTTGAATTATTTCTTTTTTTTTTAGTTGATATGTTTTTTGTATTTCATTTTTTGTGTTCTATATTTCTTTACAATGTGCTTTTAGTATCATTATTATTATATATGTTATGTAAGAATACCAGTAAACACAATAATAATAACTCATTATGCTCCAATTTTTCACTCCAAAAAATATCTTTAGAGCGTCTCAGTCTAATACGGGGAAATGCAATTTTAAACGCGGCCAGCAGAGTTAGGAAGTTTTTCCAAAGCGGGCCGCAATATCATTTCGATCGGCCACCTCTGTGGCAGAACATGATGTGCCACGGATGGGTCGGGCGATTAGAAACGGTACATAAAATACGTGAAGCGAACGCGACACGCACTTCATCACGAATGCATTTGAAATGTTCAAATAAGTGTATCTCAAAAACATTCGGATCAATTAAAATATTCAGTGAATGGTATTTGTAAGCTGTTCAATGATTCGAGTTTGGTTTAGTCGCTCAGTGCTCTACGATCATCTTGTCATCAGCAGATCCGGACCTACAGTTTAATGTGAATTCCCAACCACTCTCAAATATCCATGCCACCGTCAGGATTCGAACCTGAAACATGCGATGCCATAGGTCAAAGTGCTAGTCATTTGGCCACCAGGCCGCTAAGATGGGCTGTAATTCGCCTGTATATTAAAATAGTTTCCACTCTAGTCTAGCGTGTGGCTGTCGGTAAAACAAGTTTCGGGTTCGAATCCCGAAGGTGTGATTGATGTTTGTAGTGGTTCCTATTCCACAATAAAATGTAGATCCCGGTCTCATAGGACCGTAGAGCTTCACAGAGCCCAATCAGAATTATCATTCACATCAATCCCAAACTGTACAGCGGTAACTCATCTCTAGGCGGTGTGGTGTTGTAATAGTTTTCTACATGCATTCAAGTCTATATATATTTTACCGTTTCGTTTAATTAAGAGTGTTTACGAAAAGTCATATATATTTCTTTTGTCAATTTTTGTATATTTAATGTTTACGTTTGTCTATAATTAATAACAAAATATCTATCAAAAAATGGCTATAAAACATTATTTAAAAGTGTTACTCTGAACATATTCTCATACTTTGTGTACCCAGATATACAGGGTGATTATAATTAAAATCTCACTTTCAAATTTCTGTCTCAAACGAACCACTCGTCGGAATAAGTTCAAATTTGAAATGAAGATACTTGAAAAAGGGTGAAATGGTTCTAAATCCATCTAAAAAAAGTTTCCAAAGTGTATTAATAGAGGGAGCTGTAAGCGGCATAAAGAAAGTGAATCCAGCTGATAGTGATATTTTGAATCAAAATTACAATATATTTGACACGAGTTGTACATGAAACCAACAGTAGTGTTCAATGTTCTGGATTAATTCAGTTTTTTGACGAAAAAAAATGTCCTCCAAGTCATTCGAAACTGTTAGTACAAATCCGATCCACCACGGCAAGGTCCCACATTGGATAGGAAAAATTGATTGAATCTTTTTTGGAATTTTTTTTGGTGCCGCACCGTTTCCCTCTTCTTCAAAAATCTTCAGTTCAAATTGGAACCCGTTGTGACGAGTGTTTCTTTTTTTACTTCATTTAGAAAGTGAACGTTTAATTATAATCACTCTGCATATAAAAATAAATAGAAATTAAATGAAACACACTAATGAATATCATGCATCCTAAAATATGCGCACTGTAATGTAATCCTTTTCGATATTCCGCTACTAAGCCCTGCACTTGATAGACTCCTTCAAATACCACTTCCAAGTTTAAATAAGTATTAGTCCACTACTTTCCAAAAAGAAGACGAGCTGGCCGACCAAAAGGTGCAACAATTCGGCGGGAAACTTTATTGTCGGGAAGGGAGACCTAATCACTTTTTCTTGTAGGGCCCTCTCTGACAAGTACGGCGACACTGGGGTAGAAAGCGGGGGTGCTGTCATTAGCCTTGTCGGGCATGGGCAAGAAGCAGATGGTTTCTCTTGTTTGCCGGGGACAAGAAATAAGATGTTCTTGCAGAAGAAAGTTTTCGCGCTGTTCACTGTGACCGTGGAATGTCTGCACGCACAATTTTAACGGGGAATATGCTTTTTATGTGTTTGGGCGATTCATGACAGATTTCCCGCATTTTAATGTCTTATTTAGCAAAGACGTCCCCTACTTTGTTTGGTGCAGCTTTAAAGTTTAAAGTCTCTTTTTGAGAATAAGTATTTTAAAGATAAAAAAAAGACTCAGGATCATGTTTTTCTTAATCAAATTTTGAATACAAATTTTTTGTTAATTACGCATCATACTTTATAAACAAAATTGACTTATGTTGAGGCAGTGAGTATTCTTTTTGTTGTTGATACTAATCTCCTTGGTGCAGGAAGCATTACATCAAGTTCAGGAGACCCATCGCAGGCGATTGGGCCAGACTAAGATTATTATGCAGTTTCACTTTTAGCGAGGAACCACGCGGATTGAAGACGGACTCAACTTCAAGGCAATCTTCAACGATCTTATTAGACCTGGACCTACGGACTACCACTACAAGCATCTATGAGACCGCCGGGTCTTGTGGCCCGTGGCACCGGCCGCTAGACATTCGTCCATTCAGGTCCCAAAGAGTACATTCTAACTTTACACATGAAAGTTGTTGTATGCGATAAATGCATTCAATGAAAGTGAAGGAACTGTTACTCCATAGAGTTGAACTTCATAGAAACAAATCCTGGTGGTGGCATAGATGTCTGAGTGTGGTTCAGAATCCACGTTAAACTGGATGTCCCGGTCTAAGTAGCACAAAGTGTGGACAAAAATGACCGTAGAGCGGCAAACCAAACTAATCATAAAACAATGAATTTTCACCTTAAGGTTTATTCTATATTCCAATTAATTTATTCGCTTATTCTAATTTAAGAATGAAAATGTAGTGAAAGTCATCGAATGAAATGCTAAAAGCCTTTGAACAAACACAAGATGAATTGTACCTTACAGCAATCTGATAAATTATTTGCATTAGAATAGTACTCATTCCATGACACTTTCCACTGCACGTGACATCTTAAGCCTAAAACCAAATATCTCCATTTCAAACAAACAATGAACCCGTAATCCTTAGTACACGAGTGATGTTTGCGTCTATTAAGAAAACTCATTTGCATAGAAAAGCAAAAGATCCGAGTTGTTTCAGACCGCAATCATCAAAATGAAAGAGCGCCATTTCTGTTGAAGCGTGAATTACGCAGAATTTAATTTGTTTCGTCAGCTTAATTCTGATCCCTTTACAACAATGTTCGATGTGTGTTGTGGAAATGTTATTCTAATGATGCTATCAAGTCCAAGTGGTATTTTGGGATCAGAAGTTCTAATAATAGTTTGATAGAAAATATCATAACAAAAGATTTATTGACATAGGAAATCTTTATAATCATGAAAGCGTAAATGAGCTGCGATTATTAATTTAGTATCTTATTTGCATTAGAATAGAACTCGTTTCAAGAACTTTTCATTGCATATGACATCTTAAGTCGGAACCAAACATCTACATGTTCAAGAAACACAGTATTATATCTATAATAGTTTACAGTATTATTTCACAAACTATAAGCCTGATTTTATTATCTAGATGTGTTCAATATTTAAAATACACTCATTTAAATTCGCACGTACCTTTTCTAATATCTAAACATCCAAGTATTTTTCTTGGTACCACAGGGTCTGTTTAGCTCTCGTGTGCATGACCGTATAGCGCCAAACTAAATTTTGGTACCATAGGCTTCAGGTTCGAATTCTGTCGGTGGCATGGGTGTTTTTGAGTGGTTCAGAATTTATCTTAAACTGTAGGTACTGGTCTAATTAGCCTGAAGTGTGCACAAAATGACTGTAGAGAGACAAACTAAGCTTTGGTACCACAGGTTTCAGGTTCGAATCTTAGCTGTGACATGGATGCTTGTGAGTAATTCGGAATCCACTCTAAAATGTAGGTCCCGGTCTAATGAGCCCAAAATGTGTACGAAATGACCGTATAGCGACACACCACACCAAATCAAACCAATCCTAAAAACAATGCATTTTCACCTTAAGATTTATTCCGTGTCCTAATTCATTTATGCGCTTCTTCTAATTCAGGAGGGAAAGTGACGTTTTCCAGTGAATATTATTGAATGAAATACTAAAAGCCTTTGAACAAACACAAGATTAATTGCACCTTACAGCAATCTGATAAAATACACTCATGTCCATAAATTAAGGATTATCACACATCTTGAAGAAGAATATGCAAATTATTTATGCCTTATTTGAATTGGAATAGAACTCGTTCCAAGAAACTTTCCGTTGCACGTGACATCTTTAACTTAAACCAAATATCTCCATTTTCAAACAAACACAGCCCAACAAACAGTGAACTCGTAATCCTCATCATACGAAGTGATGTTTGTGTGTGTTAAGAAGCCCTATTTGCATAAGGAAAACAAAAGATTCGAATCATTTCAGACCACAACTATCATAGTGAAACAACGCAATTTCTGCACAAGTGCGAATCATTGCGTATTTTAATTCGCTTGTCGTAGCAGTGATGCGTCCCTCCTTTAACTGTGACTGGAGCAATGAATTGCGAAGTGGGATTTATTCGGGGAGGGGTAAAAACGAAATCAATTAATCCCTTCCCGCCTGAGGCATAGCTCGTCTTGAGACCCAGTCGGCTTAATCTTGATCCCCTTGCAAAAATATTCGATGTATGATGTGGAGATGTTATTCTGAGGATGCTGGCAAGTTGAAGTGGTGTTTTGAGATCAGAATTTCTAATAATATTTTAATTGAAAATAATGTTTTTGTTCTAATGCAGCTGGCAATAAAGAGACAGTTAAGCTTTTTGCCATAAGCAAGGGCTGCACCGCTGTGACTCATTGAGCACAACCCAGGGGACACGTGTAGCTTGAAGGTAGGCAATGTACGAGTCATACAACCCCCGCAATGTTCTAGCGGTCTACTGGCAAGTGGCTAGCACTCTGTCCTTCAGAACCACAGACTTCAGGTTCGAATCCTGGCAGGGGCATTCGAAATTCACGTTCAATTGTAGATCCTGGTCTGTTTAAAACTCGTTGAGCGCAATATGACTGTCGAGCAACCAAACATAGTAACCGTAGTAAACCAAACGTTCCTCAACGCTCTACGATCCTATTAGACCGGGACCTACGGTTTAAAGGGAATTCCGAACCCCTACAAACATGCATGGCACAACTGGGAATCGAACCCAAAATCTGTGGCACCGAGCGCCACATGTCGGCCATAAGGCCCCTTAATTGAAAATAATATAACAAAAGAAAGAGTGATATGCGAAATCATTACAATAATTGAAACGTAAATGAGCTGCGATTATTTAATTTACAATTATTTCTGGGGGCCTGATGATCGAGTGGTTAGCACTTTGGTGCTTTGTACAACTGGTTTCGGGTTCAAGTCCCGTCAGTGCCATGGATGTTTGGAGTGGTACGGAATCCGATTTAAACCGTAGGTCACGGTCTAATAGGATCGTAGAGCGTTGTAGGGTTAGTGGTAGCCTATCATTCGTAGCCTATCTTCCAGTTTAGTTATCTTTGTTAGACTATCTTCAAGTTGGCTAGAAGTCTGGCAATCGGTGCTTCGAGTTAGAGTCCCGGAGATGCCTAAAATGTGTGTAGTGTTTCGGAATCTACTTTAAACCGTAGGTCCGGTATAATAGGATCGTAGAGTGTTGTGGGGGCTGTGGCTCGCGTCCGTCTATCTTCCAGCTACACGTGCCCACTGAGTAGTGCTCAATTCGTAACACCGGTGCAGCCCTTGTTGATGGCATAAAGATTCACTGTATCTGTATTGCCAGCTGCATTTGAACAACAACAATATTATTTCTTAAACTCCATGCTAGATTTGACTATCTAAATTTTATTCAGTAACCGCATCTGCATTTAAAATTCACTAACTTAAATTCACACGTATATTTTCTAGTATCTAAATATCCAAGTACTTTTATTTGGTAGTACAGACTCTAGGTTCGAATCGTGGCGATTTCATTAATGTTTGCAGTGGTTCGGAATCCACATTAAGCTGTAAGTCCGTGTCTAATATGACTTCAGAGCGTTTGGCTAACAACCCTACCTTGTCTTTAAAGCAATTAGAGAAATCATGATATTCATAAATTGTTAAAAAATATATCCTAGTTTTATATCTGCTGTAATTCTGAATTCAGTTTTAATTTTTCTATGTTCAAATGTTCATTGAAATGTCAATAAAAGATTTTAAACCAATCATGAATGGGCGGACGTATCTTTTAAATGTTCGCTTTTCACTTTGCGCGGGAAAAGAAAGAGAATCCATTATTTATCACTTCGGAAAAAATCCCGACCCGTTTTCCTTTCAATTAGTTTTCCAGACAATGCAATCTTCCCTCCTACACTTTGTGAAAAAAGTAGAAGGACAGTCATTTTTTTTGTACAATATGCTTCTATTTTACTGCTTTTGGCCTGACTTTTATAGAGAGTTGTTTTGTTAGAGTTTTAATTTACGTTAAGTGAAAGTTAAATGATATTTTTTTACTTACCACTATTTTAACTTAGGAATGCAATACTTAATAACTTTGGGTGTGTGAAAAAAGTAGAAGGACACGTTCAAAAAATCTATTTAGAAGCTGTTGGAAAGTTTATAGGTAAGTGTTTTTTTCTCTTTTAACTCCTTGTTAACTAGAATAAAATATTTAGCTAGAAATTCATAGTTTTTGTTGGTTTTAGGATGCCCAGAGGAATACCCTTAAGTAAGTTTCAGAAGGGCCAAATAGTTGTCTATAAAAATGAAGGCAAAGGTGTGAGAGAGATTGCACGGCAGCTACGAATCAGTCTTAATACTGTTTCGAACTTCATAAGAAACGCTGAAAGTGACAGAAGAAAAAAGAAGACAGGAAGACCAAAAAAACTCGCCCAACGTGATCAACGAAAAATCATTCGTGAACTCAAAAAGACTGGTGGAAGTGTCGGCAAGGCGCAATTTCAATCAGGAATTACACATATAACCAAAAGAACTGTCTATAACTACATAAAACGCTCAAAAAAGTTCGTCTTCAAAAAACAGATGCACCATCCGAAGTGGAATGAAGGACACATGAAGAACCGACTGCAGTGGGCTAAAGACCACATGTCCTGGAGCTCAGAATGGACCTCAGTTATATTTTCCGATGAGAAAAAATTCAATTTGGATGGTCCAGATGGTTATCAGTACTATTGGCACTGTCTTGGTATTGAAGAAGAAACTTATTCTACTCGACAGATGGGAGGAGGTGGTTTAATGGTATGGTTAGCAGTTGGCTATGGAGGCAGGACAAATTTAGTCTTTCTAAATGGTAGACAGAACCATACAGACTACATCCAGACTCTAAACTCAAATCTTCTCCCGTATGGCACTGAGTTAGGAGGAGATGACTGGATTTTTCAGCAAGATGGAGCATCAATTCACACTGCAAATGGTGTTAAAGATTGGTTTGCAGCAAACAATGTTCGACTTTTACATTGGCCTGCTAAATGTCCTGATCTCAACATTGTAGAGAACATATGGGCAATGATTGTACGTCGTGTTTACGAGGGTGGAAAGCAGTTTGAATCTGTAGCTGAGCTGCAGAAATCATTAAACTTTGTATGGGATAATTTTTGCCAAACAAAAATTCAATCTTTAAACAGTTCGATGCCAAATAGGATCTTCGAAGTAATTCGAGCCAACGGGAAAATAATTCCATATTAATTTATATAGTACACCTCTTTTTTAGAAGTGTCCTTCTACTTTTTTCACTGATCATGAGATCGTCAAAACCAATTTTTTTTATTAAGTATACTTTTTTTTAATTGTGTACTTTTTTGTTTTGTCTAGATACAGGTATCTGCATGTAAAAACGTTGTAAACAAATTAATTGTTTAAAAAATGCGTCATTATTTATTTATCAAAAATAATCTAATGTCCTTCTACTTTTTTCACGCAGTGTATCATTGAAATTTCAGATTAGCTCTTTTCTTTTTTCTCTTTAATCTTTGTTTGAAAAATTATTTTTGTGTTCATAAAATTGAACTGTTTCCGATGTGAATCTCTCTTTTCTTTTCACTCGGTTAGATAATTTTTTTCATTAATTTACTTTAAAATTTCATTATTAAAGTAATTCTCGCAGGTTTAATACGCGTTTAAACAATGGCTTCTCGTAATTAAAAATGGATTAATTTGTGTACACTTTAGAATTTTATTAACTTTTTTATAATTAATAATTTAATTTCTTTTATATCTGAGACAGCTGCTTAAAATTTTTCATAGAGTTGGTTAAACCATTATCACATCAAAATAAAATAAAATTTCAAAATGATAATAATCGTGACATTAACATTTTTCATTATAAAAGAAATGTGTAATTGTCAATGTAAATTTCATTATCAAACTAATTCTCTGATGCGTTCTCTCGTATTGTCCTTATATAATTTGTTTATTCATTATTAATTTTTCGTTTTCTCACGTAATTATTTGAGCCATCAATTGGATTAGCTTCTTAATTTCATTATTTGATTATTTAAATATTTTATTTGTTAACCTATTTAATTATTACAATTTAAATGAGTTTTGGGGGCCTGAATGTGCGAGTGACCAGCGCTCTGACGCTTGGTCTGTTTGTTTTGCGTTCGAGTACCGGTGGTCCTGGATGTTTGTAGTGATCATGTATGTGGTAATGTATATACACAGTCCAGTCACATTAATGTGACCACCTGTCAAAAGCCAGAATAACCACCTTTGGCGGAGCGGACCGCTGCGAGGCGTGCATGAAGAGAGTCAATTAGGTTTCCGAAGGTGTTCACTGGGATGTTGATCCATGCCGACTCCAATGTCGGGGCTAGCTGCACTAAATTATGCGGTTGAGGATCCATGGCGCGAACAACCCGATCGAGGTGGTCCCACAGATTCTCGATTGGGTTTAAATCCGATGAGTTTGCTGGACACGGTAAACTCATCCTGGTGCTCTTCGAACCACGCACATACACTGCGAGCTGTATGACACCTCACATTGTCCTGCTGGTAGATGTCATCATTCTAAGGAAAAATAATTCGCATGTAGGGACATGGTCCCCAAGGACAGATGCTTACTTGTGATGATCCATCGTGCCTTCCACAATGATGAGTGCACCCAGTGAATACCAGGAAAACATTCCCCAAACCATAATGCTCTCTCCTCCAGCTTGGATCCTTCCGGCAATTGTTGCAAGGTGTTTGCTTTCAGACGTTTGACGCCGTATACGCCAACGTCCATCTGTCCGATGGAGCATAAAACGTGATTCATCGGAAAAAGCCAAGTGGTCGCCACTCTGTGGACGTCCAATTTCGGTACTGTCGTGCCAGCCTTCGTCGCCGATGAACAGCAGTCAGCATAGGTGCATTAACCAGGCGTCTACTGTGGAGGCCCATGCGCAGCAACGCTCGCTGAACCGTTGTTGAGGATACACTCTTGGTAGCCACCTTGGTTCATCTGGGCGGTCAGTTGCTCAACAGTTGCACGCCTATTCTCCCGAACGCATCTCCGTAGCCTTCGTTCGCCTCTGTCATCTACAGCCCGTGGTGCATCACATGTGCCACGCCGCTAATTTTGGCTAGTGCCATTTTGCCATGCACGGTATACTTTTACCACGGCGGCACGCGAACAGTTCACAAAATTAGCCGTCTCAAGAAAGGCTTCCACCCTTGGCCCGAAAGCCAAGGATCATGCCTTTTTGGACATAGGATAAATCGCTACGTTTCTACATTACGCCAACGATTGAAATGCTTTCTGATGCCCTAGGGCATCCTTTATATACACTTAACTGAAATTTGCTGCCACCTGCCTTTTGTGATTGGTTATTTCACGTTGACATCGAAAGTATGTGGTGGTCACATTAATGTGTCTGGTCTGTGTATGTAGTATTTTGTAGCGGTTATGGATGTTTGTAGTGGTTTGGGATCCAATTTAAAGTGTAGGACCCGATCTAATATGACTGTAGAGCATCGGGCGTTTTGCTGACAACCCTACCATGTAAAAAAAGTAAGCTTTACGGAGCCAAGTCATATTTCTACCTGAGGGTGTTCCTTCCCAACGGAAGCTGCCCGCTTACCCTCAATCATGAATCATACGGGTTCGTAGGTTCGGTTTTTTTTTTTCGATCACAAACTTTTAAAAATAGATTCATGTTGATGAAATGTTTGTGTACAGATAAGGATTGGATTAACTTTTTTACAGTTCCTAATTCAATTAAAGATGACTTTCCTTTTTATTGGAGATAGCTTCTTAAAATATATTTAGGAGATTGGATTAAACAATTTTATTAAATACATCGAAATAAAATATCGAAATAATAATAATCGGGAAATTCATATTACTTCATTATAAAAGAAATATATAATTATAAATTTCGTTTACAAATTTATTCTCTGATGCGTACTCTCATATTGTTCTGTAATTTATTTATTTATATTTTTTGTGTGTTCTCACTTGATTATTTAAGCAATCAATTTGATTAACTTATGAATTTCATTGTTTGATTATTTAAACATTTATTGATTACACTATTTAATTATTACAATTTAAATGAATTTTATACGCATCCTAAATATGTTTTTGGGGCTTGAATTTCCAGCGCTCTGGTACTGTGTTTTTCTTTAAGTGATCTCAGTGACGCAGTGACCAACCCTAGATACGCACAGTTGATTGCTGATAGCAGAGCAAACCAGATTCTTAGTTCAAGTTATTAGGCGCTTTTGTTGCACCTTACACCTACAAATCGGCTTTTTTTTTTTCGAAAATGAAAGTGACCCAACACAAAACACGCTCAAACATAACGAACGCATCACCCATTACGACGTGCAAATACCCGAAGGGGGATAGATTAGCAAAAACCAATTGAAAGAGTGGATAATCACATATCGTACTCGTCAAATAAATATTTTTTTGGTGATTTCATTTTTTTGTTTCGTTTATATTTATATATTTCTTATATTTCATTTTTAGTGTTCTATATTTCTTTACAGTATGCGTTTAGTATCCTTGTTATTATAGTACCTATGTTTACATGTAACAATAAACAGAATATTAATAACTCATTATGCTTCAATTTTTACTTCCAAAAAATATCTACAGTGCGTCTCAATCTAATAGGGGGATATATAGTTTTATAGGCGACCCGCGGAGTTAGGATGCATTTCCAAAGTGGCCCACAAGGTCATTTGGGTTGGCCACCCCAGGTCTAATATATTCGCCATCAAATTATAAAATTATCAAAAAGTTCTAACACTCCTTTAATACCATAAATAAACGCATATTCTTTCACTTCTCCTGTAAAATTATTCTACAATTTTATTTCATTCATTTGTAGACAATTTTCAACTCAATTCATTATCCCTTCCCTATAAAAAATAGAACTATCACCCCTCCCGATCGACCATCCTTTGTACTGGTTTGGGAATTCCACGACAGCCCGCGTTCGATCGCGATAAACACCGCCGAAAAGGAACAGATAATCTAAGCAAAGACAAAACCCAGCGGTTTAATGAATGACTCCCATTAGCACTCCGGAAGGATGTGAGGTTGGATTCCCGGTTAATTAGGGCTCACCTGCGGAAGACATCTGAATGTCGAAGGATAATCTATTTAACTCGTTGTGAACGGATAATCTGATTTCATTATTTTAAATGCGCCCTCTTTCATTCCTCTGATGAGGTTGGGAAATCAATTTGGGGCGTGCAGTCAGGAAGAGGGAACCGTTATATAATGAGACCACATTGGGAAAAACAGGATTCCGCGGATTCAGCTACTTTGCATGCACAAATAAACTAATCTCTGAAATAGGGAGGGTAACTTGAATCGTATTTTGGAAGTCATGCCTCATTATTTGACGTTCTTTCGTATTCATGTTAAAACAAAACACAGCATAGGAAGGGTGGAACATGATATGCTCTTTAATGTGATTAAAATGAACATGTTTTCAACATTTCTTACATTTTGTGAAATATATCTTAAACGGATAAAATGACGTTCTCAAATGGGAGGCGTGGCCAAGCTGATATTGAAATTGTAAATTTTGATAGTAATAATGAAAATCATCTAAAATCAAAAATTGTATATTCGTTGCGTTAATTTATCCTGATTCTTCAAAAAAATTAATGTACGAAAGCAGTACATACAGTACAGTTTGGTGATATTCTTACAAATAAATTATATTTGTGGAGTTCATATTCAATGGGTTTTTTTTTATTCGAAATGATTTTTTTTCTTCGTTATGATGCCTTTTTCTTCTTTAAAACAATGATTTATAATCAATAAGTAATAGAGATGAAGATACAATGAATCGTAATCCAACTTTTATTCTGAAAGTTTCTTAGTTCAATTATATAATATATTTATTGATATATCATATGATAATTATGTGATATTTGTTTAGTTCAATTTAGCTTTCATCAATCGATTTATTTTTTGGAGGGATTGATAATTAAGAAAATTAAATAAAATAAAAACATTTAAGAAAAAACGATTATAAAAAAGAATGTATATATATAAAGGTCAAGTCAAGTAAAAAAAAAAGAATAAAATGTACGAATAAAAGCGCCAGTCTAAAATTCATTTTTCATTCTTTCTGTCAAAATTAAAAAGAGGGGAATCCCACATCTTGGAAACGGAACCATTTTCGATTATTTTGGAGCTGAAAGATGTCTGCTTCATCTAGCTTTTTAAGGCAGATGATGCCAAGTCCAATAGTACTAATGTATTATTTGAAGATCGTAATTGTAGAATAAAGTTAGATTAATAGTTTTAATTTCTGTGTGAAGCTATTATTATACTTTTCATTTCAATTTCCATGAGATAAAAATTATACCTTTTTGGTTTACATTTAACTATGAACGATGACAAGGGCGAGTTATTCTGTTATATTATCTAACTTGTGCAAAAGAGTGTTACTAATTATAAAAAGCATGAATAACGTTTTTACAGGTAGTCTTAAGTTCTTTTCAGGTATGTAAACTTTTATTTATTTATTTTTTTTTTTTTTTGTTAAAAACCATATTTGGTTTATCAATACTTTTTAAAACAATTTTTATATATTTTTTTTATAACTTTAGAAAAGTTTTTTATTTAATTAATAAACAAATTCTTTGTGATAAAACATTTCTAACAAAAAATTATTTTTTAAAATAATCTCTCTTTCTCCTAATCGTACCGAATTTTAAATTTAAATTCTTTTAATTTTAATTTCGACTTTTATTTTTATCTTACTTTTATTTATTTTTTTAGTATTTTCTAATTTTTGAGTATAATTTTTAAATGCTTAGAAACTTAATTTTTTTTACCATATGCTAACCTTAAGCAGCCTATTAACAATCATAAATTTTATATACGAATTTAGATGAGGAGGTTAAGGGGTCTATCCCCATGGGTACTCCGTCATCGGTACGACAGTTGCCAGTTTTTTTTTAATTAATTGTTTCACAAATATTTCTTGTTTAAAATGATTATTTTTATAACATTTTTATATTAAAATCATTGCATTGAATGGTATTTAACTTAGAAAAATTACGCCTAATACACTCTTTAAATGGTAGAAATTTTAAATTAGAGCCTTTGGCGATTTTGGCGACATAATTGGCATTATTAGGTGAAATATTTCCTAAAGCTTCACACAACCTCGTGAAGAGCATCAGACAGTCATCTGTTACACAGTGAGAGGCCGAGTATCTAGCGCTCTGGCGCTCGGGGCACACAGGATTCGGGTTCGAGTCCCGGTGGTGCCATAGATGTTTGTAGTGGTTCGTAGGTACTGGGCTAATATGATTGTAGAGCATTGTGGGGGTAGGGTCATTCCCGTCTCTAATATATCTTCAAGCTACACGTGCCCCCTATGTATTGCTAAATGATTAACAGCGATGCAGCCCTTGCTTGTGGCAGAAAGATGATCTGTCTCTGTATTGCCAGCTGCATTAGAAAGGGAAATAAAATAATTATACAAATTGGTTTATTTTTAACTATGAATGATGAGATGGTTCTGACGTTATTCAATTCTATTTTCGAACTAGTGAGAAAAGAGTGCTAATAATTATAAAAACCATGAATACCGTGTTACAGTTAGTGTTAAATTTTTTTTAAGGTACGTAAACTTTAATATTTTTGATAAAAACCATATTTGTTTTATCAATCAATTTTTTTTTTAATAATCTCTTTTTCTCCTAATTGTACCGAATTTTAAATTTAAATACTTTTTTTTTTAAATGTTTAGAAACTTTATTTTTTTCGTGTACTAACCTTAAGCAGCCAATTATTAATCGTAAATTTTATATATGAATTTAGATGAGGAGGTTAAGGGGTCTATCTCCATACTCTCCGTAATCGGTACGCTAGTTGCCAGTTTTTTTGTTAATTAAAAGTTTCACAATTATTTGTTCTTTAAAATGATTATTTTTATAATTTTTATATTAAACTCATAACATTAAATGGTATTGAACTCTGAAAAAACACGCCAAATACACAGCGTAAATCGCAGAAGTTTAAAATTAGAGACTTTGGCGATCTTGGCTGCAGAATTGGCAATATTAGTTCAGATATTTCCTAAAGCTTCACACATTCTACATGAGCATGAGGTAGTTGTTAGTTACACTAAGGAGGGGCGTGATAACCTAGTGGCCCTCGATAACACAGGTTTCGAGTTCGTAGGTCAGTAGAACGTCACGGAGCCATGCCTTTTGGACTCCCAAGCTTCAGGTTCGAATCCTGGAGGTGATATGGATGTTTGTTTGGGGTTCGGAATCCACGTTAAGCTGTACTTAGCTGAGGTTCTCTAATTAGGCTAAAGTGTGCAAACAATGACCATAGAACGACCAACCAAACCGAACCAAAATAGGTTTTATTTTGTGTTGATTTTTTCAACAATGAAATAAAAAGAACAGGACTATAATTACTACGATTCTTATATATCACACTACATAATTTTCAAAAGTGCCTTTTTTGTGATCAAATCAAAAAGAAAAAATCAAATCCAATGGCCACGGATTTTATTTCTTGAAGTTCATATACATTTCTGTAGTATATCTCACCATTACCGAATTGAATTTCCTTAATCAAGCACCCAATACGAATGGTAATGGATGGTATGAATCATCCGAACCGCACTGAAATCCACTAGATGGACTTGTTGAGTGAAATGAGCGCACGGATAACAATGCTCCCTTCGGAAGGATGTTAATGATGGGGACTTGATGACGATGCCGCTGTCCAGTTCGATGAGGGGCCTTCACCGCAGTCGGCCCTGCTACGTGACGCAATCTGCTGAACTGTTTCGTCTGTCTGTAAATTGAATGGCCACATGTCAAAGGAGGGATTCGGAGATGCATACTGCCTGTTAAATATTAAATAGTATTCCAAATTTTTATAGTTGCTATGGTATATTTTAATGGAATTAATAATAATTCAATATAACAATATATGTAGCAACGAATTATTAGTACTTTGATATTGAATAATAATGGGCTGATGGCCGAGTGGCTGGCGCTCGGTACCAAATGTTACTGGTTCGAGTCCTGGCCGGTGCCATGGATGTTTCGAGTGGTTCGGAATTCACTTTAAACCGTAAATCCCGGTCTCATATGAACGTTGCGGGGGTAATAGTTATAGTCCGCTGTAAAGGGGTTATTACCACTGTAAGCGGAACTATAATTATTATAAACTATATTATATTATTTATTATAGTTATAGTATAAAATAGTTTATAATAATTATAGTTTCGCTTACAGTGGTAGATAGTTATAGTCCGCGTCCGTAGCTTATCTTTAAGCTACACGCACCCCTCACTTAGCGTTACCCACGCACCCCGTGGACAGTGCTAAGTGAGTAACGTCGATGCAGCCCTTGCTTATGGCATAAAGGTGAACTGTCTCTGTAATGCCAGCTGCATTAAAATAATATTGAATAATCATATTTGAATACATTAGATTTCGTATTATTTTTCATAGAAATAATTCTATTAATAATTAGGTCGAGTTAGGTAATGGCCTAAACTAATGCATACCTGCTTTAATTTTACCTAGTAGTAAATAAACTAATTTATACCCTCTTTATTTTTACTTAATAATACCTAAATTTTTACCAAACACCTGAACTAATTTAAACCTAATAAGACCTAAATTTGTTTATACCTATTTTAATTTGGCCTAATAATACATAAACTTTATAATACCCGTTACTTAATAATACCCGTCTTAATTTAAGTAACTAAACTAATGTATACCTCATTTGAATTTCACCTAGTCATTTCTAACCTGACACTCATTAAGCTGTCGTGTATATGAACTCGACAGATTCATATAAAGGTGAAATGGTATTAATTCATTTATAATGACTGTGAATCACAGCTTCATTCTGGGAAGTTCATAATAATGTCCAATAAATGACTTCATTATAAATTGAATCACTCCGGATGCTTGAACCTTCTGTCGACAGTTTGATTTTATGAATTGAATTAATAGCCTATCAGAATTTCCTCCGAAACACAAGCGGCTGAAACAGAACGATTCGTTCACCCCCACATTGGAAGTGTCTCGAATCATTCCAACTTTCTGACCGCACACCACCCCTGAGGACAGGCGAGAAAGTGCAGGCTTTCGAGAATTACAATTTGAATTGTCTTTCAAGGAGTCTTGGAGCGGGGAGTGTGAACCCTGCATTGAACTCTTTCCAGGGTAATTAAAATGATTAAGACTTAATTAAAATTTCACAAATAATCCGCATACTTTTAAGAACAGAGCACGTGGCACGGAGCGAAAAGAGTTTTCTGAGATGTTTCTCTTAAGGGAGCGTTCTAAGAATTCAGTCAGAGGAGGTTATAGTTGAAAAGAGGAATAGGGGGCGTCTTTTCTTGAAAGACTGAACTGAATTTCTGGAACTCAAATAACTGTTTCAAGGCTTAATCAAAACTTATTGAACAGCGAATTCATGGAGGACGACTTAATTCATTTATTTATAATAGTAATGAAGAATGTAGGCTGTTAATGAACATTCAATTCAAATACTTAATCTTTTCCAAAGGATTACACTTCATATTCATATTGTCTATATAGTTTCTCTATGGTTTCTTTTAAGAAGACGTTTCTTTTTATTAAACTAGTAGAGTGGCCGGCATTCTCACGCTCCGTACCACATAATCAAGTTCGAGTGTCGGTGGTGCCATGATTGTAGTGGATCGGAATTCCACTTTAAGACATAGGTTCTGGTCTCATAGGACTGTAAGAGCCTTACGAAGCCCAGACAGACTTCTACCTACGGGTGTTCCATCCCAAAGGAAGCTGTCCCCTTTTCCTCCCTCCATGGGTAGATCACTCATGGGATGTCCGTCCCTCACTGCAGGGCACTGAGGTTTGATTTTGACACTGAGGCTCTACCATCATCTTCAGCGCATGAGGGTTAAAGAAACCGAGATCTACAGTTTAAAGTGGATTTCCAACCACTCACAAACATCCATGTCACCGCCAATATTCGAACCTGAAGCCTTTGGTATCAAAGGATATAACGCTTGCCAATTGGCCACTAGGCCTCTCAGAGCATTTAGGATTTGTCACAACAACAACAGATTCTTACGTAGTCATTTTGAAGTGTGTAGTTTTTACATTTGCCTTATAGAAATAAGTTTGAAAGCATTTCATTATTTTAATGAGGTTTCTAAACCTATTTTATTCATTTAAAAAAAAATTAGCATTCAAAATAACAACATATATTTTTTTTTATGAAAGCTTGAAAAGCTTAATTTTCCGTAACCGTCTATCAACCAGTTGTTCTAATGCAGCTGGTAATACATAGTTAGTTTATTTTTATGCCATCAGCAAGGGCTGCAACGACATTACTCGCTTTGCACTCCCCAGAGGGCGCGTGTAGTTAGAAGATAGGCTACAGACGCGAGTCACACTGCCCCCCGCTACGTTCTTCGGTATGGGTTCGGTGGCATGGATGTTTTTGAGTCCTTTGGAATCCACTTTATACCGTAGGTCCCGGTCTAATTAGATCATAGAGCGTTGTGGGGTAGTGTGACTTGCGTCTGTAGCCTATCTTCTAACTACACGCACCCCCTGGGTAGTGCAAAGTGAGTAATGTCGTTGCAGCCCTTGCTGATGGCATAAAAATGAACTATCTCTGTATTACCAGCTGCATTAAAAAAATTAAGTTATTAAACAAAAAGTTCACTATTTAAAACTATAGTTTATAATAATAATAATAATAAAATGACGTTTGGCGTTTTCAATCAATTTGACCAACTATATAACATATTGCATATGTATTTAATACTTGTATATCGGACTTGATGGTCGAGCGGCTAGAGCTTTGGGCTCGGTACCGCAGGTTTGGGTTTCGAGTGCCGGCGGTGCCATGGATGTTCGGAATCCACGTTGAGCCGTAAGTATCGGTATAATAGGATCCTTGTGGGGGTAGTGTGAATCGCGTCCGTAGCCTATCTTCAAGCTACGTGTGCCCTTTGGGTTGAGCTCAATGAGTCGCAACGGTGCTGCCCTTGCTTATGGCATAAAGTTGAAATGTCTCTGTATTGAGAGCTGCACTAGAGCAACAACAAAATTGACAGACTTATTAATATCATTTCAAATATCTTGGTGGTGTGGAATAAACCCCCCGCATTCTACGGGTAGAGAATGGCAACAACCTGCTTTCTTATAAACCTTCTCAAAATACTTCGATCTCTTCAGAGGCGCAGTTGGGATTTCCGTCGCGTGGGATAAATAAAACATGCTGGAAAAATTTTCTTCCATGTCCAATAAAAAATAGTGAGAGGCTGCTTTGAAATGGAATAGGAGTCAGAACAGCATGTGGTGTAGAGGGGGAGGGAGGGGTGAGCAGACGATTTTTGAGGATCCATAAAAGCTCCAAGGTGTAGGACTGAGCTGCTGTTGGAGGAAAAGTCAAGGGGTGGAATAAGTGGGTGAATTTGAAAGTGGCAGAAGCCGTGGGCAAAATTAAACGTAAGCAACACACGAGTACGTTACTTAACAAAGCATGAGTGCGTTACCTAATAAAAGTCAAAGCTCTTCGCACGCATGCATATAAAAGAAAGTTTAAACTAATCCTAACTCCGCGGGCAGCATTGAATATTATACATCCCCCTTTTAGATTCAGACCCGCTATAGATATTTTTTGGAGTGAAAAATTGAAATGTAATGAGTTATTTCTGTTTTTACTTTTATTTTGACATGCGAACATAGTTAATATAATAATGAATGAAACAGAAACAATTTTTTTACTAAATTAAAGGTAGAAGTCCAAACAACATAGGTTATTGCTTTAAACACATTGATAAAACAAAATAATCTGCTAAGACCATTTATTGACAAAATCCGCAATCACAGCCCAATATTTGGCATCAGATTCACTGTTAGCGTCCACAGTAACAAAAATCAATCGTCAGTTGACACGTGATTTTATCATTTGATTTGAAAATGACATTTTGCACTTATTTTCATGTAGCGATTTCAATTTGTTGACTCACCGATAAAATATTCTGTAAAATGAACAGAAAAAAAGGAATATCTACAATTCGATGTTGACATGACGATGGCGCCAACTTTCTGAAACTGAAGAAAGCAAACTTCTCTCGCTTTTTACCCACAAATCTCCCTGGAGAACCCCAAATCTCCCTCTTTCTGCGGTGGCACTCCTAATTAAGAGGGTTCCCACTCCTAATTCCCCCCCTCTTTCCCTAAAGCGTGCACCAACTCCTTAAGAGGATCTAATTAAATCTGGTTGGCGCCTTTATCGGATGCGTGGGTGTCGGACGACCTAAACGGATTAGCCCCCCCCCTTCCCTGCAGTTTATGGGATGACGCCTTCTTCCTTCTCTTCATTAAAAGTGCGCACCAAAGAATGGATGGAAGCGAAAGGTCGGGCATTTTTTATTTCCTCCTGCTGTTTGTTTTGACTGGGGTGTGGGTTTCTGGTGCCAGGTTCGCTTCTCGTGCGACTCGTTTTAAGGTGAAACTGTTCAGTATCGGAGTTTGAATGTCGGTACATGGTTTTTTTTTTAGTTTTTTGGCTGGAATGCAAGGAGCAGGATTCAGGAGTGGCATGAGTTCAGGAGCTGATGGGTTTCAATGGGAGCCCATGTATCGGATGGGTGCTTTTGAATAGATGCATTTCCTGCGATCCCGTAAATGGGTTATTTCAACCAAGCACTTACAGATTTGTTTGGAATTCAAATCAGGTAGGCAAAGCGCAGACGAATTTCTTACACCTCGCCCCCCCCGCCCCATTTAAATGAGAAGACATGCATGGTGGTGCTTTATTGAAAGATTCTCAGACGTTAATTAAAAACTGGGAGCATGTCTAGCATGAAATGTTTATTTTATTCAGTGCCTTCTGTTTTACTGCAAACTAGAAGATCAAAATATCTTTCAGTAATGTTTTTTCCGTCGAACATATGCTAGTTGAATGCCCAAGATTCAATAGAATCTGACTCAACCTTTTTGGTCGTGAACATGAGTTACTAGAATTCTACTCAGTGAGCATATAAGTTACTCAGTGAGAATGAGTTACTAGAATTTATTTTATGCCTTGGATTTGAAATTTGTTTGCTTCACCATTTTCTCTTCTTTTCACCTGTGGCTTTTACTTTTCACCTGACAATGTCCTAAAAGCACCCATTTCAATATGATATTTTATCAGCATTCTAAGTACATAACTAACTGATACTGAATTTTACCTGTTGTTGCAACTGACGTTTTTGCTGTTAACCATTTAATTTTACCAAAATTATAAAAGTACTTTCGTTTGGCACAGCATGGCCCAAATCTGGCCTTTTTGCCATAAAACCCCAACCAACCAACCTTTCAGTAGCGTGTTAATCATAATGTGGAATCCCCATTTTTATTTTTAACATTTTTCATATATTCGAAAATCCCGTGTAATGTTTTTTAAATTATGCTCCACGCAATTTAAAAAAATTAGATTCTCAACACAGAAGACGGGGTTTACTAACGCGAGCTGACCCGTTATTATTATTTTTTATCTCTAAATGGAAGTACTCACTTTAGATAACATACATATATTAAAAAAAGTTCATATTTCCTCATAGTTTTTTATCGATTAATGAGAAGAACTAGAACTGAAAGTATATAGCTGAGTTGTCCTTAAATTTTCTGGAGTACAATTGTATTTTAGTGTCTTTGATGTCGATTACAAATAAGAATGAAATTATTGGCAGGATTTTTTTAAATGTACTTTCATTTTTTTCTCAATGTAGCTGGCAATATAGAAAATGATATTGAATGTTATCAGCCATTTGCGGGATTAAAATTGCTGTTACACTACCATTGGATTATTTTCGACCTGCTAATGATGAACTATTTTTTTTCTTATGTTGCTGGCAATACAGACAGTTCAACTTTATGCCATCAGCAAGGGCTGCACCGCCGTTACTTATCACCCAGGGGGCATGTGAAGCTCGAAGATAGGCTACGGACTACGGAGTCACACTACCCACACAAAGCTCAACCATCCAATGAGACCGCGACCTACGGCCTAGAGTGGATTCCGAGCCACTACAAACATCACGCACTAGTCACTCGGCCATTCGGGCCTTTTGAGTTAATGTTTCATGCTTTATAAAAATGGACTGAACTTTTGTTTCAAACGAATATTTAATTATTTGATGTGCTTTCAATAACGTGTTTAAACATATCTAAAATATCTTATACGGAGATGAATATGAATGGGAAATAAACATTCATTACAAAGCAATAATCACCATTTCTTCCAGCGAGTTCAGCACTGCTAAGAAATTGGGATTCCCATTACATGCCACTTATCTAGGACACGGGACCTTCGTAACAGCTGGATTTTATTAGGGAACAATTGTCGAGTACGAGATCCATGATGCACTTACGCCCCCCCACTCCCACCCCCTTCCAAGAAGGATCGATTATCAATTGTCGAATAGTTCTTGTGTCTTCAAAAATATGTTCGGTCTCCTTATGGATCCTTTCGGAAATCAATAACGCCCGAACACGCTGGGAGTTTTATGTCCTGTTTTCGGAGTCATTGAAAAGAACTTGCTTCTTCTTTGCTGTGTGTTTGGCATTCGATGCATGTGTGGATGCACAACAATGTTTGACTTAGCCTGTGTTGGCAAGGAAACTTCTTTTTCTAACAAGGAAGAAAATCTCCTCCAAACTCGAAGGAAGCCAGAAATGGGCGACATTTGAGATAAATAATCACATAAACTGCAGACTGCCTTCTAAGCCATTTAAATGAATTTTTTTTTTTTGTCATCTAACAAAATTTCGGTGGTGGACGATTTTTTTCTTTTTTGGCGACAAGGAATGCTTCACACATCGGGTCGCCCTAAATGATGGGGGCATTTAGGCACTCGTAAAATGTTTAATGGCACTTGGACGCAGTTTCTATTGAATTGCTGAAACCTGCAAGAAATTGGAAATAACAGAGTGTTATATCTACAAGAACTAAGGGCATCGTTTTCTTTAATGCACAAAATGATACTTTTTTTGCTTTAACATGTATGTCTCAATTGGGCAAAGAGCGCTGCCATGGCTCTCAATGGAAACATAAAAACATTATTAAATAATTCATATGAACATATTGAGGGCATGTGATCGTTTAGCAAATGAGGTCCTCTTATACCTGGGATTGAAAGCATTTTTTTTTTTTGTTCCACTGACCCCTATTTTCCAGAAGAAAGAAAAACAGCCCGCTTTTTCCAAATATTATTTTTAAAAGCTTAAAATAAAATCAAAGTTATTAAGTCACATTATTACCAAATAATTCCACTTGTACATGTGTTGATAGATTTCTTTCAATTGAGAAAAGAATGAGAAGCCTTTTATTTCTCGTGAAAATTGAACTATATGTAATTATTCAGAAATTTTTAAAAAATATAAACGAATTATATTTCACCTTAAATAAAAATAACTTAAAATATGTTCATTGTTTAAAATTATTGATGAAAACTACACACTATTCAACTTAAATACCAAAACCAAATGTTTATCTAAAGTTTTAATTACTGTACAGTCACAGTCAAAACAATTCCATTTAAATATGACGTTCCTGTCAGACAATCATTGTGAACATAAAGACTCGAGTGCATTTCAAACCCTGCCATTACGTCCTGCTCTAACAAATAAGAAGATTCGTTCACTGGGAATTTAAACAGCGCGAAGCAACGAAGCGAACATAAAAATTCCCATTCACTCATGGCAACACTTGGAGCCATTTTTCTTTCAGAGCGCCTGTAGCACACATCGCGGAGCTTCTAACGTCACTTCCTGTCAATAACGCGTGCGTCGATAAAACAATCGCATCCGAGCATAAATGCGCTTTGTTATCTGTGAAAGTGACACCTGTGACTGCCCTGAACTTATTGCCCACTTCCGTTGTTTCCTCACCCAGGGAGAAGTAATAACTCCGCCAATTAGTCTCTCCTGGTGCCCCGATGGATTGTAATTGGACGGATGCAGTCCTTCCTCTAGGGATTCAAATTGAATCAGAAATTGGAAATCTTCAATGTGCGTTCTCGGAAGCGGATCTTTGCGGAGAACCAGAAAGATGGTGGAGAGGTTAATGCTGATTTATGACAATTGATTAAGGTAAATGAAGGGGCATTAAGTGAAGGAAAAGGATTTTCATTTGATGATTTAAGAGTGACCTTTATTTTATTATATTTAAACAATTAGAATGATGTCTGAAAATTTTAAAATACCTTTTGAGTCATGAATTTGAATTTGTATCTATTATTTATCATTTGTGGGTCTGATGGCCGAGTGTCTAGCACTCTGCATCACAGGTTTTGGGTTCGAGTCTCGGCGGTGACATGGATGTTTGTAGGGATTCGGAATCCATTTTAAACAGTAGGTCTTGGTCTAATATGGCTGTTGAGCGTTGGGCGTAGTGCTGACAACCCTATCCATTAAAAAGAAAAACATCTCTCATCTCGTAATCTGCCAGTAGGCAGACGGCCTTGGCCCACATTAAGGCTGTTGCTCCAATGATATTGTTGATATTAAAACTGAATTAACTAATCAATTAACAGGAATATTTTAAATTCGTACTCTACTCACATTGAGTAAATAAATTTTTTTCGTCCTTTTAGAAGAGGAAAAAAAATAACAATGTAATCGTTATGACAAGAAAAATGAAAATGTTGAAAACATGTTTCATTTCCGATTTAACAGTTCAATTGTTACAATACTAGTGAACTGCAACAATAAAAGCCAACAAAGACGAACAAAATTCGCCCATTGTTCTTTCAGATAACGAAGTGAGTTTGTCGCAATTGATTTATGAATCCTTTTGTAATACTAAGACTATCTATTACATTGTAGAAATCTGAATTAAAAACAAAATGATAAAGTGAATTATTTTGCAATGATAAGTAGGTCAGAATGAATGAATACAAAAATGAATTGTTTTATGTTCACGTATTGTGATGAATTGAATCCAAGTTTGACATCTATGCGAACATCTAAAGGAATAAAAATAGCGCTGGAACTTTAGAAAATATACATTAATTCTGGAAAGGAAGAAGTAATCTGAAAAAAAGAAAGTGAAATTGGAAAAAAAAAGAATCTTGAAAAATATTGAGCAAATAGAATGTTTTTTGTATTTTACTGAAGTTCAGCAACAATTGGCAAGTCAAATAATAAACAAATCTTCAATTCTCCTATTTGCATCAGACAACAAAATGTGCACATTTTTACATACAGAAGGCTTGCGGAATACTTGCTCATTCTAATTGGTATAATTTGTTTTTACGTTATGAGTTTATAGATGACAAAAGAATTAAAAATTTAGATTTACTATATTTCTTTCATCGTTTGAAAAACAATCGTATCCTACTTATGATATATCAAAATTTTATATGAAAAAGTCACTCAAAAGGAGTTGGTTTGGTCTGTCGCTCTACGGTCATTTTGTGCACACTTTGGGCTCATTAGACCGGGACTTACAGCTTAACGTGGATACCTAACCGCGACTATTCCACCATACCACATCACTGTGCGTGGAGCTGAATTGGCCCTATACAGTTTGGGAATGATGGTTCTGAGAAGTCTGACTTTTCTCTCTACATTCATAGGTGACCAGGACTTACTACTTAAAATGGTCCACTACAAACATCCGTGGCACCTAGAATGGACATCTATGGACAACCATGGCACCACCACCACTAGGACTCAAACACGAAACATCTAGCACCGAAAGCCAGAGCTGTATACATCCGGACATTCAGGCCCCAATTCCAAGCAATTAAACAAACATCCATGCCACCGCCAGGATTCGAATCTGAAGCCTGTGATTCCGAAGGCCAGAGCGCTAGTTAATTGGCCATCAGGCCGCCAATCAGAGATAAGACCAATAATCACTGGAGTCATTATATGTGGAATCATGCAATGCCTCTCTCAAGAAAATGTACTTTTCCCTCTGTTCCCCAAAAATGTTAGTGCTCATCATTTTTTACTTAACTCAGAAATCACTCAGTTTATAACTGAGTAATTTTAATTCCTATTTCAACACATTTAAACTAGGTTCAACGGACATTTGAAACTCCAATATAGATGGAGTACAGAATACCTGTCACATTGTTTGTAACTGCACCAAGCTTGAACAATCTAGAAAGAACTGGATTCCAAAAAGTCAAATGAGCACCAAACTTGTTGCCAAATTATTATTAAGAACCCTGCTTTTGCAACATTTTGTAATTTTGTTTCTTAAATTCGTTCACTATCTCACCTTTATTTCATTTCTCTTTTGTAATGTCATGTGTACTTTTAAATTTACCATTTAATAGATGGCTGGGTAAAAATCTAGAATCCTGTACACTTTGTGCCAAATACATCGCCAGGATGCCAAATAAACACAATGATGAATTCAGCAGTTTTCGTGGTAAAACGATATTACGCCACGCTCTGTCACTACAATGCCAAGTCGCCAAGAAAACAAACAAAATGGCTGCCGAAGTTCAGTGTTGTTGCAAAATGGTACTTGGAGAAAATTCATCGATAAAGATCGTTATTACGCCAACATTAATAGCCAAAGAGCTATTACGCTAAATTTTATTCATTAAATTGCTTTTACACCCAATTTATCGATTTCGCACCAAATATTTTCACTATCCTGCCAAAATTTTATTTCTGAAATGCTTTTACGCCAAAAGTTATAGCAAAATTATTTCACAAAGCAAAATTTTATTCCAAAAATGCATTTTCGCGAAATGTTATCATTTTTACGCCAACTTTTACTACTATTATGCCTAAATTGCCTTTACGCTAAATTTTTACCACTATTATGACAAAATTTTAATGATTTGCTTTTACGCCAAACGTTATATCTTAAAAGATACTTTTAAGCCAAAATATATCACTATTTTGTCAAAATTTGATTCCTAAATTTCTTTTAAGCCACATTTTATCGCTTTAACGCTAAATTATTATGTAGAATTTTGTTTTGCTAACTCACAAAAATGTATATTTTAATAACGTTTATAATCGATATTAGGATAAAATTCGCCAAAAGTTTTTGCTAATACGGCAAATTATTTTTTCCACTGGGCCATCAAATATTTAATGTTTTTTTACAAAGCCATATTCAAATAAAAAAGCAATATTAATAAAAAATAAAAAAAAAGGAGAAACCATAGAATAACTTACATTTTATTCATATATTCTTTGTAAGAAGCGAAAATGATCTTTTTATTACCTAACTAAAACTTGTCCATGCATAGCCATATCAAATAAAGAAGAAAACAAGACCAAGAACATCATCACCAAACTACAGGAAAATATAATACGCTCCAGTGGTTTGTTTCGTCAATGAATTAAGATTCCGAAATTAAAAATTTATCTTTTTTTTGCGTGAACTCAAATAACTGTTGCCACAAAACCTTCATTGTGTCAACAACACTAAAAAGAAAGTGACACACAAGACCGCAGAAAAATTAAATGCTTTCGAGCGGCGTTTTCACCGTGAACTAACGTTCTAAAAATAAAAAGAAAATTTTTTCGAGCGAATTCGAATAACGGTTTTTATAAAAGCTTAATTATCAACAGCATTAAAAAGAAAATAATTAATTGATAATCAAACATAAGTTATTAATAAATTAAATTTTTTTTTCGTATTTTCATGAGTGGCAACATCCAAAGAATTGCTTATTTTCTGTATCAATGGCCGACATACGTTATAAGAACCATCTCGGAATAATCAGTCATTTATCGGAATAAATATTTAAAAGAATATATATTTATGCTCTTTATTTACTATATACAAAAAAATCTGCAAAAAAAAATAATAATAATAATAATAATAGAAATAAATAGTCATTATAATGTTCGGGAAAAGAAGAAGTTACGAATTCCTCTAATTACAGTATTGTAACCCTAAAGAAATTGGCGAAATATTTCGGGTTGCCAGATTGGCTACTTGAGCGGTATAGTATTCTAGTTTTTAACCAAATGTCTGTCATTAATTTGCTTGTTATTTATTTCTATAAGCATCATGTGATACTTTGTGGAGCACGAGAATTTCTAGTAAACCTCAATAATAAAAAAACGTAATTATAAACTTTTAAACACGCAGAACGTCTTAAAAAGAAATTGAAATGAAATTTAAATTATATTGCAAATGGATTTGAATTATTTCTTACTTAATCTTTTCAGTTGGTGCAAAATTGTTAAATTGTTTTCACTGAAGTTTAGTGAAGCACAAAAAGTTGTTATTTTTGAATCTGATCGAATCTTTAACAAAAATATGAAAAAAAAAAAAAATTTCATCGTATTTGTAAGAAACATACAGTAAATACAGAAAGAGAAGCTTATATAATTACGGAAACAAAAAAACACAATGGATGAACCAAAGCATTCTGAAATGTTTGGACACACTTTTCTGCATGCATTTAGTGATTTATTGTATCCAACTCTGACAAAGATGCGAAATCTGTAGAAGAAGAAGAAGAAAAATGACATCGGAATAATCCAAAGTGAAACATCACAAAACAAAGCAGGGAAGAAATAACAAAAAAAAAAAAAAAGACCACCCTTCCGAATCAAGCGTGTGTCGATTTTTCTTTTGTCAGTTTTAAACGAATAAATAAATAACGAAAAAAAAATTTTTTTTTTTTTATGGAAAATCGAATCTGACATAAAAACAAGTCGACGAGAGTTTTACAGATCCCGAGATTTGATACTGCAGTTTTCGTAGGACAAAACCGCCGACATTCGAATTCACTATCCGAAATGCAAATATGTTCGTCACATAAAATATTATTCTAGAAATTTTTATGACGTTCACAGGAGAACGGGGAATATCTCGACGTCTTAATTCTGTAACTATTGTCATTTTTCACAAAGACAAACCGAAAAAAAAAATCAAAAATAGATAAAACATTTTCTTTTGAAGTATCCTACACTTACACCAATACATCTATTTAGAAAAGAAAAAAAAAGAAGGGATATTCCATATCATATATTATCATTGGCGCAACAGCCCCATGGTGGACCAAGGCCGTGATTTCTTTTTTAAGACATAGATTTGTCAGCCTTACGCCCAACTCTCTATTGTCATTTTAGACCTTGGGGGTGGTGGGGGGGCAGCTGTAGGTCGAATGGTTAGTACTCCGGCGCTAGGTACTACAGGTTATGGGTTCGATTCCCAGTGGTGCCATGGATGTTAGCAGTGGTTCGGAATCCACCTTAAACCGTAGGTATCGGTCTTATAGGACCGTAGAGCGTCACGAAGCCCAATCACACTCCTTCTCACCTACATCATTCCCAAATTGTAAACAGTTCTAGGCACAGTGATGTGGTGTGAGGTAGTAGTAGTAGTAGTAGTATACCGGTTTAAAATGGCTAAAGTCCGGTTAATTACCGGTTTAAAACCTATGGATTAAAATGGGTTCCAAACCGCTTCAAACATCCAAGGCACCGCCGGTACATGAACACTAAACCTATGTCACACAGCGCTAAACACTCGGCCATTCAAGCCCTTCATAAATTAATAATCAACTGTGACACGTTACTTCAGTTCTTGCAGATTTTTTTTTTGCAGCTCGTAAATACTTAGACCGTGATCTTTTTTATGCTATAAGGGCTGCACCGACGTAAGTACTACCCAGGGGGCGTGTGTAATTTAAAGATCTACGATCCTGTTAGACCAGGACCTACGGTGTAAAGTCGAGTACGAACCGCTAAACACACCAAGATATCGCCGGGACACGAACCCGAAACCTGCGGTATGGAGCGCCAGAGCGCTAGCCACTCGACCATCAGGCCCCAACATAAAATCTAATTCCGGGAAGTTTTTATGACTCTCACAGAGCGGAGATTCGGCGGTGTATATCTCGGCTTCTTGATTCTGGAACTTTCTCTATTTTCCCACAAAGTAAAAAATAAAAAAAAAAAGCTAATAAATCGATTAATTGCCTTTTTTCTCCTTTCGCATGTCTCGAAGGCTCCAGAACTAAATTTAGATATTTCAGATATCAGGGGGTACTCAGAAACTTTGACACTCCCGGATCTCGTGCAAAAAAGGTGCTTAAAGTTCTAATCAGGGTTCGAACTTCGTGGTTAAAAATTAAATGATGGATCTTTGAAAGGACGTTGTTATGAAAGTTTTAAATATAGAACAAATGGAGAAATCTCTTTTGAAGGTAGGGTTATATTGAATCATGTGTTCTGCAAAAGCCTGGTGTGTCCATTTTGCTGGATGGTTAAAAACAAAAGAGTTCAATCATTTTCTTTTTAGGTATCGTTCACTTCAATACTATTTAGAAAAGAAAGCAAATAAATAAATCCCAAATTATATACAATTAGCACAAAACTTCAGGATCCAAGGCAAAATTATTCTTAAATAACAAGAATACACTATTTCATATCATGTAGTGGCAGTCATTTGAAGATTTACGACACTCTCATTTGCAGCAAAACTAAAACATCATCATCATCGTCAGTGACGCAACAGCCTCATGGTGGACCACCGTAGCCTTACTTCAAGCTACTGCCCCCGCCCCCCCGGCTAGTTCTAAGTGAGTAACATCGGTGCAGCCCTTGATAATGGCATAAAGATAACTGTCTGAATATTTATCAGCTGCATTAGAAAAAAAAACTTAAATCCATATTAATATCTAATATCCATTTATTAATATCTAATATCCATTTATTAATATCTAATATCAAGCATCGTCAGAAATAATGATGTGTTGAAACAATTGTAAAAAATATTTTTGATTGAGATGAATGCACTTTAAGAAATATGAGAAGCCAAATACAAAAGTAATCTTTATTCAGTAAGAATTTAAAGGAATATTCGTTATTTATTGTTAAATAAGTATATAATTAAGACTGCCGACATAACATAAACGTCCAAAGTATTTATTTTGGGGATTTTTTTTCGTTTTCGCTGCAAAATCCCCAAACTAATAAAAAAAATCGTTTGCTAGCAGAATTTTTTTGGAATAAGATCAAAGCATGTTCACTTTTTTTTATGTTTACTTGAAAGGAGCCGTATTTTAAATATCAAAATTAAAGTAACAAATCTTTGCTATTTTTATTATTCTCTATTTTATTATTTTATATTATTTACTATTTTATTAAAAATCCATTTAACAAAATATCAAATATCTACGAGAAAGTAATGTTTTTTCCGACTTATTTTTAATTTTCTGCAAATAAACCTTTCAAAGAAATCTATCAATTGAAAACCCATTTTACTTCACCAAAATTGGAATACATAGTAATATATATCATTGGAAAAAATATATCCATTCAAACTCCAAAATAAATTTTTATTTTTGAAAAAACACTTTTTTTCATAAACGAATTGCATTTTTTTTTATAGAAGTTGATAAAATTTATGAGATAAAAAATGTTCTTTTAGAACAAATTACATGAGAATAAAATTTTTGTATCTTAAATTGATAAATGAAGTGAAGTTTTTTTTTTTTTTTTTTTCCACTTCTCAAACTTATTCTGATGAAAAAAAAAAAGAGAATACGATAAAAAAAAAAAATGTATTTCTAAGGAAGAAAAGTTTCTAGAATATGAAACTCCTAAAAAATAAACTATTTTTTAGTATGATACGTGTATTTTAAGATGAAATAAAATGTTTGGAGGTTTTGCTTCTAGTTCCAATGTTCCTTCCCCTAAATTTGTTAAAATGCATCCTAAAAA
>BPLQ01004506.1:0-30473 GCA_021605075.1 Caerostris darwini
TTCCATTATAGTGTAGATTTTTGTTTTGTTAGAGGGCCAATAGCATAGGCTAAATTCAAGAATCGGCACATCACTAAAGATGGCAGACTCCAATTTTGTGGAATTCAAGAATAGTGAATATGACTACGGTAATGAAGACTATCGTTTTCTGGTATATTATATATTTTGTAAAGAAATTCATGTTTTATACGCAGCAACTAGTTTCTTAAAAACTCTCTATATCTTTTCCAATAACATCGTGAATTCAATACAACATATAAACTCTTCCCTCTCTCTGCGGCCTGGTGGCCAAGTGGTTAGCTCTCGGGTCTTTGGTACCACAAGCTTCATGTTCGAATTCTGGCGGTGGCATGGATGTTTGTGAGGTGGTTCGGGATCCACGTTAAACTGTAGATCCCGGTCTGTTTAGCCCAAAGTGTGCCCAAGATGACCGTAGAGCGACAAATCAAACCCTTCTCTTTCTCCACCGCACACATATATCGTTGCACTCTTTGGGTGGCGCTCTGTTTCAGTCTTCTGGTACTCGTTATTTTAAATTGGTACCATAACAGGAACACACCTACTACAGACATATAAGCTATCATAAGAATAGATCATTCTCGTTTGAGGATATCCGCCTTCAAGTTATTTCTCCTGTTAATGTCCCTTCATTTTAATCAGTCATCTAAATTATTGTGAGAATTCGTTTTATGTAAAATCCTCAAACATTTTTCATTTTTTCTTATAAGAAACACAGTTTGTACACACCAATTCTGAACATCTATAAATGATCGTTTTTTTCCCGATTTTTTATTTTATCCTTGAACTGTTTAACAGTCACTGGATATCATATTCACTACTCCAATAAAATATATTCTTAAAGTAACAGTAGTTACTACGTCGTTATATGTAAATTTAATTTTAGACACCACTGTATATGTAAGCGAACACAAAATTACGTTGTACCTTAAACCTTATCATGGTATAATGTTTTATATTAGTAATATACATAATAAATGTAAAGGAGTGAATAAGATATGATCTTTAACAGCATAATGTTAAACATTTATTATTAACACATAGCTTATACATTTTATTAATCAAAAAAAGGCACCACAGTTTTAAGTTAATGTGGCGATTTATTGATACGTCGTCGTCGTCGTAGAAAACTGAGTGATGTTCTTTGCAAATCTCTTGCAAATAAAAATATTTTTCAACTAAAAGCTTAATAATGCTAAATAATTTCATCTCTATAATTAGATTTAAATGAAATAGATTTAGATTAAATAGAAAAGTAACCGATTGATTATTAATAACGATTTAATAACAGTTAAATATTTAATAAACGATTAAATATTAATAACGATTTAATAATAAATAAATATTCAATAACCAATTTAATAGTAGATTAAATATTTATTTTGATTTAGATTAAATACATATAAGCAATTAACATATTAATTTATCAATAAGTATTAAGTACAAGTTATAATCATTTTGAATTGAATAAAGGACATTTGACTATATTTATTAGCACCTTATAGATATGCTCTCCTTCAATAATTTTAAGAATTTGAAAATCAAGAAAAGATTCAATAATAAAAAAGTTCATAAATTAACCCAATGTTTGATTTAAGATTAAATGGTTGAATCCAAGATTTCGTTCTAGAATAAATATGAAAAAAAGTTGAAATCTTTTCACGAATTTAAATTTATTATATGTGAATATAATTTGCTTTACGACTACACATCGGAGTATAACAATGTTCAATAACCCGAGAAATTTATGAACCAATTGGTAAAAATAGTTTGGATTCTACAAAAATGGACTGTCAGAATGCTACAAGAATGGATACTATAAACCACCGGCAGGATACTACAAGAATGGGAATTCTACACTTTATGGTTCTAGTATTAAGTTCCGTTAAGTTTATTTGACGATTTTTACTTTTGAGGGATTTTGCAAAGTCCCTTCTTAAAAATTCAAAATTGCAGCTGCTGTTACTAAATATTTCGCTTTTAGAGATTCCATTTGGGCAGAAAAGAGACTTGGAGAGATCACAACTCTGAAATAAAAATCTACACAAGAACTATCAAATACAATAGCGTAATAAAATTAATAGGAATATAACAAAACTTCATAATTCTAGAACTTTATGGAGAAACAATTGCTCAAATACTACAAGAAGGACTACCCATTTCAGAGAGAGAAGTTTGTTAAGTGATGGTTAAATTATTTTTTATAAACATAAATTAATCCTTATACACTATTTTGAGGATATTGAAACACGTGTCTTTATATTTTGAAAGCCAGACAGTTCAAAATAAACTATAGAGCACATGATTTGATATGGATCAATCGTTATACTTAGCAACACATATTTCATGCCAGTTTTAAAACGCACATACATAAAATGAAAGTGAAATCAACTTTAAAAAAACTTTTATTTTAAATAAAAGTTTCTGTAATGAAAGTTTCTCGTGTTGCCCGAAGAGATTAATCTGTTTTAAATAATAACTTATATTCTCACTTTTTTTATTTTATATCTTCATTTTTTTGAGACGCCACATACTTTTAATAAAGACAATATTATTTTCATACGTAATAATAATAATAATTATATAATCCTACAAATCATAATTCATAATAACCGTTATGAATTATACTGTCTGTAATTGTCAATATTTCTTTAAATATTAGATTAGTGAAGCTTATTCTCAAAGCTATAGTAAACATAAGCTGCGACATATTTCACAGAATAAACGAATATGATACGAAATTCACATTTATAAGATGATCAAAAATATAAGAAATTTTAAATAAATGGAAGTATTTTTTTATAATTTAACAAAGAAATTCAACCATTTTGTAAATAAGGTGATTTTAATCTCAATTTTAAAAAATTGAATTTATTTTTAGCCCCGTATTACTTGCAATTTAAGACAAATGGTAAAATTAATTCAATAAATATTTTCACCAAAATCAAAATGTTTAGTCTGCACTTAATACAACAACTCACTTTAAATTTCTGGGCTATTTTAGATCAGAAAATTGGGTTATTTAATTGAAAGACTTAAGTTGAAATTATAAAATACTGTTGTTAGCTTTTGGATATGGAGTGAAGTAATTTTTATATTAACTAGTCGTTATCAGGCATTATGGTTTAATTAAATAAAATAGTAATTCAAAACAATTGACTGTTCTTTAATTAGGATTGTTTGGCAAACTATATTTATTTTTATGACGTATATTTAAGTATAATTTGGATTTCTTAATTTTTCGAAACTTAAAATAAAAAGGTTAATGCTATTTTTTGTTATATATATATATATATATATTGAATAATTTAATTGTTATAATTAACTTTGGAGCAGAAAAATCCATTATATATAATTACCAACAAATAGCATTTATCTTTTCAACTATATCATCAATGCAAGTGTAATCCTTTGTAAAAAACTAAGCTTTTCCAGACAACAAAATGATTTTTATATTACATTTAACCTCATATAAGGTAATTTTTCTATCAGTTATTAGAATACTCTGAAAATATTTAGGATAAACACAATAATAATCTTTGCAATTTATCCTTATAGTTTTTTTTTATCCTTTTTTACTTACACAAATTGTGTAAATCAGTTACGAGGCTTATTCTAACTATTTTCATATTAATATGAAATTAATGTAATTATTGCTGTCAAATATTGCTCCTATTTCAGAAATATCTTTATACAGAATGTTAAAAAGTTATAAAAACAGTTTTTAACCCATCATTAAAAAATATATATTGTCGAAGAAAGAAATCATCAATCCTGAGAAACTATTCCTTTATTGAAAACATCTACTTAAAAAAATATGAGTCGATGTTACAAAGACACAATTAATCTTTTGAATAATAAAAACTTTTCTTTTTTTATATCCCAGCTTGTTAATTGTGTTTATCAGAATTAAAATTATTTGTCTCTAGGTGAAACACACACATATAACAACACATCATTATATCAATTGTCATGTTAACTATAAATGCGGGATTTCACACTTTTACTCCACTTCTTCATTTCTGAACCGTTCTGCACATGAAAACAACCTCGATGAAGTAACCTGATGATATAATATATAATAAAAAGCACTGAGTATCTTCATAACATCGACGAATCTTCTCAATTTCACCTGGAGCCAAAGTGTGTGGGGTTTTTCAAAGTCCCACTTACTAAAATAATTTTTTTCCGCCTATATGCTACAGCTTACATGGTACATAGTTTCTTCTTCTTATTTTTTTTTTATCTTTTAAATATCAAGCTATATAAAAGATAAAAAAATAATATTAGCATTTAGATTAATATAATTATTACAAAAAAATGCAACAATATGTAATATGAAATTTATCAGTATATCTATGCATCTCTATTCTTTATGCGAACGTTACAATGGATCTGTAACAGTGTTACTACGTGCTATTGATATCTGATAACGAAAGAGAGACAGAGACCATTTCTGTAATCGAGCATTGTTGGGTGCTCCTTCCGCTAAGTACTTGAGGGGTTTATGGTCAGTGTGTAGGAAGATTCGGTTTCCGTGAGTCCATATCTCAATTTTCCCCAATTCCCAGATCCCCGCATATACTTCGCCTCCATTTGGGCTGAATGACTGTTAGTTTCTAACTTGCAAATGTAATAGGTTTTAATTTACCTTTATGATTATTTATATAAAAAACACCCATTTCCGTCAATGAGCCATTTATATAAATATTAAATGATTTTGACAAATCTAGGTTTGCATATGTCACTGTGCAAAGCTTATTTGTAACCAAATTGAAAACTTTTTCAGGCTTTTTTGACCATGATATATCATTGGGTAACAATTTCCTGTTCAAATCTATACAAATGTTATTTTCTGACGACATATTTTTGAATACAAACCCTAACAATGATCTCAAAGATGTCTTCGTCTGTGGCACGAACAAATTCGTAATAATTTGAATTTTTTCAGAAACGAAACATGTTATCTGGAACCTACCATAATATTTGACTTTGTGTCTCGCAAAAGATCATTTTGTCGAAATATTTTATTTTCCAAAAGTCCTGAAGTCGCTCTAATATGCTACAGATTTTTATTCCCTTTAGACGATCAATGGTAATGTCATCTACAAACTTTCCTCAAAATCATTACGGGATCTAAATGCTTGATTCATTAATTTTTGAAAAATGACATTCGCATGAAACAAACCAAATGACATCGGTATGAATGCATTTATATTATTCTTATAACAATTATTATATCGGAAATAGAAAACTTGTAAGTTTCCGGCTAACTTCTTGTGGAATTAGAGTTACCCAAGGTTCATCTAGAGAGGCCAGATTTATTGTATCCATATTGAACTACTGTAGTTTTAAAGGAACTGTGATATCTGGATGTTCACATCATCTTGATTTCTACTCAGTCCAATGGTAAGGAGAATATGATTTCTAGATTTATCATGGCAGCTCTAGCACAAACTCCAAAACTTCGATTTGAGATGTCTCGTCAATTTTCGAACCGTAAACTCAAAGCGCTATCCACCATTCCAATCCAGGTCTGATTATATAGTGGCAGATATTAGAAGTATATTTTAAATTAAAGTTAAAAAGATACTTCCGATATTCCTAGTTGTAATCCATATGCTAATGCATATAGCAAAAAATATGCAATTTTATGAAATCATAGAATGATATGTACCACTCAGGTAACATGAGTTATTCTTATGAAACGTTTTTTCTGTATCAGGCATTGTAATACATTTAAATTGTACCTCTTAACTTCATGGCATGTCTAACGCCACGAGGATGTATAGTCTGATAACCTATCACGTAAAAAATTGGCAAACTGCCAAATCAGACAAATTTAAAAAAAGTGATGTCATTTTAGTTATAATAAAAAAATTTCGTTTTTTAATAATGAAAATTTTAACTTACAGGATATTTAAAGGAAAACTAGATGAAAAAATTGCATATTAGCTCTCATACTTTCTTCTTTCAAAGCAGCTTTGCGCAACTTATGCCTTACTGGCTCCCCTAACAGATAATGGTTTAATCCGTTTACTCCGTTAAACCGGATGTTTAACTTGTATCATTATATGTGGTCAGAAGTCAGACTATATCAGTGTACTGAGGCATAACGAATTGACCTCGATTCTTTCTGGAATCAAACGTGGTAATTACTGTTTTGAAAACAAGTAAACTCATTTGTGTTTGTGACAGTTACATTAATTCAAGTTGTTATTTTTACAATTTTTTTCCCAAACGATGCATCGGTATCCTGATGGCCAGGTGGTTAGTGCTCTGGCCAGTGGTACCACAGGCTTTCGAATCGAAGTTTCTTAGTGGTTCTTAATCCACATTAAACTGTAGTTGTCTAATTATCCTTAGTGTAAAAAAGAATCACCGTGGAGCAACTAACCAAAAGAAACCTTATGAGTCCTATATAAAAACATTATTCTCACAGAAACTCAAAGATAACATTGACAGAGTGTATTATTTTTAACTTGAAATCTCATCAAAGTATGAGAATGATCCCTGGTTTCAAATTCTTAATCGTATTGAAAAAGTTGATATAAGAAATGTATTCCGATGAAAATGTAAAAAAAAAAAAGATTTCATTAAAAAAACGCGTTTTTGAGGTATTATACAATTGAATAAACGAAATTAATAATTATATACTTTAGTTTTGCCTCTTCTAAGTCCTTTAATGTTTATATATGACCATTACATTTTCTTTCAGATTAAGCTAATATTTTTAACCTTATTTTTCTATGTTATGTCAATCTGCTCTTCTTATTTTCTTGGAAATCATTAGTTACTTTTCTTTTTCTGATCATTGCATCCATTTCATTTGTTTATGAGAGGTCATTGATCTCGAAAAATGAATCACTGAAACCTTATTTGTGATTATTTTGCCTTTTAGGGTGTGTCATGTTCAAGTTATATTTGGTCTGTTATTTGTTCAGTTATTAATAAAAATATTTCTAATGTAACACATTATAAATTTATAGATTTTAAAATATTGCAATAGATTTATATTCGTTATTACAATTTTTTTTTTAAGAAAGTGTTTGTATGCACCATATCTCGGTCTTTTATTGCATGCTTCTTAAGAACAACTGAGATGTAAATATAGCTGTGTTTGCATACATTTATTATTAAACATAATTTTTATAAATATGAACATTTCACACGTGTTCACGATAATTATGAAAATATTTTTACAATTTTTGTTTGAATGCATTTTTTTAAATAAAAGCAAAAGGATAAATTTGTCAAAAACTCAGGACATTATTTTTTCAATTTTGGCATTAATAAATCATTTTAATATAAATTATGAAAAAATAAATATTATGAATGGTTTAATGAATTTCTTAATTTAATGAATAAATATTTATTATGAATTAAAAGAATAATTAATTAATAATTTTAATAAATTCCCTTGTTCAATATGCATGTTTCGACATCTAATTCATATTGAAAACACTTTTTTATTGTTTCAGCTAAGATGTCATTGGTATGAATATATATTATTGTGCATTAACTACCAAACTAAACTTTATTAGAGGAAAACAACTTAAAAGGAAATTTCTTAACAATAATAATGTTAATACTAAAAAATAATTATTTATATAAATATTTAGAAAAAACTTCAAAATAAATTACTAAAATTCCATTACTAAGCAAATTTTCTTTGTGATACAAATTGTACCAAATATTTTATTTTTTCTTTATGCCACGAATTAGATGGTTTGGAAGAGATATAAGAGATATCGTAATGCGGCAGTATAACTTTAACTGTGACTTTAAATTGCTTTTACGTTATCTATCGAAATGAATCACCTAAGTGACACCCGCTAAAACTACCAAATTTATTTCCCATTAGCTATGTTAATTGGGTATGAAAGTTCTTCCTATTTCAATACTTTTCTTCTATGTTTAATTTTCTCCTTGGATTTATATTAATGCAAATTTGTGTAATTTTAACTTTAATTCTTAATTATCAGATTTATATTTTTGCAGTGTTACCACCGTTTTTCACATATATTTCACAATACTAGTTTTTTTAAGTCAAGTATTTTTACCCATCTTTAAATGTAAAAAATATTATTTTATAAGTTTCTAATAAATAATTATGCCATAAAAAATGAAGGAACTGTGTTTATAGATGTTTTTAAGCAAATAAGCCCTATTTATTGATAGTTGATGCAAGTATACAGAATATTTAAAAAACTAATAATATTTTTGCGCAATTTTTATTTTAATAAAAAAAATTTTTTCAAAAGAAACCGAATTTATTCATAATACGTTATTTTGTCTAAACAAAAAAAAATTGTTAAAGAAAATATATATAATATACTTTATAAAAAGGTACTTTTAGAGGAGAGTATTACACTTGAAAAGTGTATTTATGATTTTATTTAATACTACTTTTTTTTTCTATCATTTAGTTATGCCTTCGGTTTATAAAAACATTTTATAAATTCCTTTACTTTTTTCCCCTAGAAAAAAATATATTTAACATCTCACATTCCACAGAAAAAATTAATTGAAAACTGAAAAGAATGAATGCAAATTTATAGTATATTATTTACTATGTGAAAGAATGTTTTTATTTTTTCATTTGAAATTTATCAAAACCTTAATCAATTCTTAAACTTCTTATGTTACGTTCAGTTACGTTTTCCATTTTTTATTGACTATACAATAATTGGCATACTAAATTTCACTGATATTTCAATTATAATCATATTTACTCTTTTTCGCAGATGAAGAGGTTTCATTAAGAATTTATTTATTTCGTATGCTTCGTGTTCTTATATAATGCATAAAGTGTGTAGAAGTCGTAGCTGACAAAGAAATCATATTTCCCTTAAGAGCTATGCTGTTTCTTACGTTTTGCAAATTACTACCGTTTGTATCCTTCTTCTTTGCTTCTCTCTCTTGTGGGGCATGATACCCTTAACTTCTCTTTCTTTACCGAAAGTATGAAATTTAATAGCATAGTCTTAAAAGAAACATGTGATGGAATTTCACACATTTGTTACATGATGGAGTATGTTATTATACGATTATTTTAAGATATAGTTAAAAAAGATAATTACCTGAACAATTTTTTACTCACAATATTTTAAGAATTTTCGTATTCTAAAATTATTCAATATTATTATTATTATTAAAATATTTCACACATTTGTTACATGATGGAGTATGTTATTATACGATTATTTTAAGATATAGTTAAAAAAGATAATTACCTGAACAATTTTTTACTCACAATATTTTAAGAATTTTCGTATTCTAAAATTATTCAATATTATTATTATTATTAAAATATTTCACACATTTGTTACATGATGGAGTATGTTATTATACGATTATTTTAAGATATAGTTAAAAAGATAATTACCAATTTTTTTACTCACAATATTTTAAGAATTTTCGTATTGTAAAATTATTCAATATTATTATTATTATTAAAATATTTCACACATTTGTTACATGATGGAGTATGTTATTATACGATTATTTTAAGATATTTAAAAAGATAATTACCTGAACAATTTTTTTCACAATATTTTAAGAATTTTCGTATTCTAAAATTATTCAATATTATTATTATTATTAAAATATTTCACACATTTGTTACATGATGGAGTATGTTATTATACGATTATTTTAAGATATAGTTAAAAAGATAATTACCTGAACAATTTTTTACTCACAATATTTTAAGAATTTTCGATTATTTTAAGATATAGTTAAAAAAAGTATTGAACAATTTTTTACTCACAATATTTTAAAATTATTCAATATTATTATTATTATTATTAAAATATTTCACACATTTGTTACATGATGGAGTATGTTATTATACGATTATTTTAAGATATAGTTAAAAAAGATAATTACCTGAACAATTTTTTACTCACAATATTTTAAGAATTTTCGTATTCTAAAATTATTCAATATTATTATTATTATTAAAATATTTCACACATTTGTTACATGATGGAGTATGTTATTATACGATTATTTTAAGATATAGTTAAAAGATAATTACCTGAACAATTTTTTACTCACAATATTTTAAGAATTTTCGTATTCTAAAATTATTCAATATTATTATTATTATTAAAATATTTCACACATTTGTTACATGATGGAGTATGTTATTATACGATTATTTTAAGATATAGTTAAAAAAGATAATTACCTGAACAATTTTTTACTCACAATATTTTAAAATTTTTATTCTAAAATATTCAATATTATTATTATTATTAAAATATTTCACACATTTGTTACATGATGGAGTATGTTATTATACGATTATTTTAAGATATAGTTAAAAAAAGATAATTACCTGAACAATTTTTTACTCACAATATTTTAAGAATTTTCGTATTGTAAAATTATTCAATATTATTATTATTATTAAAATATTTCACACATTTGTTACATGATGGAGTATGTTATTATACGATTATTTTAAGATATAGTTAAAAAAGATAATTACCTGAACAATTTTTTACTCACAATATTTTAAGAATTTTCGTATTCTAAAATTATTCAATATTATTATTATTATTAAAATATTTCACACATTTGTTACATGATGGAGTATGTTATTATACGATTATTTTAAGATATAGTTAAAAAAAGATAATTACCTGAACAATTTTTATTATTTTAAGAATTTTCGTATTGTAAAAATATTATTTTAAGATAATTTTCTGAACAATTTTTTACTCAGAATATTTATTCTAAAATTATTCAATATTATTATTATTATTAAAATATTTCACACATTTGTTACATGATGGAGTATGTTATTATACGATTATTTTAAGATATAGTTAAAAGATAATTACCTGAACAATTTTTTACTCACAATATTTTAAGAATTTTCGTATTCTAAAATTATTCAATATTATTATTATTATTAAAATATTTCACACATTTGTTACATGATGGAGTATGTTATTATACGATTATTTTAAGATATAGTTAAAAAAGATAATTACCTGAACAATTTTTTACTCACAATATTTTAAGAATTTTCGTATTGTAAAATTATTCAATATTATTATTATTATTAAAATATTTCACACATTTGTTACATGATGGAGTATGTTATTATACGATTATTTTAAGATATAGTTAAAAAGATAATTACCTGAACAATTTTTTACTCACAATATTTTAAGAATTTTCGTATTTTAAAATTATTCAATATATTATTATTAAAATATTTCACACATTTGTTACATGATGGAGTATGTTATTATACAACGATTATTATTTATTTTAAGATATAGTTAAAAAAGATAATTATTATACGTATTCTAAAATTATTCAATATTATTATTATTATTAAAATATTTATTTTTACAAGTTATTATAGATTATTTTAAAAAGATAATTACCTGAACAATTTTTTACTCACAATATTTTAAGAATTTTCGTATTCTAAAATTATTTTAAGTAGAATACCATACTCGTGGTATTCCACCATACTCGTAAATACCCCTCTCGTGGAATGTCATACTTTATTGTGGCGTTTACAACCTTGGCTCATGAACGTGGCCCATTAAGCTTGGATTTATTTCATACGCTGATAGTGTTCTTATATAATGAATAAAGTGTGCAGAAGTCATAGCTGACAAAGAAGTCATACTTCCCATGAGAGGTATGCTTTCTCTTACGTTACACAAATTACTACTGTTTATATCATTCTCCTTTGTTTCTCTTCCTTGTGGGATAGGATGCACTTACTTCTGTACGGAAAGATAAATTATGAAATTTAATAGCATAGTCTTGCAGCAAAGATTTTCGTACGATATATACTTTAGTTGTTACATGATAAAGTATGTTATCATTCGATTATTGTAAGGCTTAGTTAAAAAATATAATTATCTTAATTAAGATATGATTTTTTAAGAATTTTCTTATTCCAAAATTATTTTAAGCGTTTCCCTCTCGGGAAATACCATACTCTATTCTGAAGTTTCTAACTTTATTGGACCATGAACCACATTGACTTTCACAAAGTAAAGCATATCAAGCATATCTTACCAGTATGCCGCAGCCAACTACACAAATGAAATAAATAAATATGGTTATTTTCTACTACGGCTATAACTAAGATACTCAAGATTATAATAACCATCAGCTGCTAAAGGTCACTTTTGGCTACTTTTTTTATGAGAATTTGTCGACTGATAAGTTGGCTGAGAAAAATTCGACTGAGAATTTCTCGAAGAATAATTTAGAGAAGAATGGAGTAATCAACCTTTCGTAATTGAGTAAGAATATGATGTTTCATTAATCGTTCTTAAAGAATAAAAAGAAAAGGGAAAAATAACGGCATTATGACAATAGACATTCTTTAAATTATTACGATAAGAAACATTGTAATCTTGAATGTGCAGATAAAAATCTCCTCAGTTTAAGAAAGTCAATAGCGAACAAAAAGTGGCAACTGGAGCTACTTTTAAAATGGAGCACACAACATAAAAACATGAAAAACTATTTAATGATGGGAAATCAATAAAATATTAGATGATTAACGCACTAGTAGAAATGTACTGATAATTTATTTGAAAATATCAGTTTATCAAAAGCTACTGCTGCTTAAAGAATAGAAGATATTGTAAGCAAATCCATCATTTAAATATATCGAAAAAAATTATAATATTCTGTATGACCTTCAAAGATGTATCATTCCTTTTTATAAGACATATAATATTTTTACATTATATGTTATCTATCTTTAAAGCAGCAGTTAATTTAATATTAGATACAATCACAGCAAATGCTAAAATTTCTTTAAAAAAATTCGATTAATTTTTAGCGGAGTTTTTTTTATAGAAATTCACAATCTAAAAGGATCAATAGAGTAAATAAATTAAGTAAAACATATATTTATGTATGGAAATATAAAAGTAATTAAAAGAAAATTTATAAAAAAATACATTGTTGAATGATACATTCTCTTTGAGTAATTCTACACATATCAAACGCAAAATATTACAATATTTTGTAAAGATACATATCAAAAAATTGCAAAATTAACACCATACACAGCAAGATATATACATGAAAATTTCAGCTTTCTTTTAACGTTAAATTTTAAATCCTTACTTAAAGTTTATCAGAAAAAGAGTTTATCAACTAGTTTAAACAAAAATTTCAATGAATAGTGTAACTTCTGAGAAAAATGTGATTAAAATATAACATTAACTGAATTTAATAATTGTTTACCTAATCTTTATACAATCCGTTAATCACAGCTTCGAACAGTTATAATTACACTAAATTATAACTGTTCGAAGCTGTGATTAACGAAAGTTATAATTACACTGAAAATTAATCATGTTTAAACTCATATTTTGATAATATGTATATAATTTGGTTCCACAAAATAAAGAAAAGTAATTTTATTCAGCAAAGTAATGTTTACTTTAAAAATAAAAATTTTTTTTGTAAAATATCTAAAAATAGAATGAAAGACGTAACAAAACACAGACAGCAAAATAATTATTTCCAAAGTAGGGGTTAGTAGAATCGTAGCAATAATTACGACTAGTTACCTACAACCGGGCTTAACACATCTGACCAAGTTACTACAGATGTTCTCAACCAACTCTCCACAAATGTTAAAGCCTTTTCTTTTATGTCTTAGTAGGGCTTGTAAAGTTATATAAATTTTTTTACATAATTATTTTCTCCCATTAAGAACAAGACAAAATAACGGCTGCGTGTTTATTTTTTGGGTATTTTCAAGATAAAAGAAATACAATTTTGCATTGTAAACACCTCACCAATCTTATTGCCAACGTGGCTACATTTTCAATCTAAGCGCAGAGGTGGGATGATTTAAAATTAACCAGAACTTCACACTAGTTCAATATTTCTCTTGGGAGTCATGTTTCTTTTAGTAGTAATGTTTCTAATTTTTGATAAAATACAATAGCTAATATTTAATTAGATTAAAAATCAAATAGACAATATGAATTAAAAATATAGGCAAAGATATTTTTAAAAATAAATGCAATTGAAAAAAATTAACAAAAAAAAAATATATATCATAATTTTAATTCAATCGATTTTCCTTTGATAAATTTAAATATCTGGTGGTTAATTTCTAAAGGCTGTGTACAAACATTCTTTAAATTGCTGATTGGTTAATTGTGTGTGATATTTTGACTCAAACTTCATAGTTGATTATAAACAATCATAGGAATATGTTGTGCCAAAAATTGAAAATAGTACCCAAGCTGCTTTCCTTACGTTAAGATACTTGGTTTCTGGTGTCAATTTCAAAACTCAATCAACGAAAGAGGTTTGAACTAGATTTATAATGCCTGGTCATCCTTCATTTCTACTGAAGTAGCTAATATTTACACAATACTATTTTATTCCGCTCTTACATTGCTAATATTTGCTCATTCCATTTCTTTCGAGGTTGTGTTGGATAGTATTATATCAGAAACAGGAAAATCATCTTGAATAATATCGATTGGAAATCGATTAACACAAAACGCAATTGTAGATTTGAAATAACTCGGATATTATATCAAATTTAATTTAAAAACTATATTAAATATTAATTGTAATTTCGTGGTAAATTTAATATTAAAAAACGCTGTCGTTGGCAACCGCATTTCAATTGTAAAATAGTGGCAGGTGTTCTACGATTTCGCATTTACCACTAAAATATTTTGCTGAAGAAAACATTCCAAATGCTAAATTAAATAAAGATAAAAATGTTACGGAATTATTTTTTAGGAAAAATTATTATGCAAAAAAAAATATTTTAAGAAAAAAATTAAATAAAAAATTAATTAAATTTATTATTAATTTTAAATTATTAAATTTTAAGTATTATTGAAGAAATAATTAAATAGAAGCATGCAATCATTTCTAAAACATTTTGCGAAATACTTTGCGATATATTTTACGAAAATCTAAAGGTAAAAGTAACCTAGAATGTTTGCGATGACAATCTAGAATGACATTTTGCATATCAAACTAGCGATGATAACCGTTCGCAGATAGTTTCATGAAATATCGTGGCATATTTTGTTGTAATCATGTATGTGTCTGTGTTTAGTTAGCTTGGAAATTTCAACCGAGTGCAAAATAGCATTTCATTTAAAATTTCACTCCTTCGTAATTTCTATTTCAAGTTATTTACCTTGGATAATAGCATCACACAATTAATATTTATTTCTGCTAAACATCATTTATGCCAAACGCGATAAACTTAAAATAAAATTATAATGTTGGAAACTTAAAATGGCTTTTATTAAATGACATTAGTATGTCGCTGCATATAAATTTTAAATAAAATGCTGATTAGTTCAAGCCACTATAAATCACTGTTTATAATATTCTTAAGCACAATATTTGAGGTAATGGAGTTAGTCTGCACGATTTATTTATTGGTTATATCTAAGCCAATATAATGTATTAAGCCGATATAATATAATCTCTTATATGAGCCAATTTATCTCAAACCTAAGCCAATATGCTTTAAAACTATCCCCATACAAGTACCTCTGCTACTATGTATTAAAATCGATTATTTTCTATGTTACTAATAGCAGTGGATTCTAGAACAAAGCTTACAATAAATAAATTGTTACATGTTAAAAGATATTGTCCACAGATGTATTATTATTGTATGTATTATTTTATATATTATTAGATGTATCATTCTCATTAAATTTGTCACCGCAATTTAATGCACTTTGATAAACTTATTTTTGGCTTAGCATGTAGTTAATTCAGCTTCCATAAGTAACTTAAAATCTTCATAAAAGACCTTTCTTCTGAAACATTCTCTCACGTTGTGTGTCTTACTAAAATTTTGAACTTCAACCGAATACGAAATTATAGCTACATATCAAACATACAAGTTGCACACACTAGAATAATATATTATTAACAAATTTAGGGATTTTAAAACCTTAAAGTACAAAAAAATATATTAGGATAAATACAGGTAATGAAGGATAGGTTGGATATAACATTCTATAGGCAGGATAATACAGGATGGTTGTTTGAATATTAAGCTTTGGAAACAGACTCAAGAATGAAATTAATTTGCAACAAAAAAATATTCACTGAAGCTCACTCCATTTTTAACGCTTCGTAGGTTTTTTTTTTTATACACAAATGAAATTTAGTAATAATTATTATTCATCTGTTTTAATTGATCTGAATTTAATTAATTTTGAACAAAATATCCTAACAAATCAAAAGCCAAAATTGCGGTATATACATAACATTCGCAATATGTTATATAATTTCTTTTGAGAATTGTTTCATAGAACTGGAACAGTATTTTTTGAAAAAGTTTTTTTTTTTATTAAATTTTTTTCATTTTTGTTTTTGTGCATTTTTTTTTTATTTCAATTCCTTCTATTACCTCACTCTCTCTCTATATATATATCTTGTTTAAATTTTCAATGGTTAATAAAATACTTTTATTCGTCCACTCAAGTTCAAATATATTTTTTTGAACTTATATTGGATTACACTTGATGTTTATACAGTTTTTTAAAATATTAATTCAGTAATTAAATTTAATTAATTTAGTTTTTTTTTTTACATTTAAGTTGCATGTATCTGATAATAGATGGCGCCAGATGTAAAAGCAAAATTTCAACTTTATTTGTAAAGGACTTTTCTGCAATATAGTTAAAAAAAGTAGGAATTGACTTACATTTTTTTTATATTACTTGTTTTTGAACATTGAACAGTTTGGATACATCATATTTCATACATATGTTCTTTAGAAATCCACATGCGGATCACGAGCCTTATTAAGACAACTACAGATAAGGAATCCATTTATAAAAACTTGTAACAAACAGCCTATAGAATGTTATATGTGATATACAGTAGATATACTACGCCATCAAGCCTTTTGTTATACTACTACAGAGGGACTAGAAGTAGTCAGGCAAAAAGAATTCTGTTTCCACGTTTTTTCCCGCTGTTTTCACTGCAGTGAGTAATACTTTATCTCCGATTTTATAATCTACAGCTTACATTAAATTTATATCACACATCGGTTTTATGATTTTCTTACAATTCCTTGTAATGCGCGATTTATCACTGAGTGTAAATTAATCTTTTCCTCTCAAAATTTTGCAACCAATAGATCTAACTCTTAATATAAGAATAATTATGTTTATTTAAACTTAAATCTTTTCAATATTAATTTATAAAAATTATTTTTAAAAGATTTGTCCCTTTTTACGCTTTTTTTGTAAATAATTGTATTCGGGATGGAATTTTATATTACCAATGAGAAAAATATATAAAATATTAATTCGCTTACAATTTAATTTAATTTTTAAAAAAGAGTATTTTTACAAAATAATTATAGTTTTAGAAAAATTACAATTTACATTATTAATAAACAATGAATTCACATCTATACACGGAGATCTTTAATTTAAGAAGTCCAACTCCAGAATTAAATTTTCACTCCAAATTGAAGACTAAATGTAAGTTACAAAAAAATACAATATCTTCCCATTGATCAAATTTGACAAAATTCAAACAAATAGGTTTTGTTGCAACGTGTTCCTAATCACAAAGCACTGAGAATTAATTACTCAATCGCGCTTAATTACTCTGAACCCAATCCTTCGATAATGCTTTAGTTGCAATATAGATTTTCCTGTTACCATAAGAGACCGATTAAAGCTTTGGTTAACTTCTGTTAACAGAGTTATTTGAGTTTGAATAATGGCTAGAGCAGGGCTTTGTAACTCTAGTAGTTAGATGGTTACAAATGACATGGTGGTAGCCGAGATTATTGATTGTGTAAACGACACTTTCTCGAAGCCTTTTAGCACTAATAGCACTGATACGGAGATTGTGAGAAAAACGTTTAATGTTATATAAAGCAATATAACTTTTTTTTTATAAGAAAAGCTTTTTAAGTTTCTACAATATATTAATGCTTAATCATTTCAATTCCCGCATAGATTGAAAAATACTGTTATAAATAAAAAAAATTTATTTTTCTTATAAGAATATGTTGGAAATTTTGAACCGAAGTTAGAGAAAAATATAAAAAAATATTTTTTTTAGCCGTATTCATAGGAGAATAAAGAATTAAAATAGAAACACAAAATTAAATTTTGAACTTTACGCACTAAAATTGAAAACAGATATATCATATTAATTAAATCGCTATATATCTACACTATATAGAGACAGGGAAATTTTGAATTATTTGTGTATATTTAAAAAAAAAAAGATCATAGTGATGTTTGTTGTTAATTTAAAACACTCCAAATTGTAGACTAAATATATTGTAAATTAAAGAAAAATACAATATCTTCCCATTGATTAAATTTGAAAAAATTCAAACAATTGAGTTTTGTTGCAACGTTTTCCTAATCACAAATCACTGATAATTAATTACTCTGAACCCAATCTTTCGATAATGCTTTAGTTGCAGTATAGATTTTCCTGTTACCATTAGGGACCGATTAAAGTTTTGGTTAACTTCTGTTAACAGAGTTATTTGAGTTTGAATAATGACTAGAGCAGGGCTTTGTAACTCTAGTAGCTAGATCGTTACAAATGACATGGTGGTAGCCGAGATTATTGATTGTGTAAACGACGCTTTCTCTGAGCCTTTTAGCACTACTAGCACTGATACAGAGATTGTGAGAAAAACTAGTTATATAAAAGCAATATAACTTGGATGGAAATTTTTTTTATAAGAAAAATTTTGTAATTTCCCAAAATATATTAACGTTTAATTATTTCAACTTATACGTGGATTGAAAAATACTGTTTATAACTAAAAAAAAAAAAATCGATCTTTTATTCAGCGTTCAAATTAATTTTTTTTGTAATAACATTCATTTTACAAAATTCTTAAGAATATGCGTCATTTTTTTCTTTTTAACTACTATATCGATCTCACGGAAACTTATTTTATTAAAGTTCTTTTTTCATTCCTATGTTGGTATGAACATAGAGTGTGAAATAGCTTCTTGTGGTGAGAAATGGCAAAAATTTGAAATTATTTTTCATATAAAATCATTTTATCGGGATTTCTAAGCCGAAGTTAGAAAACAAATATTGAAAATATTTTTTCAAGCATAGTCATAAGAAAATAAAAAAATTAATGTTGATACACAAAATTTAAAAAAAATGAACAATACACACTAAAATTAAACACATATATATAATTTAAATCGGCATCTATCTATAATACATAGAGATCAAGACGAAGTAGGTTGAGATAAGTGATCATAGTGGTTTTTGTTGTTAATTTAATCTACTATTACAAATAATCCGATATAAAATCTTATAGTATTATTTCATTTCATACTATTGGAAAAACAACTGCTTTCCCACGGTAAAATTAAAGTCTAATTTTAGTAAAGACGTTTCGTGAAATTCTATCCCTTTATAGTACTTAAGATTAGATCTCTAAAATATTAGAGATTTTTATCCTTCGAACTTGAATAAAAACCTCACTAGACATTCGTGATATTTAAAAACTTTAAGAAATGTTATAGATGTTTTAAAAAAAATTAGAATTGCAAACAACAAGTTTAATTATTATATTACAGAAAATTGACACAATTTTTGATTATAAGAAATTTATAAAACATTTAATATTAAAAATATTTTGGGATAAAAATTAAATCAGTTTAATAACTATTTTAAAGGAAAATGCTTAATCTTACATTTCTAGTTTAGGTTTTGTGGAAAATATGAAAAGTGATTATTAAATGCATTTTCCTAAGCGTCATTTAAAAATTAATGAGTTGAAAAGAAATATCAAATATTGCGTGAGATTGCGTATTGTTAAGGCAATTTCTTTAAAAAAAATGTATATATTAGTCCTCGCATAACAAAATATCAATCCTGTTCACAACAACATCAAAATTAAATTCATTAGATAAATAACCATTCATTTATAATTAGAGATTTATTTAGTTAAGAAAGAAATCACCGCTAACTTTTCAAACTTCTTCTAATAAACTGAACAAAAAATTGGATTAAATCGTCTCACATCGTAATCAAAATCACATTGCAATCAAAAATTAAATCGTAATCACATTTTTAACAATCTCCCAAAACACAAGCAAGGGCTCAAAAATTTACTTCAACTTTGTAACTGTTGTTTCATTAAAAATAAACTTCCGAAAACAAATAATTAATGGAGAGGTTCTTATATTATAAGCAGATTTAATTTCCTTGGGTTTCATTCCAAAATAAAATCGGTTTTGGTAGAAATCGAACCTTCTTCTAGTTTGCTATTTTAAAGAATACTCGAGAAAAAAATTTTCAAAAATGTTTGTAGCTGGTTTAAACCCCTCCAGTATTAAATGAACAAAAACGTAGTTTCTAAAATTATAATTACTACTCGCAAAGAAGTATTCTTAATCTTAAATTACAACAGGAAAAAGGAGTAACTTTTTTCCAGTTTCTAATGTTATAATTCCCAATTACTAAATCATCCATTAACGTACAAAAACTGTAATCTGCACTTACGAGAATTTTATTAGTTAAACAGGACAACCAAAAATATATACAGTGGGCCACAAAATTGAGTATACACCTTAGAAACTTAGAGACTTTTTGCAATTACAAATTAAATATTGCTTTAAGATGATTGAATTTTTTACCTTATATACTTTAGTCTATACTTTACCGTACTATACTTATAAAATTGTTACGTTTATTTAATTTTTACGAAAAAAAATAAAAGATCCGAGACGAGAGGAAAAACACCACCACAAAAATAAGTATACACCTTTATTAATTTCCTTTTAACGTACAAATTAATATTTTGTTGCATAACCTTTTGCTTGAATTACAGCTTGTAATCTTCTGGACATAGATTCTACTAGTGTTTTAGTGGCTTCAACAGAAATTTTAGCCCATTCTTCTCTCAGAACCTTCTTCAGAACTTCCTTTCTTGTAATTTTGTGCTCATGTACAGCTTTCTCTAATTGCGACCACAAATTTTCGAGGACATTTAGGTTTGGAGACTGGGCTGGAGTGTGTAATTGCTTCTTGCAATGGTACAGCAAGTATAACTGCACAATCTTAGCTGTATGCTTGGGGTCGGTATCCTGCTGGAATATGAAGCTTGACCCAAGCCCCAACTTACTTGCACTTTTTTTCAAGTTATCATTTAAAATCCCCAAATATACATGTTTGTCCATAATAGCATCAATAAAAGCAAGTTCTCCAACTCCTCTAGCTGACGTACAATCCCAAACGAGGACAGATCCACCTCCGAACTTGACTGTCTTAATGGTGTGTTTAGGTGCCAGTGCTTTCCCAGCTTCTCTCCATATTTTAAATCGTCCATCGCTTCCGTAAAGATTTAACTTACTTTCATCAGAAAATATTACAGTGTTCCAGAAATAAAATAGGCTTTAAACGATGTTCTTTGGCGAAAATCACTCTCTTTTGTCTATTCACATACTTGATGAGTGGCTTTCGTATTGGTGTACGGCCATGAAACCCATATTGGTGAAGGGTACGTCGAATTGTTTCAACTGAGATCTTTGAGTAGATCACATCGATAAAGCTAGTTTAGAGGCACTCACCTTCGGATCTTTCTTTACTGAGTGAATGATCTTACTCTTCGCTGTAGTACTCAGGATTTCTTTAGGTCCGCTTCCAGGAATATTGGCCACAGATCCAGTTTTTTTATACTTCTGTAGTATTTTTTGGACACAACCATGAGTTACACCAATCAAAGAAGTGATTTCTCGAAGAGATTTGCTCTCTTTCGACCATTTTACAACCAATAAACGCTCAGATTCAGTAGTTTCTCTACGAGAGCTCATTTTACGATTTTTAATGAGAAAAAATACTATTTAAAAGCGCTGAAGTGCAATAGCACGTGTTATAAGCAGCAGCTACTCCTGAAACTCTTTAAAGAAAATTTGAAACTAAAAAAAGTGGTGTCATAATTTACAAATATAAGAAGTGTATACTCAATTTTGTGGCATGGTTTTCTATCTTTTCTTCGAATCGCTTAACTTTTTTCGTAATAAATAAGTTAACTATAGAATTGTGTTATTATAGGATGGTAAAGCAGAGGTTAAAGTATCTAGGATGAAAAAATTTATCTATTTAATTCAATATTTAATTTGTAATTGGAAGAAGTCTAAAAGTTTTAGAGGTGTATACTCAATTTTGTGGCTCACTGTATATATTTTACTGTTTTTCATAATTTAAGGTGGCTTTGGTGGGCAAATTTCAGTATTACTATTCCAATATACTATTTTCTTTGCAAATTCTATTAGTGTTTAGCTTTTACAACGTTAAAACCCTGTGTGGTAACGTTAAAGGTGCAAGTGAAAGGAAAATAAAAATGTACTTACAATTCCAATGTTTTTCAGTATTGTTGCGATGAACGCTAGGATAAATATTGGGTTTCCTATTTATAATCGAAATGTTTGTATTTTCTTAACCTTTCATCAATAAAAGTTCTGTTCGTATCTTTTTCTCTTCATTTTGTCTTTTTTTTTCTTTCTTTTTTTTTGGAGAATTTTCCGCCATATTTGCATCCCATTGACTTCAGTATCTTTTTTTCCGTTTACTTTATACCTTGTTAGAAACATTCACTTGCTCTCCACTCATTGATTGTAGATTATCGAAGAAAACAATTAAGTTACGAATCTGGAAAATTAATCTCCAGACTTGTATTATACAAGAGTTCTTTGAATTTTCTCAACGTAATTTGACTTATATTTTCATAATTATTGTCTTTCTGGTTTCCAATTTCTTTAAAGGCAGTCCAGACTTTTAAATGCAGTTTTTCTTTTGCGTTCATTACAGTTTTAAAGTTATTCGCCTCCATATATTTTCTTCCGCACATAAGAGCAAATAAATTCGCCTTCTTTTAATTTTTTTGCTAAATTAAAAAATAATTTTGTTAAACGATAGAATTTACAGCAATGGGAACAAATGAAAGGAATAAGATCAGATTTCCCTGTTGTTAAGCGTAAATAGGCAAATGTGCAATTTGATCAACCAGTTAATGTTCCAGACTTAACTTGACTTTACTGTTGAGATTTATGCTCGCTGTTAGCTGCTTTATCTCAATTTATCCCTTTAAGAATAAATCAGAAAATAATGAAATAGGAAAAAACAATACGAATAAAAAAAAATCCTCAGATAATCAATAGGGTTTGGCTGTTTCCAAAAGTATTAAATAAATAAGCATCGAAATGCGGAGTTGTATAGAACTTCTGTCACAAAATAATGCAACACAATTAATGTGCCAGTTAATTAAAAAATTCCGTAGTTTTTAATAGGGAATTAATTATTGATATGGTTTTGTAATAAGGTTAGTCGCTCATATCAAATAACCGAGAATAGGATAGGAATTTGTATCCAAAAGCCTACTTCAGTTTTTCTATTTGTACGACACATCGAATGCATTTAATAAAATATGTTCTTGCTGTTTCCATTTATAATGTCGCAGAAACAGTTACGGTTTGCTGTTTTCATATTCCCTGTCTTATATATAAGCAATCTCATCCTATTCAAAATCGCTGCCATTTGTTAAAAGAGTTTTTAATGACACAGGCTAATGTGGAACAAGAATAATTTCTCCTTGAAGAACTAGAAGCAAAATTAATTAAATGTTCTAAAACTAAACACGAGTTATTTCATATCAGAATTGTTCTTGATTACATCAATACTATGAAAGTAGTTCTGTTTGTTGTTTCTTCATATCATAGGAACATTAAATCTGCAAGAAGCATTGTCCCTTCCGACAAATTCTTTAAATTTTCTAAGCATACATTTCACACCAATACACCATTTAACACGCCTTATGTAGCAACCAAGTTTTTTGTTGGAGTAGACTAAGTAAAACTTTCTTATTGCGTTTATGTTTCTTGGTTACGAACTCAACAAAAATTGAGCAAAAACTGCAAGAAATGTTAACACAATCACGACAAGCCATTTTAAAGGGCATCAAGCAAAACAAAACTCATACTTCAGTCTAGCAACTCACAGAAGGGACACTCAGAAAATATCTATAGCTTTGATAGAGTAATCCAGGTGCGAAATGCCTTGGTAACAACATTTATGCAAATTGATTGAAACCTTGATATATTTTTTTCAATATTTCTGACAAACAGTATAAAGAATAAAGACGCTGTTGGCGAGAAAACATTTAGTCCTGGTAATTGTATGCTGTCTGTTATAATTTTGGATTTAGCATACAAATAAAACGTAAAGAAGATTATTTTTAAACTTCTTTACGATTATCTTACTTCTAATTGTCGTCATACGTTAACATCAAAAGAAGTAAAACATAGCATGCAAATCCCTTAATTCCTGCGATTGAGATGAATATCGACAAAATATAACTTTTCAAAAGATTTAAAGTGTTTCTCACAATTTCTCTTTAACTTTAAAATAACTAAACTCGCATCTTTTGAACCTAACGCATATTCGTTGCATACGCAATTCCGTGAAACTCATAAGCCCCAAAGCAGAATCACAATATAAACATTATATGCAATCAAAAATAACTTCCATTAAACCAATACATTTAAACAAGTAATAAATACAATCATAATATAACGTTTCATTCTGTACCTGTACGTATTTTCGTTAATCGAATCGTTTTCTACATTCCCCCTAGAAAACAATCTATTGAAATGATACTTCACTCTCTCGTAACTCCCAAACTAATACGACTAGAGTATTGGAGAATCCATTAATTCATAAAGATTGTATTTAATGTTCTTGAAAATGTGCGAGCAAAGCTAACCAATTTCTCTTTTACCTGATCTCACTAACTAAATTATTTTAAGCTTCTTTCTAATATACCATTTATAGAATTCTACAATTTTATATCTGACATATTTCTTTACTTGATTAAAATGATACTTTGTTAATGTTTTGGGAAACAAAAGTAATTTCTTTGAAAGGCTGAACATTCTGGGAACTTTAATCTTTATGATGTTATTGCTCTCGAAGGAATATCTATAAATAAAAGCAATCTTTTCAATATGGATAAAAAGGATGGTAACATTATTTAAAGGAATTTTAAAGTACTTGAAGGAATTTAATTTAATTTTAATGAATTTTTATTATTAGAAAGTTTTTTTTTTGCTAATGTAGCTGGCAAACGCTTATAGACAGTTGTCTTTGATGCCTTAAGGCAAGCACTGCACAGAAGTTACTGACATAGCACTACCCAGGAGGGGCGTGTATACTTGAAGATAATCTAAGGACGCGGAGTAACTATATCAACGCAACGCTCTACGATCATGTTAGACCGGGACCTACGGTTTAAAGCGGATTCCGAACAACTATAAACTTTCATAGCACCCCGGGGCTCGAACCCGAAACCTGTGATACCGAGCGCCAGAGCGCTAGCCACTCTACCATCAGGACCCCCTAGAATTTTAAAGTACTTGAAGAAAATGTGAAGGGATTACTTTACTTATTAAAAGAAATGCCAATATGTTTTTGAATACAATGTTTTAAATTTAAAACTAAATCACATTTAATCATTAAAATTAACTCAATTTCAATTAGTTATTTAATTTTATAAATCATCAATTTGAAATAGTTATTTAATTAATTAGTTCAATATTAATTAGTTATTAGTTATTTAGTCACTCAATTTCAATAACTGATTTGATTTTATAAATGTGTTTCATTAGACTGTTGTTGTTGTTGTTTCTTATCCCACTTGGCTGGCCAAGCCCACGAGCCCATATGGACTCATGATTGAAGGGGAAGGAAGCAGCTTCTGTTCTGATGGAGCACCCGTAGGTAGAAGCCTGACTTTTGCTCCGTGACGCTCTTACAGTCATGGGAGACCAGGACCTACAGCTTAAAGTGGATTCCGAACCACTACAAACATCCATGGCACCGCCGGGATTCGAACCCGAAACCTGTGGCACCGAGCGCCAGAGCGCTAGACACTCGGCCATTCAGGTCCCAAATTTGCCAACGGCACGCAGTGTTCCCAGGTGGTCACCCACCCAAGTACTGACCGCGCTCAATGATGCTTAACTTCGGTGATCTAACGAGAACCGGTATATTCAGCATGGTACGGCCGTTGGCCATCATCAGACTTATTACAACATAATCCAAAATATTCGAATCTGTTATAAATTATTCCAGATTATTTACGTTTCCTTGCAGTTTCAAGAAAGCGTTCGAAATCACAAATTTTGTTAACTATAACTTTTGATAGAGTGCATCACGAGCTATCAATGTTTGTGTCAGCATTTTCCTATTTCAACCTAATGCAAATATTCTAGTTCTCAATAAACGTTTTGGAAGAGCAACTCTCTAGCTTTGACATATATCTTGAACAGCCAGAAATCTGACATGGTTAAGGTGAATTTCAAATCCGTTGCGTTTTTAAATTTTTATATTGAAATGGTAATCTTATTTTCGGGAAAAAAAAATTTAAAATTGATTAAAAAATTGAGAATCCCTAATTGTTAAATTATTAAATAAATTTCAACTTAATCAATATATAGAATGAAGCATATTTACTAAATAATTACGCACGTTAAGTTTTGTTCAAAAGAATGTTTATATATGGTTATATGAATATAGTTAGTTGATATTTTTATGTTGTGGTTGTGATTACTCCTCAGTATATAGCAGGGCGGGTTGACTCCCCACGATTAGTCGAATTGAGAATTGAGTCGATTGAGAAGTAGAATACTCATAAATGGAGGGAAAAAAGGCACCCTTAGGTAGCAGTCTGATTTGGCTCCCTGTCATTCAAGAAGGAAGGCAGTGCTTTCCAGGAGACTTTTATGTGAACTATCCCGCATTTGCGTATCGTATGGGAAAAATTCTCCCCGGGAAGATGCTGAACATCAAAAATGCCCTCGATGCTTCTCGTTTTTGAAACAGTGTATACAACAAAGCATTCAGAGTATTGAACTAATGATCACCATTTGCTCACGTTACACTGAGCCACGAGTCGGGCTGATATTTTTATTGTTTGATAAAAGGTCTGCTTACCACGAACTTCTTGTCTTATTAATATGGCTCATCGGAATTTTGATGTGTAGCAAGTATTTGTAAATGTGAGTTACAAGTAATAAATTAATTCTAATTTGTAATGGTTTATTTTAAATAAATTTAGCTAAATTGTGAAAATAATATTATTTATCAACAACAAATGTTTGAATATTTGTTTTTCATCATACATTTCAAATTGTTCGTTATTCCACGATGTCAGTTCTGGAAATACAAAAAAAAATACTACCTTAATTCTCTCGATGAACAGAAAATAATGAAGAATATGTAATACCTTCTAGAAAAAGTGCTGATCTTAAGGATGAATAAGCAAAGAAAGTTTTTCACTAGGGTAATAATAAACAAACTAAACTGCTAATTTCTAGAATATGGATGAGGTGTTAATGATATAATTATTTTCAGTCTTTAAACCGACCAAAAGATTTCGCAATAAATATAACTTAAATTTAAAAAAAAAAGAAATAGTTTCTTTCATGATATAGAATACATGAATATTTTTGTTGATTAATATTTTCTCTTATTATTCTAATGCATCAAATTTAAACTGAGTTTCACTGTGTTACATAAATAATAATTCCAAACAGTCGTAAAGAAATAAATCCTTTTATGTAGCAAAATCTATTTTACAAATTTTCGATAAACTCTTTGCTTCTTACATAGATTGTTACAATAACACATTAATAATTAGGAAAGACACTAAAATATCAGATTTTGTACTCTATAAATCTTAAAAATTATTCTGTACTGATTTATTACATTTTAGATTGAAAATACGTTATTACAGACAATTTTATTAAAAAAAAGTTGAAAATTTATGTTTTAAATAGAAACTTTTAATACTTAAAACATCATATTCATGTAATAAATACATGTTTATTTGAAAAACTATATATATATATATACACTGAAGTGACAATAGTCATGGGATACCTCTTAATATCGTGTCGGTCCTCCTTTCGCCCGGCGAAGTGCAGCAACTCGACGTGGCATAGACTCAACAAGTCGTTGGAAGTCTTCTGCAGGAATATTGAGCCATGCTGTCTCGATAGACGTCCATAATTGTGAAAGCGTTGAAGGTGCAGGATTTTGGGCACGAACAGACCTCTCGATGATGTCCCATAAATGCTCGATGGGATTCATGTCGGGCGATCTAGGTGGCCAGATCATTCGTTGGAATTGTCCAGAATGTTCTTCAAACCAATCGCGAACAGTTGTGGCCCGGTGACATGGCGCATTGTCATCCATAAAAATCCCATCGTTGTTTGGGTACATGAAGTCCATGAATGGCTGCAAGTGATCTCCAAGTAGCTGAACATAAGCATTTCCAGTCAATGTTCGGTCCAGTCGCACCAGAGGACCAAGTCCATACCATGAAAAAACAGCCCACACCATTACGGAGCCACCACCAGCTTGAACAGTGCCTTGCTGACAGTTTGGGTCCATGGCTTCGTGGGGTCTGCGCCATCAGCTTTTACCAACTGAAATCGTGACTCATCGGACCAGGCCACGGTTTTCCATTCATCTAGGGACCAACCGATATGCTCACGTGCCCACGAGAGTCGCTGCAAGCGATGTCGTTCTGTCAGTAAAGGCACTCGAGTCGGTCTTCTGCTGGAATAGCCCAAGAAAGCCAAATTTCTCCGCACAGTTCTAACAGACAAGTCCCTTGTACGTCCCACATTGATTTCTGCGGTTATTTGACGCAGTGTTGCTTGTCTGTTAGAATTTACGACTCTTTGCAGACGTCGCCGGTCTCGGTCGTTAAGTGCAGGCGGTCGACCACTGCGCTGTCCATGGTGGGATGTTATGCCTGAAATTTCATACCCTCGGCACACTCTTGACACAGTGGATCTGGGAATGTTGAATTCCCTAACGATTTCCGAAATGGCATGACCCATGCGTCTAGCTCCAACTAACATTCCGCGTTCAAAGTCTGTGAATTCCCTTCGTGCGGTCATCATCACGTCAAAACCTCTTCACACGAATAACTTGAACAGAAATGAAAGCTCTGCGAAAGCACTGCGCATTTATACCTGTTCTACGCGATGCTACTGCCATCTGAAAATTTGCATATTGCTATCCCATGACTTTTGTGCATTTCAGTGTATATATAAAGACACTTAGGATATATGCATGTTGTTTTATACGTGTAATGAAGAAAATCCTAATCCTATACAATGGTTTAGAAGAGCAAGCTTTCATTTCCTTCAAAAAGAGACCCATTCCACTTTAAAAAACGGCCCATTAATAGAAAAATATATATTAATTTGGCATAGACAAAATGTCTTAACGTTGTAAAACATAAACAAGATAAAAATTTAAGGTGATTACGATAATTTACTTTCCTTCAATTTTGAAATTTCAAGTATTGTGTAATAAGCGATATTTTTCAAAAAACCAGCAGAAATTCAAATAAAATTAGCTGCCTCCCATATGAGTCTTTATTGCACAAAACTGCATACAGTTTCTTTCCATTCTATACCACAAAATATATTAGAAGTATTCTATTTTATTCAAAGCATTAATTTCAGTCAAGCTTACCAACTTCATAAACACAAATTTCGATGACTAGAAAAAATATTTCGAAGGAGTAAATGCCATAAAATAGATTAAAGTACTAGCTCTTAACATTTAATCAGATTTTCAAGGACTTTTATAGTATATTTTCAAAGTAAATTTTCTGGGATTTGTTTAATAAACTATTTCCCAGTTTAAAATAATATATTTGGTACAACTATTTAATAAGATCTATACAGTTTCATCTCCGTGACAATTTAGCTGTATTCAAAAGTGAATTTGATATTGATTATATTTAAAGTAAATTTCGACTTTTCAAAAGGGATTTAGCTATAAAGTTAATTATTAAACCAACGAAAGTGAAATGCGAGAATTCAGTGATGCATTTTATAAATGTTTAAAACTATCAAAGTACTAAATAGAATGTCGAAGCTGACAAAATACTCAATATAGTTCATATATGTATATTATATCTTCCCATTAAACTGAAGAAATAATTAAAGAAATGTGTATTTTTAAAAATAAAACAATTAATTTATAACGAATCTGTTTACTATCTTTACAGCTAATAGATATTATTGCTTTCTACAATCATTAAAATAATGTATTTTTTAATATTTTTCAATATTAATTATGTACAAACCAACAAAACCTACAAAAATAACGATTTAATTATGCAAAAAATTTGAAACATTGCACATTGTTTACCATTTTTTATTGTTACTTAACAAATAATTCAGCATGCAAAAAAAAAAAAATATATATATATATATATACTAGAAGACCCGGCCACGCGTTGCTGTGGCTTTCTTGTATTTCGTTCAATTATTAGATACTATAATTGGTATTGTTATCGTTTGCTGTCGTGGTTTGATTTGTTGACATGAGGGTCCCTCTCAGCACGTCTA
>BPLQ01004512.1:0-34180 GCA_021605075.1 Caerostris darwini
ACTGATAATAATGATTTTTTAATTATTTGTTCATCAAAAAGAAATATATTTAAACCTATATTTTAACACTTTGTGTGAAAACAAATTAGCTTTATAAAGCTTAATTATTATTATGGACAATAAATTGAATTGAATAAAAATTCCTATGCATTATTATTATATATGACTACATTTTGTCATTTTGTCCTATATATTCCTTTGTCATTTTATCCTAGATGTCCTTCTTTTCTAAACACAATTTTAAAAATTGCATATAAAACAAATTTACTTTAACTCTATTTTATCATCTGTATTAGATTTAAAATAATTGTTATCATTATTAATATGTATGATTAATAATGATAATAAGTTGAACGTTTTTCATAAAAATTAAATAGTGATTTTGACATTTAGATTAGGATATTGATACGACCAATATTTTGAAGCTATATGCTGTATACTCATTTTGTCCAAATTTAAATCGAATTATCTTCAAATTTGTTCCTCGATTTTCGGCAGTCTATAGTATTTTCACCAAGATGTTTCAACAAGTGCAGAAACATTCGTTATATTTGTTTTATGCAGTACACGATATTTAATAAATACTGAGCACTTCCATATGATAGCAAGCCCTCCCGGGTGATATTCAATAGATTTAACTTTGTCTAGAGTGCAAAGCATGGGCTCCGCAGCTTGCACATTTTACTTTCGCGATTTTGAAACGAACACTTAATAGAGATGCAATCTGAACATTTTGCACCCTTTTCCTTCCATTTTATGCCCAACGGAATTGACTTCTGCCCTGTGGTATTTTTAGCGCACATGTTCAGCATGTACTCTCGGAATGAATTCGATTGCTTTAGTTCGAAAAACAAGCGGACTGTGCACCAACTGCTCCATGGCTTGAAATACTCGTTATATATAATTTGTATTCTTGTCTTTCAATTTATTGCATTCACAATACGTTAAGTCATCAGATAGACTTGTTAATAACAATAAATTAATTTGAAGAAAAACTAAAACCCACAAAAAAAAATTGTTTTATTCAACAAACTCCTGTTATCATTATTTTGCGAAGAGAAGCAACAAATAATTTTTTTGTCCAAATCAAAATTTCTTCCGATCCTTCAGTGTGGCTAAATATGCTTGTGAAACATCTTTCAGCTGAAGAAGAAACGCGATAGAGAGCGGAAAACGGGGCGAAAGTCGAGATGCGAGAGATCAGCCCCTGCCATGCGCGCCCCACTCGCGCTCCGAGGTGGGCTTTTATTGCGTGGGAAACAACCCGACCGAGCAGTAGCAAACGGACGGCGTTCTCACTTCCGAAAGCGCCCCACGATTTCCGCCCACGTGCGCCCCGGTGTCAAGCTGGGTGAAGTTGTGACTTAAATCGTTCTTCTGCGGTTAAGATACTTTTGATCCTTTGTCCTTCGGCAGCGTATTTCTTTTGTGAAAACTGTTTGGTTTTAATAGTTTTCTGCGATTGTATTTTATCATAACAAAATAGATTGTTTATAAAGAATATTTTGCTTTGATAATATTTTTTTTTTTTTTTTTTTTGGTATACAAAAATAAATTATTTCAAAAGTTTGTCAAACATTAATTGCATTGATATTTTAAGAAAATTATAAAAGTTGCTGTTCGAAATAAGCTAAGTGCATACAACTTATTTTTTCAAGAACTAATACTTACGTTGTTGCAAGAATACTAAGTGAATATTTGCGAGAGTATCGAAAGTGAAGATAAATATCAATAAAAACATTTCTGAGATAAAATATTTTCTTCGATATACATATATATATAAAAACAGACGATTAAAAAACATATTAGTGAAAAAAAATAACACTTTGATCAGTGAGAAAACTCTTCAGCACAAGCTCAGAAAAGTCACCAGGTTTAAGTAATATTTAATCCTCGACTGAAGCAACTAAGTACAGCTTCTAAAATAGTCTTCTGGAATTGGTATCTGGAAGAAGAATCCTCGCTGAGCTCCATTTAATTCTCCCGAAGGACGAAAGAAGCGTGAAATCCTTGCTTATTTCCTTCTGAAAACTTGATCGTTTCCATTGTATACACATCAAGAAAAGTTTGAAGGACAACTTGCGACAATGGCCACATCATCAGTGCTATCTGTGGGTAACGACGCCACCAGGCACCCCGTGAAAGCATTTCTTTCTCTCGGATCGTTCTGGTTTCTGCTGCTCATGCTATCGGGTAAGTTGGACTCATTATTTACCCAAATGGCTTTTTTTCTTCTTCTAGCTTATCTTATTTCAACAGAAAACTGCACAGTGGAACCACTGTGACATTATATATTCCAATTACCGGTTTGATACAGACTTTCTTTTTTCAGTTTTATAAATACAAGGGATTTTCTTTATAATGTAGTTATATGAATTGTAAATAAGGATTTTTTTTTATTGACAAAAAAAAATATAATCCGAATAATTTGCAATAAGTTGTATTTAAAGTTTAAGTGATTTTAAAATATCAAAGACGTAAAAAACTATAATACAATTATAATGATTTAAATTTCAATTTACTACTGATGCAATTGGTGATCAGATAATTAATTAATTACATGATTAAATAAAATATATAGCTAAACAGTATAATATGAATATATTACAGTCTATGATATCTGCTCTTAAATGATTTTAAGATAAATAAATATGACGTAAAAAACTATAAATTGAATTGTACTGATTAAAATTTCAATTTATTGTTGATGGAATTGATTATCAGATAATTAATTAATTAATTATATGATAAAATAAAATATGTGATTAAACAGTATACTATGAATATATTTGAGTTCATGATATCTTCTCTTAAATATCATTAAAGTAAATATCAAAGATGTGAAAAGCTATAATATAATTATAATGATTTAAATTTCAATTTATTACTGATGCAATTAACAATCAGATAATTAAATAATTAAATCACAAAATAAATGTATTTTAACAGTATAATATGAATACGTTTCAATTTATATTATCTTCTCTTTAATGTTAATTGATAAGAGAAAAGACTTGAATTCAGTTATTTTTCTTAAATTCATGATTGTATTTAAGTTTTCTGAGGATAAAGTTAAAATAAACTAAATTTTATTTATTTTAAAACTTATTTAACTACAACTTTTAAAACTTATAAATAAAAACTTATATTATAACCATAACTTTAAAACTTATTTAATTAAAACTATAAATTCTTAAACTAACTAATTTTAAATTAAATTTAAAAAATACAAGAATGGAATTGAAGATTTTTATTCAAAATGTCTAAAATATAACTTTTTAAAAGAAGCAGTATTATTTATTCGTAGGTAACTGAAAATAAATTACAATTAAAGTAAATGTATTTGATCTTTATTTACTTTTTAAAAATACATATGCAATGTAATGTTGTAATAAAATAGATTAGGACAGAGCATTCATTTATTATTTAAAAGGTAATCTTTCACAATATTTGTGTGACTGTAATAACGCATATAAATTGCTATTTAAATGCATGTGTTATATTCGTAATAAATATTAAAAGTTAATATACTCAATTTTTTTTCATACTGAAGTTCTTAAATGCGTGCTATAATTTTAATTATCCTAATATTTTGAAAGTACGAAATGTAAAACAAAGTTAGTGTTGTAACATCTAAAGCATTTACTTCCTAACTTCCGTTATGTATTTGATTTGAAACAGGATATTTCAATTACATATATCGCTTATGGGTGATGATAATACAAACAGTTTTTAAGTATTTAAAAAATATTTTCAATTATGTTAAGAGAATAAAGTTTTAAAAATAAGTTTGGCAAAATATTTCTTACAGTGCATCTATTTCATTTATTTAAACTAAAACATATTCATCTGAGTTAATATTAAGTTATGTATTAAATTTAATTAATTTAAAAGGAAATTAAAAAACAGAACTATAGATAAAAGAGAATTATAGTAATTATGATACATCAAATTAAATGCTATAAAGATCATTTATTCATTAAAAGTAATTAAGTAATTATAATAATAATTTAAGTAATAAGTTTGTGTAATTAAGGAAAACATTAAATTGTTTTATTTATATTATTCGGAAATGAAATCTAATTCATGATTTTAATAGCTATTATTATATGTATTTTTTAGACAACTGTGAGATTGTAGTATTTTTCAAGTAAATAATTTCTTAATGAAATTTATCTTAATAATTCCATTTATTTAGTAAGAAGATACATTTTATAACCAAATGATTGATTAAATTTAAATTTTTAAATAATTTATTTAAATATGTTAATTTTTAATTAAATTTTAAATAAATATATTAAAATATATATTAATTATTAAATAAATATGTTAAAATATATATTAATTATTAAATAAATTTATTAAAATATATATTAATTATTAAATAAATATATTAAAATATTTATCAATTATTAAACAAATTTGTTAAAATATATATTAATTATTAAATAAATATATAATTTGTATTTTTTTAAATATAATAAATTAATAATAAAAATTTATTAAATTATATATTTATTTAATAATTAATATATTAAAATTTTACATTTCAATTACTAATTTATTTTATTATATATTATAAATATTTAATTTATTGTATTACATATATTTTTAATTAATTAATTTAAATATATCAAATAAATATATAATTTTAATTATATTGACTGAGCCAGAAATTGATGTGAAATATATTTCACATGAATTTCTTGCTCTATTTAGATTAAAACCCAGCGAATAATAATTGCATTGGTTTTAAAAGAATTTATAAACTTAAGAACATTGAAAATCTTTTAATCGATTAAAAATTTCTAATTGAACAAATGGAATTTATTATTAATATGATGGCATACTATTATAAAAAAAAAACAAGTGATATAAAAAAAAATTTAAAGTCAATTCCTACTTTTTATTCACTATATTGCAGAATTCTTTTATAAATAATTTTCATTCATTTTTTTAAAGTAAGAAAAAATTCTCTCTCTTTCTCACATACACACTTTCCATCTGGCAAACCTGCGTGAAATTCTACATTTTTCATTTCTCGGTAAAGTTTTTGATAAACTCCATAACACCAAATCACTTTTTTGGGAAAAGGATGTATGATTTTTAAATCTATTATTTTTTTAACAAGCTGTGTCTTCCCACAACCTGTAGCTCCAGCTATTAAATAATTAGATGGGTGCCTTAACTTTTTCCTTACTGAATGAAAATAGTTGAGTGTAAAGGAGTATTTATACCCACAAAAAAAAAGAACACATTTTTTTTTTAAAAGCAATTTTTTTTTATTTTTTAAAAATCATTCTTACACCATATCTTTTTTTAATAAATTGATACAATCGAAAATCGTTTGTTTTACAATGCACAAGATTGTTTACAATAGAATACAAAGAATTTTCTTGACATCTTTTTAAAATAAAATAAATACAATACATTCCACACACGTAAGATTTTGTAGAGGAGTCGAATTCCAGCATGCAGAAGGGTAACGTAAAGTGATTTCATGAAATTGTGGATCATAAAAATCGGGTGGATTTCCGAAGGAATCAAAGAACTCGATACAACCATTTTCACAGTAAAAGGCTAACCAGTGTTATCCTGGTTCTGAAGATTCATCTGAATTTACGACGAATGCATACGACGAATATTGTCTTGTACAAATGACATGCTTCCTTGTGGTACAGAATACACTTTACAAAGAACACGATTGAGAGGTTATTTCGCTGTGTCGTTTTCTAAAGCTTTTGCGTGTCCTAAAATAACACCAGGACTAATGCGCACTTTTCTGACAAGTAAATTTATTGTTTTTAGAACAACTTTGTATCCAGCATCTCCTTGTAAACAAAATTCGGATTTACTTCGAATGAGCTTTATTTTCACGTCTACTAAATTCAATAATAATCTTTCTTGATGAAATAAATCGCCGTGTAAACCACCTATCATATCCACAGTGACACTTAATTCAAAAAATTTGGAACATAATTTAAGTCCATCGTCGTTGTCTTTATAAAACATTTCCGAAGTTAATTGGGAAGTTTTATAGTCGAAAACATGATTCAACAGTGTCTCAAAATACGATCTGTATGAATAGATATTACTTGAATTCGAATCAACACGATCGTTTAATGAAATATCCATTTGAGAAAAGAGAGAATGCATAAACAAATTAACAGGACCAATTTTTTCATCTTTTTCCAAGGGAGTACCATTGGCTTTTACTATTTTTGCTTTTACATAAAATTGGGTTTGACTCAAGTCAACATATTCTTCCCCACTACCAGAACTATGAAATTCGACCGGTCCGCCATCAAAAACGTTTGACAAAGGGTGAAATTCAACCCAGTGACCGTCTTCCATAGCCGTTTGGGTTGCAGGCAAGTGAAAAAGTTCAATTCAGACTTTACACATTCTGATCCTTTTAAAATAAATGCCATATTTTTGCTAATCAAAAATATCGTGTTTCGAAACTTTTCGTGTTTTAGAAGAAATGACTCGCTTTCTGTTTTTTCTCTTCCTTTTATATACTCCTTGACCTATCATAGACTGTCCATGATTGATAGCTTTACGTGCCAAACTTTTACCAACTTCTTTACTTCTGCTTTTAGCAGCAGTTTCTAAGTTTTTTCCAGATAAAACATCATTGATTACTTTCGTTCCTGTGACTAGGGCTTCTTTTCCAACGACCTTTCCGCCTCTTACTAAAAATGCAAATGCTGCTCGAAACAAACGACACCTCCTAATCCATACCCTCTTTGAAATGAAATGCCTTCGTAATGTGGAATTCCAGAACCAGATTGATCGGTATAATGTTCTACAAATGTTTTACTGCAACACACGTAAGGCACTTTCATGGTGCAACTTATACTTGTAACACTATAAAAAGAAATGTTGATTTCTTTTCTCTTTCCCCTTATTTATAGTATCTGTCTGATTCGAAAATGTAGCACGATAATGACTTTTCCTCTTTCGAAGGGCACTAAGTTTCCTGAATTAAGACGGATTTCAATTTCGATGGTCTGAAATAATTGACGTATGACGGGAACATAGTGTGGTCTATCATAGAGTACATTCATAACGTCTCCGTCATTTCCAGAAATTCTAACAACTCGTAAAAGGGGTGCTTCAACATGCCCAACCACTACGGGCTGAACGATATCACTATAAACATAAAATATTGGAAATTCGGTATGAGGATCTGACGTAAAAGAACTTTCTTTTAAAATAAACTGTTTCTATATAACCTTTTTTTTTAAGGAATGCTGATAACATGTACCTCTTCCCAACTTCAGATAAGATATTATTGCTTTCAAATATTGATAGCATTGGAATGCCTATCAGTTTAGATATGCATATTTTTTAATTTTAATTTCATTAATCAACAAACATTTTATCCATTTGTAGTGTAATTTTAGATGAAGAAAAATAAAAATTATGAAATTATTACTAAATAACATATTTTTTACTAAAGATATTATAAATAAATTATTTTTATTTTTAACAAATTATATGTATTTTTTGTTTTCTGGTAAATGCACACACACATGCAAAAATAACATAAATATTCTTTTATTTTTGTCAAAGTGAAATCCAATCATTTCGTTTTGCATACATTCGCTTAGATTTTTTATCTTCTAATATTGAATTAGTCTGAAATTTATTTGTGGGAAAATTTAGCAAATGTATCTCCGAGTAAGTACAAGATTTTGTGTATTACAGTAAAGAAAATAATAACGTAGGTGAAAATTATTGGTGAGATAATTAGAAGTATGCAATATTTTTTTAATAAAATAGGTTAAGAAATAAATTAGTGTAAGTTACCTATAAATATAATATTTTAATTATTTTGTCATGTAAAATCATAATCTGTATTATTTCTAAACGTTTGAAAAAAAACGCATGCTAAGATATTTTATTTATTTTTGTATCAGCAACAAGTTATAGGGTTTATCAAAATAGAATCGAGTATGAAAGAAAAAAATATTAGAAAAATAAGTCAGTTGAAAGAAAATTTCATGCCTATTTTAATTAAAGTACATTTATGTTAAAAAAATTCTGCATTTCATTAATTGGTTAAATATATAAATTCGTAACATTTCCCTCGGAGTTTTAACTATTCTGGTATATGATCTTCAAAAAGTTAACATATTAAATCTTTTAATACGAATGCTGTGTAGTATTTAATATTGGGTAGAAAATTTGAAATTAATATCGTATTTAAAAAGAAGTGTGAGAGATTTTTAAGGAAAACTTTAAATGCCAAACAAAGTTTCGGATAATTAAATTTCTAATGAAGTGACTAAAAAAAATGTAGTAACACACTGGGAAAAAATTATAAATTAAAAAAATAAATAAATTCCTTTATAAAAACAAATTTTGTAAAATATAATAAATGCAATCGAAAAAAAAAAAATTGGAATTAAAAATTAAAAATTTATAAAAAAAAAAATAATAATTTTCTGAAAAAATAAAAATAAATTCTTTTGCGAAAATAAGTTTTGCAAAATAAAATAAATTTGAAAGAAGCAAAAATAAAAAATAAATTCCTTTATAAAAAAAAGTTTTGTAAAATAATAAAAAAAAATTTTTTAATCAAATTGAAATTAAATAATAAAATTGTAAAAAAATAAATAAATAAAAATAAATAAATAAATTTCTTCACCAAATAAATTTTGCAAATAGAAAATAATTATATTTGTAATAATATAAATTTGTAAAATATTCCAATAAAAAATTGAAAATAATCAAATTTAATACAAATAAATTTATTTACAAAACACATTTTATAAAATAATCTAATTAAGAAATTAAGCAGAAATCCAATTAAAACAGTTTCATATTCCGCTTATCTTATCAGTCATCACGTAAATTCCTATCTCTCTCCAAACCTCCCTCTTACAGTACAACATTCAGACGTTGCCACCGGGGAAAAAGTTTCTAGGGGAGGATCCCTTATCTACCAAAAATACCATCCTCTTATAAGATGACTTTTCGTCACTTCCGGTTACGCGCGCTTTTCTGATGACGTACTTCCGTTTCCCGGAGTGCCGCTACTACTACTTAAGGCTCGTTCCCACCAAAGCGAGAGACGTGAAGATTCAAGAGGCAAGCGACAAAATATTTTTGGCCCCTTCACAGCGAAACGTCAGAAATAGCATTACGCCTAGTGAAAAACCGCTTCGAGTTGAAAGTTGGGCAACTCCAAGCGGCGAACTGCAAACCGGTTTCAGGCGACCGCGGTGAGGCTAGTGATTGGTGAAATTTTTTCGCTTGCATCTTGTCGCCTTGGTGAGCACGAGCCTTTAATGCGCGACTGGTATAGAGAAGTATAGACAAGTTTTAGTTGACCTGGTCCATGCTATGATGCAAACTTTGTTTCCTGCAGGCGATGGAATTTTCCAGGATGATAATGCACCAATTACTGCAGCGTAACCTGCCCTATCACGGTTTGATGAACACGAGGATGAAGTGAAACATACATCCTATAAAAGTGGGGGGGGCGCCGTTTGCGAAGTACATCCTATATATATATATATGTATGTTATCATGCCACACACATGTTAGACATAACTTATATACATAAAATACACAATACATTAACATAAAAACCAAAGAAGAATTGACGAGGAATGAACTAGAAACAAACAAAAATATTGTGCACAGAATTTTTTCAAAATTTTAGTATAATGAAAATTTAGTAAACTGGTTAATTTCATAAAACACTAGACTTAAAATATTATTGTTTTGATTATTTATCCATTATATATTATATATGTAATAGATTTATGTAAATAAATTTATTACCTATATTATATTTGAAGGCCTGCTTTCTATTACAAAATAGTAACAAAGAATTCTGCATATGGTTACAGTGACACTAATTATTCATGTTAAATTTACTTATATATAATATGTTTGGATAAGTAAATATACGCCAATTGAAAGATAAAATTTAAAATTTAGTGAAATACAGAAAATTAGCATTAGTTGACATAGATAGGAGAATTTTACAATAAGATATGTATGTGATGGTAAAATGGCAAACTGGGGCCTAATAGCCGAGTGATTTGTGCTGGGTGTCAGAGATTTCAGATTCGAGTCCTGGTGGTGCCATGGATGTCTGTGGTGGTTCGGAATCCACTTTAAACTATAGGTCCTTGTCTAATACGACTGTAAAGCACTGGATGTAGAACTGACAATCCTAAAAATGAAAACATCACTTGTCTCGAAATCTGGCTGACGACATTAGCCAACCATGGGGCCGTTGCGCCAACGAGGAAAGAAAAAAAATTTAAAATAATAAAATAAGCCTATTCAGAATGTTTGAATTCGTTATAAATTTATAAAAAAAATTAAACATCGAGTATAAGTTTTTATACTTAATGATCAAAGCAAATTTGTGAGATTTCAAATTTTGCAATCATTTTAAAAAATGGAATCGATAATAGCTTATAAGTTATTTTAAATAAAATTTTGGCATTTTAGAAAAGAATTTCCCTTAGGAAAAAAATTAATTTTTTTTATTAATTTTATAATATATTGAATATTTTATCAAGAGTTGCTTATAACTTTTTGTTTATTATAAGTCCTTGTAATCATTAATTTTATTTGACTATTTTTTATGTCATTGAAAAACCAACATAATTATCATTTTTAAATATTTACATAAATGTGAGACCTCTTAGCCTGCTGACAGCAGAACTTCGCTGAGTTATAGTCGGATGAAATTACAAATTAATAGAAAGCATTTTTCATTTAAATTAACTGTAATTAGATATTTTAAACCTTTAAAGAATTCGTTACAGAGAAAACGAGATTTGAAGTCAAGCAAAAATTATAAAAGTTGTTTGATGATTGTTGAAATAGCAATTGCTATTTCGGAGTTGTTAAATAACACAGGTTTAATAAAAATACTTTCTTATGAGAGTGAAATTACTGCTATTATATAGCGTTATTTTTATTTATTATGTTACTGAATCTTTCCTGAAAGCAAAATGCATTTAAACAAAAATGTAGAGCTGATAATAGTAAGATAAAAAAAAAAAACAATCAGAAATGCGGGGAAGAAAAATTACCATAGGTTTATTGGTCTACATCATGTGGTCCAAGGATCCCTCAAGAGATTGGATTATAAAAAAAAAATTATATTCAACGACTTATAAATAATTTATGGTTTTTCATGTGAATACTACTATTAAGTAGATCCATTAAGAATTTGTTTTCTACAAAACCCTTTAAGTATAGTAACTAAGAAGTAATTTAATATCAACCTGTAACCTTCCTCCTACGCACTTCAAGAGCGCCCCCTGTGGCGTTCAGGAGAAATGGGCAGTAGGCCTCGATACTCTCACCCCGAGAAGAAGTAGAGCGCAAGCAGAAGAAGAGAAACGCTTAGTTTGTAATCTCTCATTCTGAAAGAAACTATATTTAACACAATCTTCTACGTATAAGAAGCCTACAGAACTCTAACCCAGGGAGATAGTATATTCCTCCACGAGGCTCCTTTATGAACTTAAAAAATTAATTCTCTATAAAAATCCGTCGTCCATAATTAAAGTATTTTAAATAAAGAAATATTTTTATATGCCAGTATCTGAAAATAAGACTTAAAAATAATAACATTTCTTAATGCAGGAAATAAGTATAATTTCTGGAATTTTGATTTTATTGATTGAATAAATGATTTTATTTCGAAAGATAAAAGTATCAACATTAATGGATTTCAGTGAAAAAGGGTAAGAATTAGCTTCATGCATTTGCATTTCCATCGTATTCTTTTACCTGTTATTAATCATCTTTCAAGGTTGGAATATATCCAAGGGAAAAACGAGCGCATCCTAATGTTGTTGAATTAAATAATTTCTGGCTCCCGTTTTTTAAAATTCGTTTCGAGTGAATTTCGCAATATTTTGGTGTTGTGACAGAATGACGATTGCAGTTGATTTATTTATCTTACTTCACAAAATATATAAAACACCAAGGCACTACATTTCAATGATTATTATTAATTTTTTTCCTTCCTAAGCAACAAATATAAATTTTAACAATATTTTTATAGAAAGTAATCATTTGAAATCTGGAAAAATATATGGATATTTTTTTAATCACTTCAGATGGTATCATTCAGATGGTGTCATCACTTCAGATGCTATCATTTTGAGAAAGTAGTGACTTATAATACGCAACGAAAGTTTAACGGCAGAATATTTTATTTATCAGTTATTGAATTACTGAATAGTGTTTAATCATCTGATTTATGAAATATTTTATGAAAAATATTGTAAAAAAATATTAGTAAAGAGCCAAAGAGGATATTCATCTTAGTAAAAACAATAGATTTAATTCATGGCATTAGAACACTCTATAATATGCCAAGTTTATACATTAATAGAGATATTTTGAATATACCGACTGGTAAATAGACTTCATTCACTTTTATGAAATATATTCACTTTTTCTTTTCAACCGAAGATAAAAGTTCTTTAATTAGCTTTCTTTTAGCTTTGATTTGCCAACTCTGCGTATCTGCACAATCAAATCTTTGCAAAGAGAATTTTAGTTGAAACTTCTATTCAAATATTTGCAACAATTCTAATGAATTCTTCATTTCTGACAGAGTGTGATTATTTTATTCCGACTGCTAGTTTCATGAATATTTCTGCAAAAATACTTGAATATGGAAAACAAAAACTTAGCACAATGAAAAGTTAATGCTTAACAAAGTTTTTATAACATAAACAAAATTGTGGAAAGGAAAAAAGAATTGTATAAAAGCATGCTTCTAGTAGAAATTACAAATAAATTTGTGACATGAATTACTTATAATAAGTGTAACGTAAGAAATCACCTCAGATGAAAAATCTCACGGATTTTCCATCTAAGGTAGGTTTTTCTTTTTTTTAAATTACGTGTTAACGATCGCTTCACCAGTGTGATCACGTGTCAGCTGTGAGGTGAGCACAAAGCTGCGCAGCACGTGACTTGGCAGAAACGCATGAATTCACGTGGCAGCTTAACAATTGAAATTTTCAAACATTGGCCAGATGACGTTCTAGCATACATTTCAATCAAATCAGTGGCGGATAATTCGTGACCTTTCCTCGTGTATTCAATACAAATAAATGTTTTTTAAAAAATAAATATATACGAAATGTTTTTTGCACAAAGAGAAAGACTTAAAGTTACAAATTTGTCAAGATATTTGGTGTTTGATAGGTTTCAGTTTCTTTTTAAAAATATACTATGAAACTTGTATAGAATATTTATAAAGACATAAAAAATTATGTATTTATTTTATAAGAATAGTTTTATTTGGTTTATAAGAATATTTTATTAAGGACTATTGGTAATGGTCTGAAAATAAAAACACATACTCTGAGTGGACTGTAAAAACTCAACTCTCAAACCAAACTCACTCTGCTGGGGTTACATTTCTTTCTCCTTCCACTCAGCTCACGACCACGCAAACGAGGATGTTTTTATCTGGCCCAGCTTAAACTTCGGGTTTTCATTTTTTTATTTTTTTAGATATTATGCACGCGGAGTTATTTATCCATGAGGCTACTGTTATGAAAATTACAAAAAAAAGTGTTGCAGCAATAATATTATTTTTAAGGACTATAATTCTTAAATATTCTATAAAGCCAGGAGATATACATAGTAATCCACCCAGCTCTATAAAAGGGGTTCTACAGCAGTAGCAAGAAGCTATCTTGAAGTTTTAATCTTTTTGTTTGTTATTGGAATTTAACTGTAAATTTCTTTATTGCATTTGTTGTCTACTGGTTTGAGTTTAGTAAATCTCCGTTTTTTTAATTTGAAGTTGTTTTTTATTTCGATTAAATGTCAGTACAGGAAGAAGTAAGCTCGCCAGAGTTCGGCACTTTACCAGACAATAGTGTTGCATCCTTCATTCGTTTTAATAAACTGTTAACTGGATACTCTACAGTTAACGGTGGTTTACTGTAAAACAATGCAAAATATAATAGGTTTCTTTTAAAAATTATTATATATCCAATTTGATTTTTTTTAATATTTTAATAACATCAGATATATATATTTTATATACTGAAAAAAAAAAAAAATTAAGAATGAAAATAGCTTTTAATGATCAAACAATAAAATAAAACTGAATGTTGGTTTCTGTTAATTTGTATATTACAAAAAAATTATTACATATAATTACTCTATATCATACTCAATTTCGATTTGGTTTTTAAAATCCGTTATTTTAATCTCTATATGAAACTGCAGTCTTTTTTAACGATTTTAGATTATATTAATTAAGCCTCATTTTTTAAAAAAAAAAAAAAAAATTACTTCAGTTTTTAATTTACTTTCTTAATGATTTTTATTATTCAATGCTTTTTTATTATCATATGTCAGGGTTATTATACCACACCATACTGGATGGAGTAACGGAATAAAAGTTTTTTGTTAGACATGACTTTTTTCTGTGCAAACTTTCATTAAATAATTGCGCGACAGTTTCTGGCAAGAACAATATTTGATATCAGGATTTATCAATTGATTTGAAAAAAAAAAAATGTATTGGTTTTTTTTTGTTGCATGTTTTCTTATAAATCTTGATATTTCTTTTATCATTGTATCATATAGACTGAATAAATTTGTTAGTTGTTTTGAAAATGTTTATTTTTTAATATTAAATTGAAAATATATTCCGTAGAAATACTTAAAGGTTCCCTTTCTTATAAATGAAATTTTTCTGCAAAATATCATAAATAAAACTGATGTTATATTATTTATATAAAAATGAAAAATAGTTTTATTTAAACTAACAAGACGTCCAAATTGATGAATGTGGCGATTTGAAGTAATTCTTAAAGATACAAAATTAAAAAAAAAAAAAAAAAAAAAAAAAAAATATTTAAATAAATTTTCAAGATATTACATGAAGACATGAAATTAAATATTTTAGAGCAATTCGAAGAATGATTCTAAAATTTATTTTATCTTCAACAATTTAACAAATAATTCAGTGCAACAAAAATCTTATTTTAAGAATTTATTTTCTTTCCTTAAGAGTATACGACTCTTTTTGTATATTCAAGAAGCAACTAAACTTATATTTATTGTAGAATAAAATAATTTTTACTTGTCTTGATAATTGATTTCCAGAATTTAAACTTAATATTAAATAAATTATTTATGTTAACATATAAATAATAACAATCATAAAGTTATTTTCTAATTACAATTACTAAAATTTGTAAGAATTAGAGAAAAATAATGCAAAAATTAGTTTTCATAAAAATTATTCTTGAGCAAATTAACCCATTAAAATAATTCTTAAATATTAAAGATATGTAAATATTAAATTAAATAAACAAAAATAAAACTGCAGTAGAATAATTAATTCTTAAAATTAATGTTCAAATTTACATAATTTTCCTTTTTAGAAAAAAAAAAATGTGTTTGTTACGATGAGCGCAAAGGAAGAAATACAAAAAGTTAAATTCTTCTTTAATTGAAATTTTCTAAATATAGAAGTTCTGATATCGTAAATATAGAAGCTTTAAAATACAGTTCACAATATTACTAAACAATGTCTAGTTTTTCAGAATTCATGAATTATCTTATAAAATTCTATTCACTTGTAAATGTTCAACATGTATAACAATTGAACGTGTTTTAAAATCTTTTGATGATAAACAAATCGAAGCTTTTGTATTCTTTTGAAATTCAAATAAAACTTGTATTCCTTTGAAACTCAAACACTATGCATTGCTGCAGTTCAGTGTTGAAATAAAATTACGTGTTAGGAAAATAACAGAAATAGCATATAAAAAGCTTTTCAATAAAATAGTGCTTCCTATTTGTTTGATTGGTTTTTCTATTTTAATAAAGCTCTTCGCTTCATTCTTCCAGTGCATAAAAATATGTACTTTGCATTTTGAGTTTATTTTGAGAAAAGTTATTTTCTACTACTTAAATTTCGCAAAGAAAGCCAAATGAAATTCAAATTTGAAAATATTTTTCTGATTTCTTCAAACCACTTAAAATTATGCTATTTATTCGTTTGTGACTAACTTCTGTAAGCCTAGTTTAAAATCTCGCTGATTCTTTGTCATTAAAAAAAAATATATATCATGAGTATTAGCAAGTGTAGTCCATTTAATTAAACATCTGGTACAGTCACTATTAAGGTATTGCAATATTAATGTGTTTGCCACTTTGTACTAATGTGTTTACTAAACCAGGCAAAAAGAATTGTTTTGTTACATTTTGTGAGGAATTTGCGTATGCCACGTTAGAAGACAAAGAGTATAATTTTGCCATTTTCATCTGCATATGCATATTCAACAAATAGATTATTTGCATTTGAAATGCTGTGTGTATGAGAGTAACATTTTGCCGTTAGTCTAATTTCCAAAGAAATTTAAAATATTGAATAGGTCGTAAATATGAATTATTTAATAAATTAAAAGAAACCTTTGTGTGAAATACGCAACTGTCAGTTTAAAATGACTATTATTTATTTATTATTTTCTCTTTAATTAATTTAAATGAACGAAAAAGAAAAATTGGGGCCCGCTAGTCACTCGGCCGGGTTTCGGGTTCGAATCCCAGTGGTGCCATGGATGTTTGTAGTGGTTCAAAATCCACTATTAACCCGTAGCTCCCGATCTAATATGGCTGTTGGGCGTAGGGCTGACAACCCTACCCCGTAAAATAAAAATCTCGTAATCTGCCAGTAGGAAAACAACCTTGGCTTATAATAGGGTTGTTGCGCCAATGATGATAATGAAAACAAAAATTAGATGTAAACTTATACACGACATTGTTAACGTTTCAAAAAAAATTCTATAATTTTTTTTATATATATAATGCATCTTATGTATTTTTTTTTGTTGTTATTTGAAGGAAAATATTTTCATCAGATTTTAGTTTTTTCAATTTTTTTCATCTAAAACAATATTTAGAAAATGCAATGGAAATATTATGCATTACATTTTAAGGTACACCTTCAAAACGTGATTTTCGACCAAAATATCGATGTTACAAACTTTACATTTTTGAAAAGCTTGTATTTGAAGCTTTTTAAATATTTTCACAGTTTGTTTCTATCTTTTTTAGAACTAAATTTCTGTTAGTTTACACTTCTCTTGGAGTAATGTTTAGTTATTAAATGATAGTTTCATTATTTACCTTCAATGTTTCCTCAATACTGACTGTAAAACATATTCTAATATAAATAAAAACATGAAATAATGTTTTTATCAGTTAAAAAAAGTTAAAATTGTTGCCATCATTTGATCTAATATAGAATCTATCTGCAAGTTTTTGTTTGAAAGTTTGGTTACATTTGCTATTGTGTGTTATTATGGTGTTTATTGTGTGCTATGCTTGCGTGTCTATGCAATAATTAACTTTTACTATTTGTTTTGTAATATCGTACATCCTAAAAATAGTTAAAACCTTTTTTTGAAGAAGAAGAAAAGACAAATTTTTAAAAATTTATTGAATGAAATATTGCTTTTGTGAATCAAAACTGAAAAGTTTTTTAGTTTAGTTTAAAGTTTTTCAACTTGCAGTGAACTGTATTTTAGTATACATAATGATACATACATATACAACATATATAGTGATATATGTATGGATGTGTTATTTCAAACACTGTGTGTTGTATATGATTAAGAATTCTAGAATGAAATGTGAGAACAAGATAATAGAATACAGGCAAATTTTAAAGAAAGATAATTTTTTGGAAATTGTAAAATTGCAACAAGTAGCGCTATTATTGGAATTAATGATAGCATTAAAATTTTATAAAATGTATTAAAATTGTTGCAAGTTGAAAATCAAGAACATTTTATCTAAAAATTTTGTTATTTAAATAATATAGACATTGAATTATAAATTTCAGTGATTTGAATAATGTTGAAGAAAAATTCAAGTGGATAAATAATAATAAATACTTTGAAGATATTTAAAGAAAACAAAATAAATAAAAAATGTGTTTATAACAATAAAGGAGAATTTAAAGCTCAATAACACTTTTATGTATGTTTATTAGGCCTACAAATTTTGTCTTTTATTGTTATATTTTAAAAGTTCTTTGTCTCATAAGTATGAATGACTAACCTAAAACTTTTTAATTGTAAGTTAAATCATTATGTATCCAAACGTGTCTTTATATCCAAAACAGTATATATATATATATAACGTGTATGTATATATATATATATATATATATATATATATATATATATATACATATATATATATACATACACGGTGATTATAATTATTAACATAATTAATTGTTTGAGCTTATAATTATTCTAGAAAATATTCATAATTTGCACAACTAATACTGTGCTTTTATTATATATACATATACAGGTTGATTATAATTAAAGTCCCACTTTAAAAATGCTGTAAAAAAAGAAGCACTCATCACAATGAGTTTTATTGACGATCTGCTTTACATTCTACTAGAAAGTAACTGGCCTGATTAAAAAAATCAAATGATTCTCGTTTTAAGAAAATATTCTTTTGTTTTCAGAGTTATAAAATTTATTTAAATTTACATTTTGTCGACGATTTGCTTTATGTCATTTTTGAAATTTTAACTCGACATGAATTGGCATGAATAAAAAAAATCAAATGATTCTCGTTTTAAGAAAAGATTTTTTTGCTGGTTTCAAATTTATAAAAAATGATTTAAAATTATGTTCTGTTGACAATTTGCTTTATGTCATTTTTGAAATTTCGACTCGACAGTAACCAGCATCATTTCAAAAAAAAAAAAAAAAAAAAAAATCAAATGATTGACTTTTTAAGAAAATAGGTTTTTTTTTGTTTTAAAAGTTATAAAAAATTATTGAAATTTACATATTTTGACAATTTGCTTAATAACATTTTTTAAAATTTCGACTCGATAGCAACTGGCATGATTAAAAAAATCAGATGATTCACTTTTTATGAAAATAGTTTTTTGTTTCAAAAGTTATAAGAAAATAATGTGAAATTTACATTTTGTTGTTGCTTTGCTTTATGTCATTTGTGAAATTTTGATTCCACATGAACAGAAATGACTAAAAAAATTCAAATGATTCTCGTTTTAAGAAAATAATTTTTTGTTTGTTTTATTTTTGAAATTCGACTCGACAGTAAATGGCATGATTAAAAAAATATTAATAATTCTCTCCTGTTAAGAAAATATTTTTTTTTGTTTCAATGTTTCAAAAAAATTATTTAAATTTACATTATGTTGACGATTTGCTTGATGTCGTTTTCGAAATTTCGACTCGATATGAAATGGCATGATTAAAAAAAATATTGTTTTTAGTTTTAAGAGAATAGTTTTTTTTCTGTTTTCAAAGTTATAAAAAAAAGATTTAAATTTACAATTTGTTGACGATTTAATTTATGTCATTTTCGAAATTTCGACTCGACACTAACTGACATGATTAAAAAAAATCAAATGATTCTCGTTTGAAAAAAAGACATTTCTTTTGTTTTCAGAGCTATAAAAAAATATTTAAATTTACATTTTGTTGACGATTTGCTTTATGTCATTTTTCAACTTTCGACTCGACGTGAAATGGAATGATTAAAAAAAATGAAATGATTCACGTTTTAAGAAAATATTTTTTTGCTGGTTTCAAATTTATAAAAATTATTTAAAATTACGTTTTCTTAACAATATGCTTTATGTCATTTTCAAAATTTCGACTAGACATGAAATGGCATGATTAAAAAAAATATTGTTTCTAGTTTTAAGAAAATAGTTTCTTTCTGTTTTCAAAGTTATAAAAAAATGATTTAAATTTACATTTTGTTGGCGATTTGATTTACGCCCTTTTTGAAATTTCGACACGACATGAATTGACATGATAATAAAACAAATCGAATGATACTCGTTTTAAGAAATAGGGCTTTTTTGTTTTAAAAAGTTTAAAAAAGGATTTAAATTTACATTTTGTTGTCGATTTGCTTTATGACATTTTTGAAATTTCGACTTGACAGAAAATAATTTTTCACATCATTTAAAAAAATCAAATGATTCTCGATTTTTAAAGAAAATTTTTTTTTTTTTTAAAGTTATAAAAAAATGATTTAAATTTACATTTTTTGACAATTTGCATGATGACATTTTTTTTAAATTTTGTCTCGATAGTAACTGTCATGATTTAAAAAAATCAAATGATTCTCTTTTTAAGAAAATAGTTTTTTTTGTTTTAAAAGATAAAAAAAATAATGTGAAATTTACATTTTGTTGGTGCTGTACTTTATGTCATTTTTGAAATTTTGACTTCACATGAACTGGCATGACTAAAAAAAAAATAATTTTTTTGATGTTTAAAAGTTTCAAAAACATGATTTAAATTTACATTTTGTTGCCGATTTGCTTAAAGACATTTTCGAAATTTTGACTCGACGTGAAATGGCATGATTAAAAAAAATATTGTTTCTAGGTTTTAAGAAAATAGTTTTTTCTGTTTGAAAGGTATAAAAAAAAATGATTTAAATTTACATTTTGTTGGTGATGGTGAGTATCTCGTTTCATTTTTAAAGAAAACCAATGATTCTCTTTTTAAGAAAATTGGGTTTTTTTTTTTTTTTTTCTAGTTTACGAAAGAATGATGTAAAATTTACGTTTTGTTAATGATTTTTTCTTTGTCATTTTTGAAATTTCGACTCGACATGAATTGACAGGATAATAAAACAAATCTAATGATACTCGTTTTATAAAATTATTTTTTTTTTTGTTTTAATAGGTATAAAAAATTATTTAAATTTACATTTTGTTGATGATTTGCTTGATGTCATTTTCGACTCGACATGAAATGGCATGATAAAAACATGTCAAATGTTTCTCGTTTTAGGAAAATAGTCTTTTTTTGTTTTAAAAGTTTTAAAAAAATAATGTGAAATTTACATTTTGTTGACGATTTGATTTACGTCATTTTTGAAAGTTCGTCTCGACATGAGTCGACAAGATAATTAAACAAATCGAATGATACTCGTTTTAAGGAAATAGGTTTTTTTGTTTTAAAGGTTATAAAAAATGATGTAATTTTACATTTTATTGACAATTTGCTTTTAAGCTTTTTAAGAAAATATTTTTTGTTTTGAAATTCGACTTGACAGTTGATGTCATTTTTGAAATTTAATGAAAAAAAAAAATATCTAATGATTCTCTTTTTAAGAAAATATTTTTTTTTTGTTTTAAAAGTTATAAAAAATAATGTGAAATTTACATTTTGTTGGTGCTTTGCTTTCTGTCATTTGTTAAATATTGACTCACATGAAAGCATGATTAAAAAAAAAAGCAAATGATTCTCGTTTTAAGTTAAAAAAATTTAAATTTACATTTTTTTTTGTTATAATTTTGAAATTGACTAGACAGTAAATGGCATGATTAAAAAAAAATCAATTGTTTTCGTTTTAAGAAAATAGTTTTTTTTGTTTGAAAGTTTAAAAAAATGATTTAAATTTACGATTTTTTGTTGACTCGAAATAAAATGGCATGATTAAAAAAAATTGTTTCTAGTTTTGTCGTTTTTATAAAAAATGATTTAAATTTACATTTTGTTGCCGATTTGCTTGATGACATTTTCGAAATGACTCGAAATAAAATGGCATGACAAAAAAAATATTGTTTCTAGTTTTAAAAAAAGATTTTTTTTTCAGTTTGAAAGTTATAAAAAAAAAATGATTTAAATTTACATTTTGTTGCCGATTTGCTTGATGCCATTCTGATTTGATTGATGTCTTCTCGTTTTAAGAAAATAGTCGATTTTTTGTTTTCATGATTATAAAAAAAATTTGTTTACTAGTTTTCAGAAAATTTTTTTCATTTTTGAAAGTTATAAAAAATGATTTGAATTTACATTTTGTAAAACGATGCTTGATGACATTTTCGATTGACTGAAATAAAATGGCATGATTAAAAAAAAATATTGTTTTTTTTCAGAAAAAGTTTTTTCAGGTATAAAAAATTATTTAAATTTACATTTTGTTGCCGATTTGCTTGATGCCATTCTGAATTTGATTGATGTTTCTCGTTTTAAGAAAATAGTTTTTTCAGTTTTCAGAGTTATAAAAATGATTTAAATTTACAGTTTTTGACGATTTGCTTTGACGTCATTTTTGAAATTTGGCACGACATAAATGGCATGATAATAAAAAAATATTGTTTCTAGTTTTCAGAAAATAGTTTTTTCAGTTTGAAAGTTATAAAAAAATGATTTAAATTTACATTTTGTTGCCGATTTGCTTGATGACATTTTCGAAATGACTCGAAATAAAATGGCATGATTAAAAAAAAATATTGTTTCTAGTTTTCAGAAAATAGTTTTTTCAGTTTGAAAGTTATAAAAAAATGATTTAAATTTACATTTTTTGACGATCTGCTTCATGACATTGTGTAAATTTCGACTTGAGAGTAAGTAACTCGCTTCATTTAAAAAAAAAAAAAAAAATGATCCTCTTTTAAAGAATTTATTATTTTTTTTTTCAAGGTTATGAAAGAATGATGTAATTCAACTTTTTTAATGTGTTAATTGTTTGTTTTATGTCATTTTTGAAATTTCTACTCGACAGTAACTGGCCTGTTAATTAAAAAAATCAAATGTTTCTCGTTTTGAGAAATTACTTTTCTTTTGTTTTCAAGACTTATAAAGAAATTATTTAAATTTACATTTTGTTGTCGATTTGCTTGATATCATTTTCGAAATTTCGACTCCATATGAAATGTTATGATTAAAAAAAATCAAATGATTCTCGTTTTAAGTTTTTCTGTTTTCAAGGATTAAAATGCTGTTCAATAAAAAAATGTTTTATGATTTAAATTTACATTTTGTTGATGTCATTTTATGTCTTTATGTCATTTTTAAAATTTGACTCGATAAGTAATGACATGATTTAAAAACCTCACTTGTTTCTTGTTTAAAGAAAATTTCTATATTTTTTTTGTTTTCAATATAAAAAATGATGTAAAATTTACATTTTGTTGACGATTTGCTTTATGTCATTTTCGAAATTTCGACTCGACATGAAACGAAAGAATATAAATTTTTTTAATTTCAATGTTACAAAAAATGATTTAAATTTTCATTTGTTGACGATTTGCTTAATGTCATTTTGGAAATTTCTACTTGACAGTAACTGGCATGATTAAAAAAAAAATCAAATGTTTCTTGTTTTAGGGATATTTTTTTTTCTTGTCAGAGTTAAAAAATGTTTTAAATTTCCTTTTTGTTGACGATTGATTTTTAAGCCGTTTATGGGGAATTTTTAAACCTGTTCCAGTTGGAGACAAAATGTGGCGAGTAACTTTTTTAATATTGTTAACACTAATTCGTTTCAGCTGAGGGAATTACGTTGTGTTTATAATTCGTTATTCATTCCATTGTTGTTTTCGATAGCAAATTTAAAGCGAACTATGTTCATTTAAAAGAGAATACGAATATGAATAAAGATATTTCTGGTATTCCTGAAATTAACTTCTTTTAATATCAATCTTTAATTTTAAGAGAAATGTAGTCTCCTTTACCAGTAAATTAAATAATAAAAAAGTATGTTTTGTAAATTAAAAAAAAATATTAAAATTTGATTTTTTTTGTATGTAAAGATGATTAAATTTTAATATATTTAAAATATAAATTTGTTTAACTATTGAGATAAGTGGAAATATGAATGTATACTGAAGATAAAAATATCAACGATTTATGCTTTTATTTAACATAAAATAAAATTATTTTTCAAATTTATATGTTCATACATACAAATTACCAAATTGTTACAATAACATTGTTAATATAAAAGTTGTTAACCATCTAACAGTTGTTATTAACATCGTTATATAGAAATTAACCTGCAAGTACATTCGAAATATGCTTTTTATATAAAACTTATATATGCTCAAAATAAAGCTTCAATATTAGTTTTTTAATGTCAAATAATTATGAATAATATCTATTTGTTTAATATATTGAATAATGCATAAAAATATTACAGAAATTATTTAAAACAAAAGATATTTTATAAAATTAGAAATTTAGAAATTTAAAAGGTTTAGTTATAAGTTTAAAATTGTTTTTATAAATTTAAAAAGTGTAGAAGTAAAATTTAAAAACGTGCACAGATAATAAGAACAATCTACTTACAAATTATTAAAACACATACATTTTTTTTTATGAAATATTGATTTATATGTGAATAACTATAAATAATTCGATTTTGTATCTGTTGTCAGTTTTCAAAGTAGAATTTTCATTCACAGAAGGACATTGCTAGTTCTATTTTCTCTGTCAAAAATACATCAGTTAGACCCCAAAGTATGCAAAATAAATAAATTTTGTTATTTTAAATTTTATTTTCGTAAAAATTTGGTTTATCTGCATTATATGTACTTTTTTTCTAGTAAAAATACACATCTGAAACACTATCTTTTTTTTAATATTTTCATTCGATTCCTGACCAAAATTGCATCGTAATTCTTATTATCATTGGCCCACTTAAAGCTGCTATGTTCTCTTTCACCTTTGTATTGAATGATACTTTTTTTTCTCCTTTCAAAAGTTACGCTTTTATTTAAATACTTATTTAAGTTCGATGGCCTAAAGATGACATGGTGGAAACCAAAAAGCAAAACTGAACCGAAAGCTATCTTGCCTATGGCAGAGATGGGCACTTTATCTACATAGGCAGAATAATTCTTCTGTTGTGCTCGGGAAAAACTAAGCGATTTACGAATCACACAGGTGATCGTTTAAGACGCATTAAAAATATTCGCGGTGTCCGTTCCAAATTGTAGGGTGCATTTTAACTGTTGTGTTTCATGAGTAGAACGGCGTTACTGGGATAAAACGAAATCTCGTACATCTTTGAACCTTCTTAATGACAATAACGTCAAGTTAAAGTGACCAGCAATCAAACACGACAATATTTAAATTTACTTTTTTTTTAATTCAATTTTTTTTAAACCTTAATAGGACTATTTAAAACTAAGACTTTCTGGCTTATAAAAAAACTTTACATTCAAAATTGTATAACTCGATTGCCTATTACGTACACTGAATTTGTGTTCTTCAAAATAATATTAAATTCATAAGAAACTCAGTGTTCCTCTTAAATATGCCACGAACAGTCCACGGATGGGTAAAACATGAAGTCATTCCGTTTGGGAGAATTTTCCGAATTCTCGTATTTGCATGAGTGAAACCTTGTCTCACATGAAACCCTCCCCTAATTGCCGATGCTAAATATCGTCTTCGTTTCTAAACTGCAATGTATGCCTCCAGTGGATTTAAATACATTCTTACGATAAAAGTAAACTTTACCACTGGGCCACTAGTTACTAATCTATATATCAATATTTTGTTTAAAGGCATATTTGACTAGATTGGTTATTATTCTGCTATTATTAAATTGGTTATTATTCTGCTATAACTAGATTTTTTATTATTCTGCTATTATTAATTGGTTATTATTCTGCTATAACTAGATTGGTTATTATTCTGCTATTACTAAATTGGTTATCTAAATATTTACTAGATTGATTATCTAGTTATCTATTACCCATATTGGATATCTAGTTATCTATTACCTATATTGGTTATCTAGTTATCTATTACCTATATTGGTTATACAGTTATCTATTACCTACATTGGTTATCTAGTTATTTGTTACCTACATTGGTTATCTAGTTATCTATTACCTATACTGGTTATCCAATTTCTATTACCTATATTGGTTATCTAGTTATCTGTTACCTATATTGATTATCTAGTTATATATTGGTATCTAGATCCTATGTTGGTTATCTATTTTTCTATGCTTCTACATGCTATTTAGTTTTAATATTGATACCGAAATATTTCCATAATTTTGAAACCAAAATTCACTCGTGTGGAAGTCATGGTTTAAAAACGGAGAATTATATTTCTTTAAATGATGGAACGGAGAATTAGAGATCATTAAACTTTTTTTTTTAACTTAAATTCAATTTTGGTTTTTCATTTCATCACAATTTTTTCGCAAAAACACTTAGCAAAATAAAATATATTGCGATTATTATAGGGGACATAGCAAATCCTTCCTTATTCAGAGATACACACACAAGGATCCAATGAAAGACCTTCATTTTAAACGGTTGTTAGTTAATTTTTAGCAATTTAAAAATTTTAAAAGTTAAGTTCCTTATATCTTAAGTATTAATTATGTATACCTTATAATATTAAATACGAATAAATTAAAATAAAGTTAAGAAAGTTATTTCTAATAGAAGTAGCTTTGATTTGAGGTCCTTCACCATAGAAACAGTAGATATGTAGTATCTTCAATGTTTTCCTGGGCGCAACACATGAGAAGGCTACACTGCACTCGCATTTTGTTATCACAATTATGAATGAACATCTTCTGATATGGTTCCTGAAGAGTTTCTCCCATTCTTTTTATTTCATCATAACAGAGGAACATTCCAGCCTATAGATGTATTGTGCTAATTCCCGGCATATACACAAAACACTTTGGCTCGACTTACTGTGATCCTCGTTTTCTTAAGCCCAATTCGTTGGTCACTACGCAGGCTTCGTACAAACCACAAGTTGGACAGGCTTGTTTCAAAGAATTATTAACATTAAACTCATATCAAATGTACAATAATTAATTTATATTATTGGATTTTTAAACTATTTTAGTAATAAATTTAGTATATTTAAACTGTGTAGTGGCTAAGCAAGATAAATTCACTATTAATTAAATTAAATTATTCAATTCATTAAAGAAGAAGAAAATATCTTAATTCACTTTTCACAAAAAAATTAATTAATAGTTTTCATTTATATATTTTACAATTATTTAAGAATATTTTTTTCTCGTTATAAACTTTTTTTTACAATACATTTTTAATTATTTTAATGGATAACGAATTCCAGTAAACTGAATTCAGTATAATCCAGCAATTTTATCCTATTTTAATTTACAAAATAACTATTAAGCATGATTTTTTTTAAATAATAAAAAAAATATAATATATGAATAAATCAGTATACTTTCAAACACGCTTTTCAAACGTTTATTCAACACGCTTTCTTTTTACGCGCGCTCTCTCTCTCTGCGTATATATATATATATATATGTATTTTAACATTTTCTATGACTTGAAATCGCATTTCAGCATTTAGTTGCAACAATTTAATAAAACTTCCAAACAAATTTGTGAATTTCTATACATAAATTTTCTTTTCTATGAAAAGATCCTCCTTATTTTTTTCCTTGACAAACACATTCATTTCCTTACTTCTAGTGGAGTAACCAATAAAACCAATCAGTAATTATCCCTTCCCACACATCTGTTGGTCTACAGTTTTTTGGTCTCCTGTATTGACAAATAAGGTCTATCTGCATACCATAGAGATTCTTTCAAATTTCTTACGAAGGTCACATGAAGCGTTTTTGCTCAATTTTCGAAACAGATTACAAAATGACAGATTATTTTGAAATATCTTTTAAAGTTGCTAATTATGAAATGAAAGGTCAGAATTCGTTAGTTGAATTTCATTTATAAATAAAATTAGAGATTGGATTTAATACAAATAGAGTTTGAAAATATACTGATTTATTCATAGATCTGTTTAACAGATCACAGAACAAACATCAGAAGAACACAATACTCACAGAAAAATATAAGAAACTTTTAATAAATCGGATATAAGGAATTGTTTGTTAGCTTTTAATCAATGATAAACAATATTCCTTAAATATTTTTTAAAAATATCATTCCAATAAACACTTATTAACACGCACTTTATTTATATTATCCTATAACTACGATATTGCATTAAATTTAATAATTATTAAAAATAATTAATTTTTTTTTATAATATTCATTTTTCATTTCCTTATATTTGTTTAAATTCATTCATTCTTTAATATTTTAATATGAATTTTGCCTTATCATTAATAGTGTAAGGTTTATGATTAATTTTCTATAGAAAAATATTTATGAATAATCTTCCAGAATTACATGATTGAATTTCTAAATCTAATTTTAGCATTGACTTTCTGAAATCAATTTTTTTTATTTCTTTAAATGATTACTAACAATTTTGAGTAAATTACTAATAGTTTTGAATTTAAACTAAATCATCAACAAAATGTAAATTTCCTATTACTTTGAAACAAAAAAAATTTTTTCTTTAAACGAGAAACATTTCATTTTTTTTAATCATTCCAGTTATTATCGAGTCGAAATTTCAAACATGAAATATACCAAATCGTCTACAAAATGTAAATTTAAATCCTTTTTTTATAACTCTGAAAACATAAAAAGACTATTTTCTTAAAATGAGTATTATATGATTTTTTTAAAATCACGGGAGTTACAGTCATGATGAAATTTCAAAAATGACATAAAGCAAATCGTCCACAAAATGTAAATTTAAATCTTTTTTTTACAACTTTAAAAAAATCAATTTTTTTAAAACGAGAATCATTTGACTTTATTTTAAATCATGCGAGTTACTGCCGCGTCGAAATTTCGAATGACATATAGCAAATCATCAAAAAAAAATGTAAATTACACATTATTCAATTCCTTCTACTAGCTCACACTCTCCCTATATATATCTTGTTCAAATTTTCAATCGTTAATAAAATACTTTTTATTCATCCACTCAAGTTCAAACACATTTTTTTAACTTGCAGTGGAGGACACTTGATGTTAATGCAGTTTTTTCAAATATTAATAAGATTAATTAAATTTAATTAATTCATTTTAGTTTTTTTTACATTTAAGTTACATATATCTGCCAATAGATGTCCCCTGATAAACTTAAAAAAAATGAATGAAAATTATTTATAGAAGACTTTGTGCAATATAGTGAAAATAAAAAAGTAGGAATTGACTTTACATTTTTTTTTTTTATGTTACTTGTTTTTTTATAACTTTGAAAACAAAACAAAACAAAAAAAAACATTTTATTTTCTTTAATCATTTCAGTTACTATAGAGTCGGAATTTCGAAAATCACATAAAGTAAATCGTCAACAAAATGTAAATTTAAATAATTTTTTATAACTCTGAAAACATAAAAAAACTATTTTCTTAAAACTAGAAACAATATTTTTTTTTAATCATGCCATTTCCTGTCGAGTCGAAATTTTGAAAATGTCATCAAGCAAATCGGTAACAAAATGTAAATTTAAATCATTTCTAAATTTCTAAAAACGATCATCATTAGATTTTTTTTAAATTAGAACAAATTTAATTTCATTTAGAACAAATATGGGCAGATGAGTAACCTGAAGACAATGCTGAGCGCTCTACCGTCATTTTGTGCACACCAGGGCTATACACAGACCGGAACCTACAGGTTGAAGGTGGATTCCAAACCACTCACAAACATCCATGCCACAGCCAGGATTTGAACTTAAAAACCTGTGAATAAGGCAAAATTCTGTGGTACCTAACCAATTGGCCATCAGGCCGCTGAGGCATCTGAAGAGCCCACTTTTACAGCTACAGTGGAGTACATTTCAGAAACACAATACGAGTATTATCAGACTTTAAAAACTCTACATTTTTAAAATACCTGTAATTAAATTTTTTTAATGTCATTTTTCATCGCTGATTGTAAGTAAAGGCGATAAAGAAAACTTCACAATTGAGATTTTGAAGTTTTCAATAAGGAATAGCTCAATAAAAAAGCTTAATTTAAATTATCAACCATTTTAATTCATTTTTTTAAATAGAAAGCCCGAACCATTTACTAAAAAGGTGTGCGTTATAAAAGTTTTCTGTGAAGGAATCAAAATGAAAGGTTTCTACTTTTACTTGGTTTGATGGGATTAGGTAAAATAAAAAATTAAGTTTTATAATGTCTGAAATGCAAAGATATTTTTAGAGTTGTATCTGAGGATTACAAATTATATTTATATTTGTAATCCTCAGATATAAATATAAATATAATTATAAATGATATAAATTATAGTTTTATCTGAGGAAATTTTCAACATTAATTAAAAACAATGTAAATCAAATTTTTCTGAAATTAATTTGTTGATGTATATAAAACCATATTAAAATCCCTAGTTGTCTAGCCTTTTTTTTTCTCATTTTGTGGTTTGTTTACACGCTGGGCTCACATGAGCAAACTCATCGATTTGTTATTATAGGTGACTAGGGATTGCAATATTAGACCAAAAGTTCAATACCGGTATTCGGTATTTTTTAGATCTTAATTTTTAGGGTTATTATTATTCTTACTGGTTTTAATACCGGTAGTAGAAATTTTAGAAAAAGATAGAAAACACAGGTATTTTTTTTTTGTTTGTTTTGTTTTATTTGCCAGTTTTATTAGGGAAAGTAAATATCACAAAAAAAGGTTATAACTTATAAATTATAACAGTATATAAAGAATCTCAAAAAGTAAAGGAACATCTTATTTATTTAAATCACAAAAGAGTGTAAATATCACTATTCAGTCTGTGGCACTATTACTAATTTTTGAGATGTGATCTTAAAAAACATAATGCGTCGATTGTACTGTCATTAAGCCTGTAACATAATTTTGTGCAAAAATTATCAGCTGTCGAAAACGCTCTTTCAGCATCTACGCTAGTTGGTGGAACTGTTAGCAATGCGATATACTTTTTCCAAGTATTTACCTCTTAATCCTTCATCTTCAAATAAATCTATTTTTTATCGGATTGTTTTGAATAAAGCTGATTTCTGTATTGTATTTTGGTTTGTTGAAACTTTTTTAGCTATCGAAAATTCTAATTTTTGTTCAAATAACAATTTCTTTTCACTATCGATATTAATCATAATCATTGATAACTGTACCGAATTCTTCTAAATGTGGACAGGTTTACGGGTAAAAATTTTTTAGAATGTTTACTATAAACTTGATCAAATTTGAATTGGTTAGTCTCTTTTCTTCTTTTTCATTCTCATTTTTAAAAACATTATAATTATGTAAATACCGTAAGACATTTTCTATTTCGGTATGCCTTTCTTCTGTGCGATTTTTCAATGTAATATATAATTCTTCAGGTAATGATGTTTGCTGTTCTTTCAGTGACTGCAACATGAAATTTATTGTTACATTAGCTGTTAATAAATTATAGTAGTAAGAAGTAAAGCTGATACAGTTCAGGATTTTAAATCGAATTCACTATCGGGAAAATTAATTTGCAGGTTTAAGTCGATCATTGCTTTTTTGGATTGGATTTTTCAGTTTCAAATAACGTTCCATCATTTGGAGTAAACTATTCCAACTTGTTTTAGAATCTAGTATTAATATATATTCTGTTTTATTTTCAGTTAGTATATATTTGTGTAAAATGGCATTTTTTGTAGGGGAACGTTTAAATGTCTTAACAATTTTTCGAACTTTATAAATTATAGGAAGCAATTCTTAATGGGTTAATATTTCCTTCTCATTAGCAATATCTTCTTCAACAATTACATTGTCATTATCTTCATTGTCACTTTCAAACTTACCGAAGTATTATCAACTAATTTTTTATGTTCTTTAAAGTTATTCTTATTCATTATAAAGGGGTATTATTTATGAGTATATATATAATAAATCTGAAAAAATATTTTGAACTCTAGAGTATGATTTGCAAATACAATATAATAACAAACTCACCAATTTAGAAAATATCGAAATATTACACACTTTTTTCACAACTACAAATTTGTTTTCACAGATAAGAATTTCTAGTTTCCAGATAAGAATTCTGAATAAGAATTCACAGATAAGAATAAGAATTAAACAGATAAAAATTCTTTCACATATAAGAATTCTAAATTTCTAGTAAATACCGAAAAACCGGTATTTAAACTTCTGAATACCGGTATTACAAAATTGTACAAATGGCTCAAAATACAGGTATTCGGTATCCCAGTATACCGGTATTGCAATCCCTATAGGTGACTAAAGGTTTTATTGAAAAAAGTCTCAAATAATATGAATTAGAAATAATTTACACATAATAATTATATTTTAATATAATTTTTGTCGTTATTATATATATTAAAATTATAAATATCTGTAAACAATTGGCAAAGAATAATAACTGTTATGAGAATTAGTTTAGTGGAAGCAGAAAAACCCCATCCTACTACTTCTAAGAATGACAAATGTCCTTTGAACATTTCGGAAAAAATGTGCTTTAAGCCATTTTTAATACCATATCTAGAAAAATATTGGCAAATTCATGTTTAAAAGATGTAGACGGTAAATATTTTCACTGCATTAAAAGTCACACATAGTAATGTATAAAAAATTAGACAAATGTTCTTGTTGAAATTTAAAGAGAATAGTAAAAAATACCAAACTAAAAATTACCATTCATTGATTCTTTCATGTACAAACTCACTGGTTTAAATGATTCATTGTCATACGTTATCGGCTGAAGTTAATGGCTCGTATGTTATTGCTGAAATGTGCACTAGATATGTTTCTTCCTCTTTGGTTTTTATTCACTTAATTTTTATTTGAGCTATATTAATTACAATACCGATCTTAAAAATGCCTCTGAAAAATATAAAACTAGTTCTATTAATCTATTTTAAAATAAGCACTTCAGTTTTAATTTTCGTCATGCTAATTCAAAGAAATAATTTTAAAAATGCACACAGGAGATAAATTATTGCCTCTTTTTTAATGTTAAGCGAACTGTGCACTTATTTCACGTGCAGATTGTACCAGTAAGAGTACAAATGGTGACAGCCTCGGTTTTTTGCCCATCCTTTGTTCTTGAGCATAGGAGACGTTTCTGTAACGAAGTTAATTAAAATAATAGCCTTGCGTGTTTCTAAAGTATCGTTGTCCCTTTTCCACTTTCAGGAAAAATTAGGAGAATTAGCAATTTTTAATCTGCATACAGTGGAACACGCACTTTTTCTCCTTATTTAAGGCTTCTCAAGCAACTGCATCTTCAGGAACAAGTTCAGTAAATAGATACTCATTAAACTCTTATCATAATAATAAAAATAAGTGTGTATTGCAAGACTTCTTGAATTTTCGTAAACCTTTGTTTCCTAATTGTCCTGCTTGTTATCTGCTTTGCCCAATTATATCTATAAAAAGAAGACATGTTGCTTGCATTTAGATTCTATCGGATTTGTTACTTGAAGTTATTATTGTGTCCAAAAAGTAAGACCAGTTTTCAATTTAAATTTCTCGGCCATTTAGTATTTCAATTTTTTTTTTGTTTTTGGTTGTTGGCACTGTCCTTGACATCTGTGTGAAATTTCAAGTCAAAATATTCATGAGTGCTTGAGTTACGCTTGGTTTTGTGAGATGCTAAAACTGATTCCGGCGATAATACAATATGCCCGTGAAATTTAAATTGAAAACTGGTCTTACTTTTTGGACACAGTAATAACTTCAAGTAACAAATCCGATAGAATCTAAATGCAAGCAACATGTCTTCTTTTTATGGATGTAATTGGGCAAGGCAGATAACAAGCACACTTACGTTTTGGACACATTAGTAGATGTAAAAGTAAGGTTGGAGGCGTATTTACAGTGCGTAAAGGTTAATAATTTGAGTATACCATCCTTAATTGAAGAAATGTTTTTAAAATTTCATTAAAAAAACATAATCATTAAAAATAAGAAAGGATACAACATCGCCAAAAATGAGGGGTTTTGAAAATTAGAATAGACCATTAGACTACAAAGAAATATAACATTTCAAATATTTAATGAAGATAAAATGATATTAATTATTATTTAAGAAATTTTACTGCAATATTTCACAAATTGAATATTTGAGTGTAATGGTTTTATATTTTATTTCAGGGACATATTGGAATAATGAAGATTATTAAGATATACAAAATTTAAAAAACTGTTGGAATGAATTATTTTTCACGTAGTTAAATTTGAAAAAAAAATCGGAAATTTTTTTAATTGCACAGGGTTTTAATTCATTTGAATAAAGCTTGATATGATTCTAAACATAAGCGGGAATTTCAGGCTATTTTAAATCATATGAGACATTGTCGTGGCGCTGCCATCCACCCACTCAATGAATGAGACGTTAATATTAAACTGATGGGAAATGTATAATTTTAAATTTATGTATTATGTGTGTATAAATTTTGTTGCAAGTTTTGTCTTTTTTTTTGTCATTGTATTTCAATATTCACTAGATTGCAATTTTTTAAATTATGTGTGAAATATTTTCA